>KE504800.1:250871-265967 GCA_000441515.1 Elaeis oleifera | reverse complement strand
GTCAATTTGTGACATAAATCAGTAGTCGAGGGAGTTTGGTGAGACTCAGGTTGGGGTTGATAGCTGAAGGTGGCTGATGTATTGGCAACAATTATGAGAGTTGACATGGAGGGTTGATTGGTGCTTGGTTGGTAAGATTAAATGGGTCTAACCGCCTAGCCTGCTTATTGAAAGTGATCTAGCTTGATGCGGGTCAACTCAAGTGTGAAGTCTCTATGCCTAATGGATAAAGGCTAATAAACCCGCCTCCCGATGGATATTTATCTTTTGGGAAGTTGGTTAGGGGCTACGGTCCTAACATGTGATATCAGAGCAAGGTTGTAGGTTCAAAACTCGGTAGGGCCCCAGAGTGTTTTAAAAAAAAATATCACTAGAGAGAGGAATTGTTGTGCAAGGTTCCAGCACACATTTGGTGAGACCCAAGGAGAGGTTGGTAGCCGAAGAGGACTCGGTGAGACTCTGGGAGAGGATGGTAGCCGGAGAAGTTTTGTGAGGTAGCCGAAGATTCCAGCACACATTTGGTGAGACTCAAGGAGAGGTTGGTAGCCGAAGAGGACTCGGTGAGACTCTGGGAGAGGATGGTAGCCGGAGAAATTTTGTGAGGTAGCCGGAGAGGACTCGATGAGACTCTGAAAGAGGATGGTAGCCGAGGAGATTCGGTGAGACTCAGACTGGGGTTGGTAGTCGAAGAAGGCTGATGTATTGGCAATAATTATAGGAGTCGACAAGAAGGATCGACTGGTACCTGATTAGTAAGATTAAATGGGTCTAACCGTCCAGTCTACTGATTGAGGATGATCTAGCTTGATGCGGGTCAACTCAAGTGTGAAGCCCCTGTGCCTAGTGGATAAAGACTAATAAACCCCACCTCCCAATGGACATTTGTCTTTTGAGAAGTTGGTTAGGAGCTACGGTCCTAACATTGATTATAATGGAGGATTTGGCAGTTGAGATGACTTCGTGAATCCAGGTGCACCACCTTTAACTAAAGCCTCTTGCATTTAGAAGATCGAGCAGAAATGATCATAAAACGTTGTCAAATGCTTTCTCAAAATCTAGTTTATATACAAAACCTTGAGCCTTAATCCTGTTTGCCTGTGAAATTATTTTGATCGCTGTGGCAAAAGTATCTGTGATGTAACGTCCTTTGATAAAAGCTGATTGGTTGGTTGCAAGCAATTTATTCAATTTCCTAGCTAATCTAATCAAGAGCACTTTGGACAGAATCTTAACAACACCATTCATCAAGCCAATCGGTCGGTAGTCTTTGGTTAAGCAACTATCCCCTTTCTTTGGGATAAGGGTGATAAAGGAGCAGTTAATTCTTTCCAAGCTGGTTCGGTGATCATAAAAGTTTGGAAAGAATTTCAGCATATCAGTTTTAATGATGTTCCAATAGCGCTTGTAGAAAGCAAACGAAAATCCATCTGGACCTGGTGCTTTTTGAGAGGCCATTTGAAAGATGGCTGATTTATTTCATCCTCACTAAAGGAGGCATCCAACTCCTGCAGATCTAGTGGGCCATCCAGATATAGGGTTTTCCAATTGACAGTGATACAAAGTGATGCTGAATTCCCCAATAGACTTTGATAGTATTCTCGAAAACTGTCTTGAATTTTCCTCTAGCTCGTAATAATTTTTCGTTATGCAGAAGTTCAGAAATGACATTCTTTCTCCTTCTATTACTAGCCCATATGTGAAAAAACCTGGTATTTCGGCCTCCATTGACGAGCCAATGGATATGTGAACGTTGTTTCTATAGAATCTCTTCCTATTCAAGTGTCAGCTCTAGTTCTATTTTTAAAGAGTGCCGCTCAGCAGTCTCGGATGCCAATAAATTTCTGTCTTCTTCTTGCCCATCAAGAATGTTGATTTTCTTCAAAATTTATTTCTTCCTTCTTACAATGTTACCAACTCTAGTCCGATTCCAGAGCCGATGCTCGGATCTGAGTGATCTGAGTTAATGTACCGATATTTCTGTTGCATTGACTGAGCTTGCTTTCATATTCTATCAAGATTTTATCAAATCATCGAATCTTGCTATTGCGGCCAACTCCCTATCGTCAGTCGTCGGTGAAAAATATCTGCAAAACAGCATCCTCACAGATCGAAGTTGTGTCCGACGGAGATTCTTCGATGCTTAAGTTAGAGCGAAAATTGATGAATAGTAGTAGATTTGAGTATCGAGAGTAGCAGAGTTCTAGCCAGAAGTGTTCACAAATACTATTTTTTACCCTCCTTTTATAGGTGAATCTGATGTAACCGTCAAATACGTGATCTCACTTTTTATGACGTTAAATTATTGGATCATAATTATGGAGTTAGTGGATTGTTAATCCCCACTAATTACCATGACACGTAGTCAATAATCATTGATAACGATTACAGCACGTTGAGCAAATTGACCGACTATATGTCGGTTATCTTGGTATGTCGAAAGAACGTCCGAGTGACCATCGGCTAGTAGTTCTGATATGCCGATGGTCTCAAGTCGGAGATTGTTCTGCTATTGATAGATAGTAGCCAAGTGCCAATCAGTTCGCCGACCATGAGTCGGTGTCAGTCGATGCATAGTCGGAGTTGTATGTTCGGTCAGTCGACTTTTGTTGAGTCGGATGTTGGGGTTGGTTGACTTGAGTCGGGGGTTGATTGACTTACCCCAACAGTTGTCCTCCACTCTCAAGTCTAAGGTGATCTGACATGTGCCACCATATGGTTTGTCATATTAGACGAAGGGAGTCTTTTCATGTCATATCGAACCCTGATTTGGCTGCTAGCTTCTTCGGGATATGAGTGTTGGCTATTTGTTATTTTGGTGAGTACAGAATCATCATTAGACTGTCATATTGATATGATGATTCGGTATCAGATGTTAGTATCAGATGTCATTTCGGAAAGACGAATCGATCCCGAACGATATGATTCTGACTAGTAGATCTTTGCCACGTGTTCGAATGCCATTGGGTCGAAGTAGTTCATACGGATAATAATGACGTGACTCGATCTGGAGTAGATGCATTGAGCCGTCCGATCAATGGTTGGTCTAGATGCCACCACGTGTTAACATCTGGCGAGATCTTGGTTTGAGTGCTTCGATCCTGGCTGTTGAGGGATCTTATATATATAGGATCGTTTTCAGCCAACTTTTTACTTTTCATTTATCTCTTTTGCTGCAGAAGCTCTGTCGGAGGATCGTTCTAGCATCTGAAGATTCTTCTTTCCTCATCTTCTCTTTTAAGTTTCAAGTTAAGTCCTCTATCTTTTCCAAGTCGTTCTTCATCTTCTTTAACCTCTTCTTTTCAATGGCTAGGGATTTCTCTTCTCGGGATGGTTGGTCGGAGAATCTAACTGACAACTCTCCATCGGATCCGAAAGTGGAGGTCTCTTCACTTTCGAAACTGAACTCGAACAGCTCCGGGAGCAATATCGCATCTCGAAACAGTATCAGCTTTTTGCCTCTGGTGTCGATGGTCGGATGAATGCCCTCCTTCGGGCCAAATGACCTTCTATGTCGAAGATTTTTGGATGGATCTTCGATTTTCGATTTCGGAGTTCGTCCGAAATATTTTAGACTACTACGGTCTCTCTCTTGCTCAGCTGGCACCAAATTTGGTTTGGCTAATAATCAGCTTTGCTCTGTTGTGTCGGTTATTGCCGACCATACCTCATCCTTCTTTTTCGTACTTTCTTTGTCCTCCGACCTCATCCCAAGGTCAGAGGTTGGTGGTTCTTCAACCCCCGAAAAGATCTTTTTTTCATTACCGATCTTCTATCGTCCATCCATGGGTGGAAGAACTAGTTCTTCTTTATTTCTTTCTCTCTTCCTTGGGGCTTTCCTTCTTGCTGGGGTGATCCAAGAATCGGTCTCAATGATAACAGTCGGGTGGAGATCGACAATCAGGAGAACTTTCATCGGCTGAAGGATATTGCGGTCCCACCACAGAGAAAGCATATGACTGAACAGGCTCTCTATGACGCCGACCTTAGTTTGGTTGCCAACTAAGGTATAGTATAGTCGGTCATTTCTAACTTCATTCTTCTTTGTTTCTGGACTGTACTAACTTTTATTCTGATTGTAGCTATGCAGCTGAGGGCACGAGTGTCGCTCGTCGACGTTCATCAGTACACTACCAGGAAGAGGACAGCATCTGAGGCTGGACCTTTCCGACCACCGAAGAAGAGTCAAGTTGCAGTTTCGATGCAGGCTCAAGCTGCTGCTTCAACGTAAGCTCCAGCTGCTGCTTCAATGCTGGGTCAAGCTGTTGCTTCGACGCAAGCTCGAGCTACTATTTCAATGCAAGCTCGAGCTGCTACTTCAACACCGACTGAGAAACCCGAGGTACCATCGATTTTGAGCCGGTCCTGACGCTGTCAGCCCTGACAGTACGTCCCACTGCACCATCCGCAGATGTGGTGGCGAGAGAAGGAACTACCGCAGCAGAGTCGGTAGCTCCATCAACTGAGGAGGTTCGGGCCGAGGTGGAGGTTGTGGACGAACTCAAGCAATCAGCGACTGCGTCGGTTGCTCCTTCGGCAGTAGTATCTCTGACACAATCCAATTCAAGTTCCCCACGCTTTCAAATATGGGACCGTCGATAGGAGATCGAGAAAAAGCTCCGATGACTTCGGTGGATGATGCAGCATCGGAGGGCTGCACGGTCCATTTCAACCTTATAGTGCTTGGAGATGAGTTGGCCCTAGCCAATCCGACATTGGCCAAGCGGCTTCTCCACGCCATAATTCTTCTGACTGACTGGGAGAGTCGAAGAAAAGGATAGTGGCCGAGATGTTCTCATCCTTCTACCTGATGATAGTCGAGATAAGTTGTTTTACCCATTTTTTTATATATATCTGATCCGACTCATCTTCTATCTGCAGTTGATCCATGACATGTCTGTTTTGAAAGTTGGTTATGAGAAATTTGGTGACTTCTGTCGGTCGTGGATGAATAAAGTGGTGATCGTCGATGCTGAGAAGACGGCTGCCCCTGAACAGCTTAAGTCGGCAGCTGAGCGAGAGGCCAAGCTTCAGCAGGAGATCTCTCGATTGACTGAGGACTTAGAATCTTCTGGAGCCGAGCTTGAGTCGACTCATCAAAATATTTAGCTCTTTAGTCGAAGGTCAAGAGCAAGAACACTCCATCCACCGGCTTCGATGGGAACGAGATGGATGTATTGCTGAACTCGAAGCCGAACATGGACGATATCGGGCCAACCTTGAAAGGTTGGCACTGGCCGAAGAAGAGTCATCTTCCGCACGAGCCGATGTTGAGTTGGCACGAGCTGATACTGAGCTGGCGAAGGTGGAAGCGGAGTCAATGAGGGAGGCGTTAAGTTGAGCGATCGAGGACTTCAAGAATTTAGAAGAATTCAAGGAAGAGATCCTCGAAGGCGGATTCGTCTCTTACTGCGTCGGGTATGAAGATGATCGAGATGTGGTCAAAAAATTATATCCGAACCTTGACTTAAGCAGCATCGTTCCTCCAAGGTTGGAAAACATAGCTGCTGAAGAAGATGCAATGTCGGCTGAAGGAAGGACACCGACACCACCACCACCAGAAGTTGTCCAAATCCTCGAAGCTTCTCCAAAGCAAAGAGATAAGGACGGCGATGAAGTTTGATTGATTTAGTTTATTTTTTTAGTAATCAGACACTTGTAATCGGACTTCGATCCAATTTTGTAACTTCTTTATAATGAATGAAAATCCAGCACCAACCAGCCAGCCAGCTTACATCAATTGTTGCACCATGGCCATTCGCACAGTGAGAAATTGACATACTCGATCTTTTTCTCTGACATCTGATCCGAAAAATTCATTGTGGTTGCTATCGACTACTTCACCAAATGAGTAGAAATTGAACCTCTGGCACAATTATCGAAAGTAAGATGGAAGACTTTATTCAAAAATCAATCATATATAGATTCGATTTGCTACACACCAACATCACTAATAATGATCGACAATTCGACAATCAGAACTTCAAAGAGTTCTGTGTGAAATTTTATATTATGCACAAACTCACCTCAGTCAGCCATCCACAATCAAACGTAAAGGTGGAGATAACCAACCGAACAATTCTGCATGGACTCAAGACCCGACTAAATGAAGCTAAAGACCTCTGGGTAAAAAAATTATATCCAATTTTATAGGCATACCGAACAACTCTTCGCATATCGATGGGAAAGTCGTCATTTAATTTGGCTTACAAAACAGAAGCGATGATCCCGCTCGAGATCGGATTGCCATCAACAAGAGTCGAACAATACAGTGAACCGAGCAATTTCGAATATCAGAGAGCTGATTTAGATCTATTTTCAGAAGTCTGACAACAAGCTCAAGTTCAGATGGCTGCATATCAGTAAAAAGTAGTCCGGTACTATAATGCAAGAGTCAAATCGAAGGTCTTTCAATCAGGAGACTTGATCTTAAGAAAAGCAGAAGTCTCAAAATTTTTGGAACAAGGAAAGCTATCTCCAAATTGAAAAGGATCTTACAGAATAGCTAAAACACTCGAATCGGACGCATATCGACTGGCAACACTTGAAGGGTCGGCTATTCTCCGAACATGAAATGCTAACAATTTAAAGATGTATCATCAATAAAATCGCCCATGTACATATTGTTCGGAATGAAATATAAATTTTCAAAATCACAAGTCTTGGTCGACTTCCATCAATCATCGACTATATGTCGATTTTCATTATAAAAGCTGAACTATTGACTATACTTCAACACAGAACTTATCTCAATTTTTACTGTAAAACCGATATTAATTACACCGGCTTCCATTGTAAAGACCGTCGTACCGACTATGTCTCGATATTGAATATATTTCGACTTTCCATTGTAAAAGCTGAGTACCGACTATGTCTCAGTATTGAATATATTTCGGCTTTTCACTATAAAAGCCAAGTACCGACTATGTCTCGGTATTAAATACATATCGATTTTCACTATAAAAATTGAACATAGTCGAAAGACTAGTATGCCTACTTAGTTTTAACTAAGCGAAATATTATGCCAATACGATCAAGATCAGATTGAAATTATACCGACTTGGCTACGGTCAGTCGAAGGATATTCGGCTTGCCACTGATTATCAAACGACATGACGTATAAACTGATTAATCATCGTACTCAAGATATTTGACTTATTATCATTTATCCTAATTCTTAAAGTACTTTAAAAGAACTACGCGACTAACAAGTGATTCTATAAGTTTCTATCGAACAATCGGTTCGTCGATTAATGTTCGGTAATTAAACAATTTACATTGTAGACAAGTACAATCAGACAGAAGTCTTGATTTAGAAAAATTCTTTCGTTCATTATAAAGAGGTTACAAAATTAGACCGAAGTCCGATTACAAGTGTCTGATTACAAAAGAAAACACAACTACACCGATCAAACTTCATCGCTGTCCTTATCTCTTTGCTCTGGAGAAGCTTCGGGGATTTGGACGACTTCTGGTGGTGGTGGTGTCGGTGTCCTTCCTTCAACCGACACTGCATCTTCTTCAGCAGCTCTGTCTTCCGACCTTAGAGGAATGATGCTGCTCAAGATGAGGTTCCGGTATAATTTTCGATCGCATCTCAGCCATCTTCATACCCGATGCAGTAAAAATGAATCCACCTTCAAGGATCTCTTCTTTGAATTCTTTTGAATTCTTGAAGTCTTCGATCGCTCGACTTAACGCCTCCCTCACCGACTCCGCTTCCACCTTCGCCAGCTCAGTATCGGCTGGTGCCAGCTCAGCATCGACTCATGCGGAAGATGACTCTTCTTTGGCCAATGCCAACCTTTCAAAGCTGACCCGATGTTGTCCACATTCGGCTTCGAGTTCAGCAATACATCCGTCTCATTCCCGTCGAAGTCGGTGGATAGAATGTTTCTTGCTCTTGACCTTCAACTCAAGAGCCAAAATATTTTGATAAGCCGAGTCAAGTTTGGCTCCAGAAGATTCCAAGTCATCAGTCAATCGGGAGATTTTTTGCTGAAACTTGGCCTCTCGCTCAGCTGCCGACTTAAGCTGTTCAAGGGCAGCCGCCTTCTCAGCATCAGTGACCGCCACTTTATTCATCCACGATCGATGGAAGTCGCTAAATTTCTTATAGCCGACTTCCAAAACAGACATGTCATGGATCAACTGCAGACAGAAGATGAGTCGGATCAGATATAAAAAAAAAGAAGGTAAAACAACTTACCCGACTATCATCGAGTAGAAAGACGAGAACATGTCGGCCACTATCCTTTTCTTCGACTCTCCCTGTCAGTCGGGAGAATTACGGCGTGGAGAAGCCGCTTGGCCAATGTCGGATTGACCAGGGCTGACTCATCTCCGAACACTACAAGGTTGAAATGGATCGTGTGGCCTCCGATGCTGCATCATTCGCCAAAGTCATCGGAGCTTTTCTCCGATCTTCTGTCGGCGGCCCACATTTGAAAGTGCAGAAAATTTGAACTGGATTTGTCAGAGAAACTCCTGCCGAAGGAGCAACTGATGCAGCCGCTGATTGCTTGGTTCGGCCACAACCTCTACCTCGGTCCGAACCTTCTTAGTTGATGGAGCTATTGACTCTGCTGCGGCAGTTCCTTCTCTCGCCATCCCATCCGCAGACGATGCAGTGGAAAGTACTGTCGGGGCTGACAGCACCAGGACCGGCTCAGGAACTGACAGTATCTCGAGTTCCTCAGCCGGCATTAAAGCAGCAGCTCGAGCTTGCGTTAAACAGCAGCTCGAGCTTGCGTTGAAGCAGCAGCTTGAGCCTGTGCCGAAACTGCAACTCGACTCTTCTTCGATGGTTGGAAGGTCCAGCCTCAGATGCTGCCCTCTTCCTAACAGCGTACTGACGAACCTCGACGAGCGACACTCGCGCCCTCGGCTGCATAGCTGTAATCAGAATAAAAATCAACACAATCCAGAAACAAAGAAAAAATGAAGTTAGAAATGACCGACTATACTATACCTAAGTTGGTGATCGAACTAAGGCTGGCATCATAGAGAGCCTGTTCGGTCATAAGCTCCCTCTACGATGGGACCGTAATATCCTTCAGTCGATGGAAGTCCTCCCGATCGTCGACCTCCACCCGACTGTTATTATTGGGATCGATTTTTGGATCACCCCAGCGAGAAGGAAAGCCCCAAGGAAGAGAGGAAGAAACAAAGAAGAACTGGTTCTTCCACCTATGGATAGATGATGGAAGATCGCTAATGAAAGAAAGACCTTTTTGAGGGTTGAAGAACCACCAAATTCTGACCTTGGGATGAGGTCGAAGGATAAAAAAAATACGAAAAAGAAGAATGAGGTACGGTCGGCAATAACCGATACAACAGAGCAAAACTGATTATTAGCCAGACCGAATTCGGTGCCAGCTGAGCAAGGCAGAGATCGAAGTAGTCCAAAATATTTCGGACGAACTCCAAAATCGAAAATTGAAGATCTGTCTGAAAATCTTTGACATAGAAGGCCATTTGGCCCAAGGGAGGGGCATTCACCCGACCATCGACACTAGGGGCAAAAAGCTGATACTGCTCCGGGATGCGATATTGCTCCGAGAGCCGTTCGATGTTCGGTCCCAAAAATGAAGAACGACTCGGAAAAGATAGAGGACTTAACCTGAAACTTTAAAGGGAAGATGAGGAAAGAAGAATCTTCAGACGCTGGAACGATCCTCCGACAGAGCTTCCGCAGTAAAAGAAAATGAAAAATAAAAGTAGGCTGAAAGCGACCCTATGTATATAGGATCCCTCAACGGTTAGGATCGAAGCACTCAAACCAAAATCTCGTCAGATGTTAACACGTGGTGACATCTGGGCCAACCATTGATCGAACGGTTCAACGCACCTACTCCAGATCGAGCCCCGTCACTATTATCCACGTGAACAGCTCCGACCCAATGGCATTCGGACACGTGACAAAGATCTACTAGTCAGAATTATATTGTCTGGTGCCAATTCATCTTTCTGAAACGACATCTGACACTGACATCTGATACCAAATCGTCCTATCAATATGACAGTCTAATGATGATTCTATACTCACCAAAATGACAAAGCAGCCGACGCTCACATCCCGAAGAAACTAGCAGCCAAATCAGAGTTCGATATGACATGAAAAGACTCCCTTCGTCTAATGTGACAAACCACGTGGTGGCATACGTCAGATCACCTTGGACTTGAAAGTGGGGGACAACTATTAGGGTAAGTCAATCGACCCCCGACTCAAGTCAACCAACCCCAACATCCGACTAAACAAAGATCGACCGACCGAACATATAACTCTGACTATGCATCAGCTGATGCCGACTCATAGTCGGCAAACTGATTGGCACTCGATTACTACCGATCAATAGCAGAACAATCTCCGACCTGAGACCGTCGGCATATCAGAATTACTAGCTGATAGTCACTCGGACGTTCTATCGACATACTAAGATAACTGACATATAGTCGGTCAATTTGCTCAACGTGCTGTAACCATTATGAACGGTTATCGACTACATGTCACAGTAATTAGTGAAGATTAACGACCCACTAACTCTATAATTATGACCTAATAATTTAACGTCATAAAAAGTGGGACCACGTACTCGACGGTTACATCAGATTTACCTATAAAAGGAGGATAAGGGAATAGTACTGGTAAGACACTTCTGATCAGAGCTCTGCTACTCTCGATATTCAAATCTACTATTGTTCACCAATTTTTGTTCTGACTTAAGAATCGGAGGGTCTTCGTCGGACACAACTTCGATTTGTGAGGACGTTGTTTTGCAGATGCTCTTTATCAATGATAGACGATAGGAAGTTGGCCGCAACAAACTGCATCAGCAAAATGCTCTGCTAAGTTTCCACAATGCTGCATCTCTAGGCTCTTCAGTTTGTCTACCGAAAGGATGGACCATTCTCGTCGAACAAAAATCCAGAGAGTTTATCTAATCCAGAAATTTGCCTCACTGTAAGGGAGTTTATATAGAGCATATCCGCTATAGTGAGAGAGTCCTCGACTAGACCGAGCGATTTGATCTTCTTTGTTCTCAGTTGAGCGCTGCGTTTGTGGTGCCGTATGTCGGTTGTTGTTTTCTGCCTTCCACTTTGCCAGATGCAGTGCGCTGAGGTAAATCAGTATATTCCTGATGTCCCAGAGAGAGACCCAAGAATTTTAGAGGGAGGCTGCGTAGTGCCCCAAGAATTCTGGAGAATACTTCTTTCAAAGACACTGTCACATCAGAACATTTTGGTGGACCTTGAGTTTCGGATTCAAATCCTGGTAGCTGATAGTTCTGTTGGGAAAGAGTTTAGCTGTTGGGTCGATGGCAGATATTGGGATCGCTGGAAGATTGACTAGAGATTCAAATTTTGAATTTGAATTGATTAGATTTATCAAGTCAGCAATTGTGGATCTACTAAGCTTTTCATGTGCATCAACACTCCAAAAATCTTTTTCCATCTTAATATGCGGATCAATAGATCTTCTTGCTTGCAATTTAACAATAGAAAAGTAGATTAAAGTAGCACCATTTTTTTTGATAGAAAACATAGTTCTCTGAAATTTATTAAGGGAAAAGTTTATTTAATTACTTATTTATTTATTATAATTTAATTACTTATTTTATAATAAAATGTACTTCACTAAAGAAAGCTTATAGTAATAATTAGAAGATAAGGTTTAACAGTCAAAACTCGATCATAGGAGGTATCCGCTTTTGTGTGATTCGGGGACCACCGAGCAGTGAGTGGTGGATAGAATGGTCCAAGAGGAGAAAATGTGACAAACCTTGCCAAAAACGGAATGGAATATTGTATGAAGGCAATCCATCCACCACATTAGTTATTATAATAGGAGCAAGATATTTCCATATCAGGGCACTGTAAATTGGGCATATGACGAGTTAACATCTAGATAGAATATCTCTCATAGGTGGCATTACAGGTTGAGTTTTCCTCCATAAATTTGCTACATTGCTGCTGGAAAACAAGATATTGCATCTTAGGTTTGATCCAGTCTTATCTTAGAGCTTAAACTTCTACTCCAGAACAATTATTTATAAAATTTTCTTTTCATTAAGCCTAACCCTTTTTTATGCTTTGTATCTTTTCTACATGCAAGGAGCCTAGTTGGATTAAATTGCCACTATGTTTGTGAGAAAACCTTAGCTGTGTAATACTTTATATGAAAAAGGATCACAATCACCCTTTTAATTCACCTTCTTTTTTGAAAGAAATTAATTTGCAGCCATTTCTTCTAATATACATTAATTAGTTTGCTAATTTTTCAGTCAATCTTGTCTCGAAGACAATTACTATGACTATATACGCGACTTGGGTAACATAAAAGGGAAATGATGATACAATTTCTAAAATTAAAAAAGAAACTAAACATGGATTTTCTAATAAATGATCAAGGAAGACGAAAATTAATCATGCACTCTATTTTTTCTATTTCCTTTTAAATAAATGCCATTATTATATTTCCAGATTAAAATGGAACCTCTCCCTGCAAGTATAAGCATCCCGAAGAGGGGCACCAATAAAAGAATTGACATCTCATTTGCTTCAAGAACAAAATTCGAAATACATCTTATTATGTTATTAAAATAAAATTAAGAGACTTCCTCGTTCCTGATTTGCATGATCGCTAACGTTAAAACCAGTCTACCATTTTTTGTTTTAACTGAGTTCATTCGGTAGACTTGACAAAAATGTTCCAATGTGGCGCGACATTTGTGTGTATGAATCTCACTCTTTTTTTTAAATATATTATTTATTGAAGGCACAACTCACAGATTTGTTACCCAGCTACAATTAATTGTGAAATGCCACATCAGTGATTCTGGACCCCAAGTCTCCGTGAACTTTTTCGGTGCAATCTTATTTATTTTGGGCTTAGCAATCAGATAAGAGATTAATGAAGCACATCAGCCAACTAATTTGCAGCAACTATTTCTAAAAAAAAGGTTGGAGAAATCTTGACATGAACTCATTTAAACAATCTATTTGTCATCATCAAATTTTTGCAAGAGCAACCATGCTACTTAATTACGATCTAGAAGCTCAAACAACTCCCTGCATTGACCAGGTCAAACCAAAGCTCTTTAGTCACGGGTGGCACAACTAAGTTGCGGAGTAGTACGACTCTGATATCATTGCATCAGATGTACAGCGGACAGCTGTGATGCATGTCTTGAGCCCTATTGGCTCTCCCTGATCCTTTTGGTCTCTAAGCCGTGCCAGCTTTCCATCTCATGGGCCACATGATTGATGACGGCTTGCTCGGAGACTCAGGGAGTAAGTAGATATCTTACATTAAAAAGGTGAAAAGTATTACCACTCAATCCATCGGAACGGCAGCAGGTCCTACACGCGCGCGGATCCTCTGATATGGTGCACGGTATGCATGTCGGTGCGTATGCAACTGTACAATGCACGCTGCATGAGACCGCACATATCATTCATCATGCGATGAATGGTGCATACGATGCACCACATCATGCCCTATGATGGATGATACATAATAAAAAATTTACTCGCCGAACACCGCTCCGTACTCATTTCGGATTTTGAGGTGGGACAGAATCGATATATTTCATGATAGAACGTGACAGATAAGAGTTAGACAAGATAACATGGATATATTGGATGTAAAATGATAAAAAAAAAAATTATATAAAATTATTTTTAGTCTGGACAGATACTTAAATCAGATACAAAGTAGGTTTTACTATCATCTGCATTTATTTTAGATCCATTGTGGATCGAATAAATCGATCTTATTAGGATCAGATTAGGTTGTATGTATGATGGGGCTAAGTAAGTTGTCAGCCTAACCAATACTTTGTAGAATGTGCTCGTTAATAGCTTTCCGATGAGTTGAACTTTTAGAGAGCTTGCACATGCTATTATTGTTGGGAGGTAGGTCTACTCAGATGAGTCAGGTCAAGGTATCAGACCACTATCGCCACTAGACAAAAAAGTTCTCTACATCCAGATTTGCCCTTCTAGTTTCGCTTTGTGAGGACAATTTGGTATGGTATGCTATGTGATTTGATGTTATTAAAGTGACTTTCTCATGATTTTTAAAAACTTTTATGCATAGTCCGTGATTTGAGCACGACCACAAGTTTTGTGTAGGTAGAATTCTAAACAAGAAATTATGAAGTTAAGATTAGAGGTAGCTCAATTATGGCCCCAGGTCTTACAAAGAATTCCTTATTTGCATGTATAGAAGCTAAAAGAACATTTGACAGATAACTAAGCTAGACATCTTTTTGTGCGTTCTTGTATGTCCAAATTAATTAAGTATGGATTCTAACATAAGTGTTTTTCTCTTTTATTCCCCAAAATTTATTTTTTATTTTCCTTTTCTCAGAAACAGGGACCATAAAGAAATCAGTGCGAGATTGAACCATTAAAACCTTCATCGTAACTTAGTTTGGTAGACAACAAACTCCAAAGTAGAATGAAAAATCAAAATTATCATCATCATTATGGAGGCGTTTGATATGGGGTGATCCATTCAGGATCAAAGATGATATGGATGGAGGTGATAAAATCATCGTATTTAGTTGTACCATAATGATCCTATGTGATAGTGATTTTAAATCACCCCCAATCCTCAAATCACCCCATCTAGTGATGGATACTTGTCTTTGAGGTTGAGAATTCAGGATCACCCCCAAGCAGTGATCTTGGATTAAAATATAAGAACAAAATATTTTTAATCTAATAAAAATTGATATATCAATATACCATTAATATATTATATCAATATTGTATATATAAAATTATATTATATATAATATTTATGATATATATTACATGATAATATATTATGAAGCATATTATTGTCATATTATGATTTAGTTATAATTTTAAATTAGAAAAAAAATATCTTATTATACTTTATATTTATATAATGAATATTTAATATATTACTTTAATTTGCCTTATTTTTCTAACCAAAATAGATATTCATATTAATAATAATATATTATAAGTATAAAAAATATTAATTTATAATAATAATTAATATATTTTATAGGATTAATAATTTATAGGACTAATAAATATATTTTATATAATCTATTAATTATT
>KE504800.1:226977-240207 GCA_000441515.1 Elaeis oleifera | reverse complement strand
CCTGCAGCTCTCACGGTGGCCGCCTGGCACGCAAAACCTCTCGGGCTGGGTTCCGTTTCTCTAGGCAGCAGCACTGCATTAATCTTAAATTTCTAATAATTAAATATCAAAATTAATGTTTTAAAATAAAGAATAGACATTAATTTATTATGTTGGTCAATATTTTGTTATCTGGATTTTATATATCAATCAAGATCCTGAGAATTTTCAGTATTTTTTTGTTAAGATGGACGGTGATTGATTCATAACGGGCGCGGGGTCAAGTCCTTAGCAGGGAGGATCATCATAGCTCAGCGGACCGCCAATCTTGCTTCAAAGATACTTTGAGATGCATGATCCTCTGTTATCGTGCAGGATCGAGCATCTCAAAGCACCATCAGGTGGTGGCCTATGCACGAAGACAGTGATGGTCCCTAACCTGGTCCTTGGGGTGCTAAGATATTTGGGTTTAAAGAGGCTAAGGTATGAGGATTTAGAATGGGATATGCTAACCGGTATGTGGTTTTTGGACGGTTCTCTCCAATTCTTACAATAGGAGGTAACCATATTTCATACAATGAAGAGTTGGTTCAGCTTTTATACTGGAACTTCTCAAGCAAATCTACTGCCCTTGCATCTAAAATATTATGAAAACCAATGCTATTTGGATGACACCAAACCCAGAGAAGATCAAAGTATTTCTATAGTTAGCTGCTAAGAATAAACTGCATACTAATGAAATTCTAAATAGGAAAGGATGAAGCATTAGTGCTGGATGCTCATTTTGTGAAGCCAATATCGAGCCCATTAATCATCTTTTTTTCAGATGTTCATTTATGAGAAGTCTCCAGATAACCATCAAGTTACGGTTGAAATTAAAGGGAAGGCTGGCCTTCAACATTTCTTGGCCTATAGACAGTTTGGAGAAGAAAGAACAAAATCAAGATGACTAAGGAGGTGGGATATCAATTTTTGCAGCCATTTGCTGGGAGATTTAGAGGGAGAAAACAACCGTATATTTTGAACAAAAAATTCTATGTTCTTAGTTTTGCAGAAGTTGTTTTAATCATTTTATTGTTGGAGATATCTGGGCTCTTTTAAATTTCAGACCCTTCATCAAAAGCTATGGATTAGGTTGCCATCATTGGTATATCCTCCCAGTAAACAGCTCTTTTTTATTGTTTTTACTTCTATTTTCCATTTAGCAATGTATTTATAACCTGAATTTCTATTGTTATCTATTACAGAAAATTTTGTATTCTTTGTTCATCGAATAAAATGGGGATAGCTTCCTACTACCTCCTATTCACATTAAATAAATAAATAAATAAATAAATTTTGAAAACCAGTTGGAGCAGGATCCATTTGGATAATATTTATATTAAAAAATATTGACTATTAGCGACAGCTAATTACCATCACTAATAGTCAATTTGCCATCGCTAATAACCGTCGCTAAAAATTCGATGAAAATATCCTCGTCGCTAATTACCATTATCAGAATGGTGATTTTGCCATTGTTGATAATGATAATTAGCGATGAGGATGTTTTCGTCGGATAATTAGCGACGACATTAGCGACGGTGATGCCATCACTAATAATTTTTATTTTTTAATTATAATTTTAAAAAATTATTAACAACGATATTAGAGACCGTCTGCTGTCGCTAATAGTTTTATTTTTTAATTATAATTTTAAAAACTATTAACGATGGTAATACCGCCGCTAATGCCGTTACTAATAGTTTTATTTTTAAAAAATTATAATTAATATTTAAATCTATTTAAAATTATTTTTAAAATTTATTATAATAAATAATAATTATTTAATATAATTATAATAAAAATTAATCATATTATATTAAAAATCTAAATTATTTAACATAATTTCTTGTAGGGAACTAAATGAGCATAGCTGTTAATAGTGGATGTCTGTTAAGTCATTGAAATGTGGAACATGTCAAAATAAACTATTCTCCGTATTCATATTGAAGTGAAATGGTTGAAAAATCATAAAGATAGCCAAGAGGAAAAGGGCACAACTAAGCAAGAGTTAAAGAAAGAAGTGAAGCATATAGGATTTTTAAATATTTTAAGACAATCGATGATATTTTTATACTTTGATTTCATAGTGTATTCTATTACTTTGTTCACTGAACTGTAGTGAGCTAATTTGCTACATAAATTATACTAGACAAAAACTTAGACCATTATCAAAATGTGAAAATTGTCCAAGTATTAGAATGAACAATCGGAAGTCAGCCATTAAATGAGGGCATTGCTTGCTTAAAGTTAATAAGAAAGCATGCATGTGGTGGCAATGGCTGAGAATACTCTTTGATGTCTTTTCTTATTTCAAATGATCAAAACTATCATTCTTTGTCAAGAAATGTGTTAAAATAGATCTAATCTTGCAAGAATTGATACAACATATTTTTGACTAGCTATATTTTTTATTTTTTTTCATTTAAATTATATGAGATCAAGGCAAGAAAATATCAAACAAAATTACGGACTCATTGTCAAAAAGTAAACTCTATAAAAGTGAATTTTCTTTGGAGATGCAGAAATTTTTTTTCAAAATTTGACTATATAAGAATTTCATCTTTGTATTCATAAATTTTTTCAAGCAATCCAAGATTGTTTCTTATTCTGATCATCATATATGATAAGCAGTCCAAAGTGCAACCGACATTAATTGATATTAACAAATCAATCAAACTGGACATGCAAAAACTAATATCAAGGCATTTAGGTTTGGGAAGTAGAAGACATCAATATATAATAAGTAAAAATTTGCTGTTTAACAACATCAATCTATGATCAAGTAGGATGAATCAAAATCTTGACACTAACTTATTCATAAAAGGATACAAGTTCTGCTGCAGCATCAGACCAACAAATACAATTCATATTCTTAAACACCAAGAAAGTAGAGTCAGTGTAATATAATAATGTACCGATTTGCTTTACAATCAGGCCCTTGAATGCATGTACTCAACTCAGTTAATATACAAGCATGAGAACTATTTTTAGAATTATGGATAAGTAAATATTAATTTAAGCCCTTGGATACAAAATAAGGTCTGATAATATAACGAAGACAGTGTGCACGTGAAACTAGCTAGTAAATAACAAAATAAAATATTAAAGCATACATATGTGAATAATGAAAGTTTAAAATAAAATTCTACATCAGATTTTCAAATCATGATACATGAATGGGTAGTATGGAATTACCTAATAACTCCTTTGACTGTAATCCAACCATGTTATCACTATAATTCTCCACTCTGTATGTTAACACCTGGACAATAATAAACCACCAAATAAAATATCAAGAAACCACTAGAAACAAAGATCTAAAAGATTAAACCATCACATACTGATAATCGATGATCCAATCGGAGGGAGGTGGGCTGGGAGCTTGGGGAGGTGGTTAGGGGAGGGGGTCGGGGCTCAAGGAGGCGGTCGGGTGTTAGAGGCTCAGAGAGGCGGTCGGGGGAGGCGAGTCGAGGGCTCGGGGCTTGAGAAGGCGGCCAGCGGCTCGGAGAAACCGGATCCAATGGTGGAGGAAAGAGGGACCGAAGGCAGCCGGGGGAGGTGGTCTGAGGGCTCGGGAGGCGACCGGGCTCGAGGAGGTGAGAGGTGGCTGGGGCTCAGGATCCAGCGGGCAGGGCTAGGGGTGACCATGGGGTCATGCCAGGGACCTCGAGGCCGAGGTGAGGGCTCGGGGCCGGCGGGTGGGCCACAGGCTGGGGCGGCGGGGCAGGGACTGCGGGGCTGGCTTTAGGTTAGGCCGGCACGAGGATGGAGCCGACGATGTCAGAGCAGCCGCGGACATCAGAGAGATGGGAGGAAAGGGGGGTTGGGGGGTGAAGGCACCAACGAGAGGAGGATGAGGGGCGGAAACGGGAGAGAATGACTGAGTGAGCGAAAATTTTTTTCCCATAGTAGTTTATATGATGGACTATTAGCGACAGCAAACATGTTGTCGCTAATGCTATTGGTAAAGATATTACCGACGGCATATTTGTTATCGCTAATAACCATGACTCTATCCCTAAAAAATCATCTGAATATTATATAATTTTAAAATTTAAAGTCTATCTTCATCATTTATTATCTAAATAATTATTATTAGAGTATCGTCATAAAAAATCATCTCAATCCGATGGCCCTAACTATGTCGATCAATAAAATTTGATTTCGACGGTCACGAACGACCGTATGATGATCTGATAGATAAAGATCACCGATGGATTCAATAATTTACAACGATGATCTTGATGAAATTTATAGCGTACTATCAAAATTTTACTTGAATCGGACATCATTATCATGATCAATTTAGCACGGAATGATTTCGATTGTTAAATAAAAAATAAATGATTAAAAGGCCAAACGACATCCGATTAAGATAATTTTTAAATAAATGATCTTTACTACTATTTTAATCATTTATATGGTAGTGATCGTAAAATCTAAACTGCACATATATGAATCATCCACGTTAAGCAGATCTTACAAAAGCATAAGCACAATTACTTAAGGACTTTAAGAATGAGTATCAAGAGATATATAGTTTTGAATCGTTCATATATGCACAGTTTAGATTTTACGATCACCACTATACAAACGATCAAAGTAATAACAAAGATTATTTATCTAAAATCGTATTATAATCGAATGCCCTTTGACCTTTTAATCACTCGATTTTCTTTAACGATCTAAATCATTTCATACTAAATTGACTATGATAATGATGTTCGATTGAAGTAAAATTTTGATAGTATGTTATAAATATCATCTAGATCATCATTATAAATTTTCAGATCCATCGGTAGTCTTTATATATCAGATCATCATGTGGTCGTTCGTAATCGTCAAAATCGAATTTTAGTGATTGACATATCTAGGGACACCAAATCGAGGCGGTCTTTTGTGACGATATTCTAAAGATAATTATTTAGATAATGAATGATGAAGATGAATTTAAATTTTAAAATTATACCATATTCAGAGAGAAATAAATTTTTTTTTCTTTTTGCAATGGACATTTCATTGGTAGTAGTTCCATCGCTAATAATTATTAGCGATGGTATTTGCCGTCTCTAATATTTTTCATACCATCGTTAATAATTATAATAATAATTTTTTTTATTTTTTATGATGGAAACACCATCGCTAATAGTACCATCGCTAATGGTTATTAGCAACAACACTTGCCGTCGCTAATATTTTTTCACCATCGGTAATAATTTAATAATAAATTTTTTGATGGCTAATAATGTTAAAAATATATTTTTATTAGCGATGAAGAAGTATCATCGCTAATAATTAAGAATCCGTCACTAATAATTTTTAAAAATAAAAAATTATTAGCAATGAAAAAATTGCCGTTGCTAATTACCGACGGTAAAAATATTTATTAGCGATGACTGATCTACTGTCGCTAATAGTCGTCGCTAATACTTTTTTTTTTTTTGTAGTGTCATATCTTTATCTCATGCATTCCCAACAATCCAGTCAGCAATTTTGCAATTTTATTAGCTTCACTAAGCTGAATAATATCGCTTCTTGCTTTGATCATGCTTCCTTTTCATAGAACTTAAGGTTCTCTACTTGTACAGCTGAATCTCAAAGGACTTTCCTCCCGTCACTTCTCCAGAATTTCTTGTTATCCTCTGATCCACATATATTATTTGGCTTCCTGAGTGTAGAGGTACCTTCACCTCCCTCTCTTTGTATAGATTTCCTAATTCAAGAGGCATCAATGGGCCTCTAGCCAAAATTATTTGGAGTTCTTGTGTGCCTTATAAGGTAAAGGATTCTTTGGTTAGCCCTTCTGAATAAGTTGTACGCTTAGGTCCTATTAGAAAAGTTTTGTGGAAATTATGGATTATGCGACCAAGCGTCTGAATCAGGTGATCACTTATTCGTTGATTGTCCTTTTTGGCTATTATTGGGACAAAATTTGCTCTAAACTTAGATCTACTTCTCTTCCTCAAACTCTGGTTAATCTTTTCACCTCCTAGATGAAAAAAACTTTCTTCCCAGTCTGCGATCAGCTGTTACTTGCTTGGTGACTGCAGTCAGTTTGATGATCTGGAATGAGAATAACTCCCCATAAAGCTTGCTCCACTGATGTAGTGGCGGCCAAGGCAATTAGATTTGTTATGGACTGGTCCATCTTGGCTAAACAGAAAGATTTACTTGGGTTTTTTCTGATCATGAACAAATTCCTAAGAGTTTGGGTTGGGTTCTTGATTTTGATGGGGAATCTGTTGGAAGGTTTTTTTTTTTTTGAGTAAAAGAATAGTAGTGGTGAACCCAACCACTCACCTGAAGTTTTATTCAGATACAAAGATCGAAGAAATTACTAAGATGTGGTAAAGGATACCACAGAAAGAAGTGAAAAATTACAAGAAGAAAAACAAGAAGATGTTGGAAGGTCCTTTGAATACTGACTATTATCTCACCTGGATGCCTTATTTTGTATGATTTTGGAATTGTGATTGCAACATAATCCTTTCCGTTCAACTGATGGATGGCTGGATTAATTTCCTTATGCACTACGATCATCTCAAACAAGAAGAGTGGAAGTGTGTATCATAAAAGAAATTGGTGTTATAATAATAGAAAAATTGCAGTTATGGTTGTTGTCTAACATAAAGAATTCATAAAGTTAGTTTTTTTTGGCATAAAGAAATTCGTAAAGGTAGGTATTAATTTGACAGAAGGGACTACTCTATTTTATATACGTAATTATTAGGTTCCAAATATCTTTTGACATGAGACAAGGATTCATCTGGGACAGCATTGGAAAATGACTGTACATCACAATCCCAAAAATAAAATGCTATCTTGGCACACAACTTGCTCTTGAAAATCTTATCAAAGGGTTGGTGAAGTGGTCCTACTTTTTAGACATGAATAGGTGTGATCAAATCAAATTTCTCGTAGATGCTGTAATATTATGCTGTACCTTGCATTTCAATGACCTTGATTACATGGATCAAAGTCATGCATATTGGCATCAGTCAAGTAACAAGAGGCTTTTGTTTTTTGTTTTATTTTTTTAAAAGGCAAAAACATGGAAATGGAGATCATAATACTTTCAACTTCTCATGATTTTTTAAGCATGATCAGTTTTAAAGAGGGAGTACAAACGGAATTTAATCATATTAACTTTGTAGTTTTACATCCTTCATCCCACCGATAAAAGTTCACTAGATTCGTGTATGTCAAATATGAATTTATGGCTTCATATGAAGTGGAGGAAAGCAAAAGGCCACATATTTCAACAAGGCATCAACCGTTGGATAGGGACCACATGAAAAGATCGATCCATGCAATACTGGCACGCAACGAAAGAAGTTTTTCGACAACAAAAGAAGTCAACATAATAAAAAAGACCCGTAATAAGCCAATCAAGTCAGCTTCCTCCGTCTCATGCACATAAGCATGGTGATATACATCAGCTGCTAGAAAATTTGTACTAATATATAAAAACTCGGTGCTCAATTAATTATGCCTTCTGAAAACAAAAACAGATACAGGAATCGTGGGCACGGGTAATAAGACAAACATTCCCGTACGGCGTAGAAGTTGGAGAGCAAGGAACAAAGAAAATGGTTTACCAGGGGACTTTCCCTGCAAGCCTTAAGAGTGAGTTTTCTTGTTCTTTCTTGAGACTTAAACTGGATGCTACAAGTTAGAAGAGCCAAAATATTTGTTATGCAATGATTAGGCATGCGTTCCTGTCAATTAGTGTCTTGATTGGGATTGCAGCGTGATAAAGTATAGCCTCCACCTTATAAAATATCATGAGGTTTAACCTTTGGAACAACCCCTATAAAATATCTTCAGTTCTGATCCATTGGAACAACCCTATAAAATATCATGTGGTCTGATCCACTGGAACAACCCCTAGAATACTGGTAGGTAAAGAGGATATGTACACACGCACAGGCACACACACCTCTTGGAGTTACCTGACGAAAATGGAGTGTGATACTATTTCCTGAACTGGTTAGAAGACATTATAGTTCTCATCTCAGATGAAGAAACCAAGCCACATATTGTAGATATATGAACCACTAAGATGTGCCATAATTTAAACAGCCAAGTTATCTTAAAACTTCTTTGATCATCTTACTACCAAAAGGAATAAATGAATCATTTTCTGTGCCAAAAAGGGAGTAGAAGGAGAATAAACAGTCATGACCTCAACTGTACGTCTCAATATTGATCACATTGCTGTTGAAAGAAAGCAAGACAACTTTGTAACAGGCCCCTCTCTTGTGCATGTGAGTATGCAATCAACCATTTCTTTGCCATTTCAAAAGGAGTAACTTTGTTGGCTTTGTTTACCAACTTGATGAAATTTTGGAAGAGATTGAAATAGAGAATGAGATAAAAAATTAGGGGAGAATATAGATTTATGGTTCTTTCCTTCTTTTTTTTAAGTACATAAGACCTCTTATGTGTGAAGCTACTACATCTTACAAAAATTCATACATCAATATATAAACCACTATGACAATATGAGCCCAATTATATATGAGCCCATATATGAACCCAACATACAACTAAACCAAAATTTACATAACTTAGAAATTAAAAAGAATAAACATTACATTTTAACACTCTCCTTTAATGGTTGTTCTTGAATGCCCATGAGATCTCTAAAGTAAATGAATTTCTCTTTAGGTAATACCTTGGTGAAGATGTCCGCCACTTGATCTTAAGTCCTCACATACTTTATTTCAACTTTTTTTCTTCTACCGCATCTCTTATGAAATGGTACTTAATTTTGATATGCTTCGTATAATAGATAGGATTCTTTGTCATAGAGATGATAAACTTGTTGCCATATAGTATAGTGGCTTCTTCTTGCTTCTCACCCATATCTTCTAGTATTCTTCTCAACCAAATTATTTGTTGTGCCGCTAAAGTAGTTGAGATATATTCGGCTTCCGCAGATGACAATGCCACAATGTCTTGCTTCTTTAATGCCTAAGATATTACACCAGATCCAAAAAAATACAAAATTCGATGTGCTCTCCATATCATCAATGCTTCCGATCCGATCACTATCACAAAATTCAAATAATTTCATATTGTTGTTAATGCTTCTTTCATATATATATATGATGCCATAATATCTTTGGTTCCTTTGATGTATCTCAAAACTCTTTTTGTCACTCCAAAGTGGATCTTGTTTGGCTTTTGTATGAATCTAGAAAGTAAACTTGATGCAAACATTATTTCCGATCTTGTAGTTGTAAGATACAATAAGCTTCCAACAATACTTTTATATAGTAGTGCATTGGCTTCACCATTTTTATCTTCTTTCATGAACTTCTCATTTACCATTAAAGGTGTTGCCATAACATTGCAATTCTCCATTTTAAACTTCTTGAGAATGCTTTCTACATACTTCTTTGACAATAAAATGCCATCTTCTCTTGGCTTGATTTCAATTTTCAGAAGTAATGGAGCAAACCCATATCATTCATTTCATATCTTCTCATCATATCATTTTTGAAAGTCAAAATCATATTCTCATTGTTACCGGTAATGATCAAATCATCAACATAAAGAGAAACAATGAGAATATCTTTACCTTGCTTCTTCATATAAAGTGTTGGTTCACTTGGACTTCTTTAAAAATATTTTCATTGAAGTAGGCATCAATTTGAAAATACCATGCTCGGGGTGCTTGCTTCAACCCATACAATGCTTTCTTCAACTTGTACACTTTGATTTGTTGACCTTTGATGATGAAGTCTTGAGGTTGTTTTATATAAATTTCTTCCTCCAATATCCCGTTCAAGAATGCCGACTTTACATCAAGTTGGTGTAGTTTTCAATCTTTGTGTGCTGCCATAGAAATGAGAGTTTTAATTGTGTCATATCGAGCAATCCGTGCAAAAATTTTTTGATAATCAATTCTGGATAGTTGAGAGTACCCTTTTGCTATCAATCTTGCTTTGTATCTTTGAATGGATCCATCTGAATTGTATTTTATCTTGTAGATCCACTTCAAGCCAATGACTTCCTTATCATTTGGTTTCTCTACTAGCTCTCAAATTTTATTCTTCTCAATCACATCAATTTCTTCTTATATTGTCTTGTTCCACACTTCTTCATGTATAGCTTCTTCATAAGTTTAGGTTCAATCATGCAAAAGTTACAAGTGGTATAAATGTCACTTAGGCTTCTCATTCTTGTGGGAGTGAAATTTGGAGATAAGCTTGAGCTTGAAGTTGGTGATGGACTTACACTTGGAGAAGTTTGTAGTGAACCTTCATCTTCATTTTTTTCATTTTGGACATCGTAAATTTCTTCATCAAGAGTAATAATATTTTTTCAACTTTCTTATCCTTCCAATCTCAAGTAGCCTTCTTATTGAAAAGAATATTTTTTTTTATGATCACCTTATTGTGCTTCAAGCTAAAAAATCTATAGTCTTTTGATTTAAAACTATAGCCAATAAAAATATATTTTCACTTCATCAAGTTTGTGCCTCTTCTCCTTTGAAACATGTGCATAGCATACACATCCAAAGACTTTGAAATACTTCACCGAAGGTTTTCTATCGGATTAAGCTTCAAATGGTGTCTTATTTTGGAGAGCTTTTATTGGATATCTATTCATCAAGTACACCGCCGTATACACCGCTTCCATCTAAAAAGAATTTAGAAGGCCTTTGTCTTTGAGCATAGATCTAGCCATCCAAAAATAGTACGGTTCTTTTTTTCGGCAACTCTATTTTATTCCGGTGTGTAGCCAACGGTCAATTATTTTTGCAAACCAACATCTTCATAAAACTTCTCAAATTCATTTGAGTTGTATTCACCACCTCTATCACTTCTTAGCATTTTGATATAGTGCTCACTTTGTCTTTCCACAAGATTTTTGAACTTCTTGAAGATGGTGAATGCCTCGGACTTATGTCTCATAAAATACATCCATATCATTCTTGAGTAATCATCAATGAAGATAATGAAATAGATATTATCGGCATGAGAAGGAGTTTTCATAGGTCCATATATGTTGGTATGAATAAGCTCCAATGGTGCTTTGGCTCTCTATGCATGCTCTTTTGAAAATACCTCTCGATGTTATTTTTCAAGTGTACATCCTTCACAAATTTTTTTTTATCTTGTACTGTCGGTAGATCATACACCATATTCTTTTGATATAGCTTCTCAAGCTTTGAAAGTTCAAGTGCCCATAACTTTTATGCGATAGTCATGATTCATCATTCACCTCCATCTTCCATGCAACATTCTTTACATGGCGCAAAATGAGAGGAATGCTTTATTTTCTTCATGTTGAAATTTGCTATAAGTTATTTTTCTCTCCTTTGTCATATATCTTGCATCCGTTATTTCAAAGTATACCATATGCCCATGCTCAATCAATTGTCCAACACTTAGAAGATTGTGTTAAGTCCAGAACAAGTAGAACATCATTGATGAACTTCTTCCCTTTTTTTGTGTCAATTGTAATTGTCCATTTACCTCTTACTTGGACTAGTGCACCATTTTCCATCTTGACTTGTGAAATTGAAGAACTATCAATGTCACAAAGATAGATTTATCACCGGTCATGTAGTTGCTACATCTACTATCAAGATACCATACATCATTCTTTGCTCCTCCGTGGTTTAACATGCATAGAATGTGCTTTGGCCTTCTTCATTTTTTTTAGAGAAGTGTGCTTGCTTACTTGTTTGGTACCTACAATCTATTTGAATATGGTCAAATTTTTTACAATTATAACATTGAGATTTTTTTTTAAACCAATAATCTTTTTCAACATGAGAAGATCTTTTACATATATTACACCTAGATTGAGTGCTTTCATCATTTTGACTTCTTAAAAAGTTATTTTTCCCTTCCTCTTCCTCTCATATTTCTTCCTCTTCCTCTATTTTGATTTTCGCATCTAGATGACTCTCCTTTAACTTGTGCATGATTAGACGATTTTTTAAGGACTTTTATCAAATACCTTGAGCTTAGATTGAAAGGCACTTTTTAATGATGATTCTTTGTGCTTAAACAATCTTTGCTCATGAGCTTCAAGAGATTCCGTCAACTCATGAGCACTTAAAGTAGAAAGATCTTTAGATTCTTCAACAATAGTAACTATGGTATTAAATTTTGGAGGCAAATTAGTCAAAATTTTCTCACATATTCTTTGCTTAGTGATGGTTTCACCATAGCTCTTTATTTGATTAACAATTTTCATGATTTTAGAGAAGTAATCCTTCAACCTCTCATTTTCTTGCATTCTCAAATTATCTAACTCTCTTCTTAGAGTTTGAAGTTTGATAGTTCTCACCTTGATATTCTCTTGAAATTCCTCTTGTAAGATATCCCATGCCTCCTTTGATTTCATGGCTCTAATGATTTTGAAAAATTTTGTCGAACACCGCTTGTTGGATGAAGAAAAGGCTTTGGCATCCTTCTTTTTGCAATCCTTCATTTGCTCCTTTTGTTGGTTAGTTGGAGTGGATGGCTCTTCATACCCACTCTCTACCAAATCCCAAATCTCTTGTGAAATGAAGAGAGTTTTCATCTTGATGCTCCAATAATCATAGTTTCTCCATCAAAATAGGAATAGAAGGTTGATTGATACTCATACCCATGTTGCTTGAACTTGCCATAGAGATCTTCTTGAATGGTGCTCTCTTTCCCACTTGTTGTCTTCAAACTCAAATCTTGTTGATCACTTGATCTTCCTTGCTCTGATACAATTTTTATTGGCTTTGTTTACCAACTTGATGAAATTTGGGAGAAGATTGAAGTGGACAATGAGATGAAAATTGGGGAAGAATATAGATCTAAAGTTTTTCCTTCTTTTTTCTTAGTACATAGGTCTTTTATATGTGAGGCTACTACATCCTACAAAAATTTATACATCAATACATAAATCACTATGGCAATATGAGCCTAACTATATATGAGCCTGTTGGGTATAAAAATACCCTCAGCCGAAGTTCTCGACAGGTGGCACCCCTCCAGACTTTTTCGAGACAGATTCTACAGGCGCCTGTTAAATTGCTCCAAGTGCACTCACGACTCCGTTGTTTGCCGACCTCCAACAGTGACCAACGTCAGATTGAACTCCTTTCAGGTTTTGTCAGCGGCCGAACCTCCCAACAGCAGGTCGCTGCTAGTGCCAGACCTCATCCGAGCTCCTACGGGAGCCGTCCCATCTCGGCCGAGCTCCTAC
>KE504800.1:212317-226415 GCA_000441515.1 Elaeis oleifera | reverse complement strand
GTCACAGGTGGATTCCAGCCGAGCTTCCTCAACAGGCTGTTTCCGACCAGACTTCTGCAGAAACGAGCCCAACTGGACTTCTATAATGGATGGACCCCTCACAGTCGAACGAACTCCTGCAACAGACAAACTCCGGCAACTGGACTTCCTCAATGACCAGCCATCTCCAGCCACCGATCTCCAACAGTGCATGCCGACCTCAAACAGTGCCAACCGATCTTCATCAATCCCATCCGAACTTCAACAATGTTCTGCAGGTTCTTCTAGAGAACAGGTTTTAGCGACAGCTCCCAAGTTCAGCCGTCAGACGATCTTCCACCGGATCCTTCATGTGACCAGGCCTCTCCAGCAGACAGCCTTCAAGTGAACCCCCCGCGCCAGGCCGATTCCGGCCGAGCTTCGCCAATAAGAATTCTCCGACAGAGCTTCCCCAGCGAAACAACTTCAGCCTACGCAGTGCCAACATCTGAGATACCCGTCGGAAGCGGGTTCATCATCAACTTCGGAAATATCCGGACTTCCTTCTGGTCGGGATCATATCTCTCCTTCGGACACCCCTACCGAACTTCGCCCGACGAGCTCAGGCTCACTGACAGGCCGCCATGACGGCCACGACGCCACTCCACTTCCTGCGAAGAGCCCCACGCGGCTCCATCATGCTCTGGCAAGTCACGACAACGGACATCATTCCACTCTCCGCAACAGGCCCACGCGGCAAGCCGCAACGATGTCCACGTCCCTACTCCACTACCCTCCGTAACAAACTCCTGAACGGCCCACTACCAGGCAGTTACAGGCGTCACCATCAAATCTGTTACGCCCTCTGCCTATAAAGAGGCACCCAGATACGTTATTCTCTAAGCTCTAGTCTCTAGCTTAAACTCTGCTAAAATCTCCGTTCGAGCACTTCATTCTTGTTGAGGCAGAGAACTGACTTGAGCGTCGGAGGATTTTGCCGGAGCAACCCCATCTCCGGTTTAGACTTCCTTTGCAGGTCCCGACGGTGACCGCGGCACCCTCGACTCCAGCATCTCCGACGCCGGCGGATTTTTGTAGCAACAGAGCCCATATATGAACCCAACATATAACTAACCAAACTTATATAATTAAAATTAATTAAAAAATAAACATTATATTTTAACAAACTTGAGATTATCCTCCTAATCACAAGCGGGAGCAGTGAAAAATACAACAACTTAATTAGAAGGGAAATTTCAGCGAAGACCAGAATGAGTTATTTAAATCCATGTTGGAGGATAAAAAAAACATAAATGAAGTCACCTTCAACTCCTTTTAAAAAATTATTAACATCAGATGCTGGATAGATCATAAAGAAATAAATCTAAATGAGTCTAAAAGGGAAACCTATGAGGTGGGTGGCACTGTTTATAAGTAGGTGATAGACTATCTTAGCTTGTGTTGTTGAAAAAGGGAAGGGAAGTAGGATTGGGCAAGCGACTTTGGTGAGTTTTATTAAAACTTGTCTCTATCATGAAACATCTTTGTCAGAATATCTAATTAAAAGAGTGAAGAAGAGGCAATGTTGCGCAATGCAGATAGATTTATTCCGGAAACACATCTGTGTCCTTCAACGTCTCTGTCAAAGTATCTATTGAAAACAAAGCTGCAATCCAAGATATGGAGATAATGTATTGTTTAAGGGGATACCATTGTGCAGAGGGGTAGAAGAAGATTCCAATCTTTGTAGGAAGTTTGGTGAAATAGGATCATATATATCTTTATCCTGCAAGAGTTGCAGATCATGGCACCAAATAAAAAAAGTCAAGGAAACTATCATAATCACTTATAAAAAGGCTACAAAACATACAGCGAACTGTTGAGCATCGAAGTCGAATATGGAAAGCCTTAGATGCTGGAAAGCCGGCCTGAGTGATGATATATCATTAGGGGCTCAAAACTTGTAATGTTTTGAATATTTAGTGAGGAATGCACCAAATATTCAAAAACTCCTTCCATTGAAAGGCTTAACGAGGACTTTTTCCTCCTGGGGACGACATCATCCAGAGTGTAGTTTCTCCGAGAAACTTCTTGGATGCAAACATGTTAACCACCCAAAAACTTCAAACGGGTGAACCACAAAAGACGATATAGCCCTAGGTGAATTCTCTATGCAAAGTGTCTCCCATTTCATTATTTTAATGACATGGGCGGTGGTTGCCACCGTTTTGCTCAAATAAAGATTTTTTTACATGCAATGGAGAATACGAGCAACCGATCATTAGAGAGTCACATCAGTCAACTAATGTCCATTTGCATGCCCCTATATACCCATCTGAACATATATGCCTCAAAGTTATGAAGATTTTTTTTTTGGTAGAAAGTCTTTATGACAAATTTTGCCACAGAATTTCTCCTCCTCTTCCCTAATTTCTCAAAATAACAAACGAAGAATGTTATAATCATAAATACCTGATGAACTCTTTAAACTTTTGAAGCCCAAGGCATGCAGATTGTGATGCCTAGGATATTAGCTACCATCTACTTCAAGACCATAAGAGTTGGTAAGGAAGCAAATGATCAAATTGGTTTCGCCATGCCTATCATGATCTGGATTTAATTGATTTGAATCTCCCCATACGCCTACATTTTAATTAAATAGTCCGGATCACAAAGATAATATTCTTTTAAGATTATTTTAACATGCATAACTTACTTTTAGAATCTAGATTTGAGACCTACAGCCAACCCACATTTACAAAGTCAAGCATGAAGGTGTCCAAATCAAATCAAGGTGGCCTACATCTACGCGACCCACTTGCAACTCTATGTGTTGGGGCTATACTAGCCATGAGGTGGTGTATTTTGGCGTTGCTGACTCGGTCAGATATAAAAATGGATCCAAATTGAAGGCATAACATTGATCACATTAATTGCCTTGGACTTTATAATTGGTTGATTCTAAAGTAGTACAATGCAGAAGATGCGCTCAGAACTTATAGAATCTAGGCTTTGGAGCAATAGACAAAAATGTCATAGCTGCTAAGAGAATATCTTCTGTAATGTAATGAAAACTATTACCTAAAAAGAAAAATAATCTGCATAACCATATCACCAAATTTGTCTTTCCATGGAAGATTTTACTGCTAATAGAAAGTATCTATTAGAAACTACGTGCATTAAATTTACATACTGAACAAAATAAAGTTACTATATATCGTACCACATCGAACCAAATTGTAGGCTTCTAGCTCCCAGAACAGTGCCAGTGTTGGAATCATCCATTGGTCCTCCGGCCGAGAGAGAGGGAGCCAAAAAAAAAAAGAGGACTACGGCTGTCACTCGTGCCGCTCCGCTCGACCGTTGGAATCTCACCTCATCCGACGCCGATGCGTGGGCCCGCCAGCGAACGCGCGCTTAGAAAGTCTATGCGATCCCGGCTCGGCGAGTCAAGGGATCGTGCCGTAGCGCGGATAGCGGATCCGAACGAAACGACCATGGGAAGCGACGGCCAGCCCCAGAATACCGTATCCCGAACAGCATATCTTACCGTCCCTCCGCTACGAAGCCCTGAATCCGTGTAAGAATCTTGCTCCATTAATTCCATGTCCTAGCACTGAAATAACTGCTGCTGTTACGACCATTTCGTGTGAATGAGATGTCTGATGAATGAAATATGTGTGTACATCAGGTAGATAGGATAGAAAATGACTACTATAGGTAAGGTACACGGTTTGGATACCAGCTCCATGCCGACGCTACCCTATCATCATATCGGTACATCCTATATGAAGACAAGTTCTGCATATTGAGTGTTGCTACACCTCTAAATATATACCGGTATCGAATTAGTACTGTATGGTACATTTGTTTGGTTTCATATGATGTAGCATATCTCGACTATAGGAGGGCTTGTAACATTATGTAAGTTTCATGGCAACTAATTGGGAAAGATTTGGAAAGCAGATTCATGACCATAGCAGCATATCCCTGATCAAAATCCTGATTCATTCCCTGAAATTTGAGTTGATGAGGTGAAGCCCGCAACCCAGGCATAGGCTTGTGGCCTTTCTCTCCATCCATGCTAACCAGGCTCTGTTACCGGAATTCAAAAATCTCTGTGCTTAGTTGCTTAAATTGCCAAAAATCACTCCCGATGGAATGGCAAATAAACCAGGCCGACTGGCACCCACCTTATATCATGTATCACATCAATCCATGGATGCCGTATAAAATCGATGAACTAAAGGTACTATTTGGTAGGAGATGATATTTCACATCATCCCAATAATATGAGTTAGATGGTGTGATCATCTTGTTTGATATTGCAAAATCTCATCCACTGATGAAGAATTTAGTGATAAATTCGATGATAGCATCATAGCATTGCACAGTGATGCTATCACCACACATATCTCAAGTGACGCATCACCGGATATTGATGATGTGTTGAAATTATTTTAGGACAAAAATGTCCCAAGTCACTAAATTGGGAAGAAAAGAAAAATCTCCATCATCTTTTCTTTTCTTAATCTTTCATCTTCAATAACACCTTCTATAAAAGAAAACTAGGATCGTTTTTTTTCTCTGATCTTTCATTTTCAGTAAAACCTCCTTTTATTTATCTATTAAATACCTATTTTATTTTTATTGATAAGTTTAGTTAAATAGCACAGATGCTTTTTATTTATTTATTGAATATCTATTATAGGTGGGTATGATTAATTGACATAAATAGATCATGCTAAATCCTTCATATTTTTTTCTTCATTTTATTTTAATGGATTAAATCATTTCTAAAGGACAGTCCTGATATTGATGATCAAAATTAGCTAAGCCTAATCAAGCTCGATTATATTATCATAATATCATTTTAATAGCCTAATTAAAATAGATAACTATAATAATAATAATAAATATTATTATTATTATTACTACTGCTACGATATATTTTTGTAAAGGGTTGTAAACGAACAATATTTAATCAAATTATAGAATAATTATTACATACTAATATGTAATATTATTTATAATATTTTATACATTATTAGTATCATTATTCGGTGATATATAAAATATGATAAAATTTTATTTTAATAATATTTTAATAATATATCAAATATAGTGATTATATATAATTTCATATCATCTCGGAGATCATATTATTTTGATAATCACATCGTTCGTGATATACTAAACAGTATTTGGAGGTGGACGAGAGGACTGATTGGTGGCAGCACAAGCAGCGATTGAAGAGTTTGACGTGCCATGCCCTGGGCTGGCGTGGCAGAACTAGAGCCTCACTAAAGTCTCATGCAAGGCAACGGTTGGAAGTACAAGTACCATCCTGGTACCATTTTTTGCTCATTAAGACAGAGAGAGTGGCATTTTCTTGTTTTCACAAATCATTATTACATGTCGCTTTTTTAAGAATCCAATAGAAGAAAATGGACGGGACGCAAATGTTAAGGCAAAGATAACGCAAAGAAGAGGTAGCAGTACGCTAACCAAAGTTCTCACACACTTCAGCCCATAGTGAGCCCATGTTGCATTAAGGAGGTCGGCCTGAGCCTAGCCTAAATGAGGCCCACGACAGTCTTAAGAGACAAGAAGAATGAGGCAATGGAGACGAAAACAAGAGTTATCAGCTCTAAAGAGACGAGTGGCAAAAAGCAGAACAAGCGGGAGAAGCTATTTCTCCATGAAAAAGTGAGCTGATCAAGAAGTGCGGATTTGATCTTGTAAATGATGAGTCACGATCTTCACAGCTTTTCAGGAAACAAGATAGCCCACCAGGACTGTCACTGCCAACAATGACACCGTCTACAAGCAAAGCATCAATCGCCATCAGTACAGCAATAGATCTTGAAGGAGATGGATGGCTCTAGAAGTGATTGTAATTGTCCATTGCTTACAGAAATGAAATCACACGGGTCAGAACTCACGAGGGAGACAATGAAGACACGCAAATCTGACCAAGAGAAGTGGTAAATGCGTAGAAAACGACCTCGCAACAGGTCTGTCTAGCACCCCTTTATAAAGGCTTATCCGGACACAGATAGAGACCATTACAGTCAAGCACCCATCATTGCATTTTACTCCTGAAGTTCTCAAGGTGAAAGAATATATGGACCTCATCATGAGTGAAGTTTTCATAGTGCGACCATGGATGAATAAGAACCATAGCTGATTCTCTATTGATGGAAAACCTATTCAAACCATGGAAATCAAGTCCGGGGTTTAGGATACAGACTCAAACCATCAGTAATCACATTTACAGAGGATGAAGTGTTTAAACATAGCGAAAAGCTAATTTGATGAGGTTAGAGCAAAAATTGAAACAGCTTGGAATAACCAAAATCAAACCAAGGATGCAACTTGCTGAATGCTATAAAAATTACAACAAATTTGAACATATACTTGGAATAAGACCCACAGGGCGAACCTGATAGATGACATGTTTCCATGAAGACAAACCAAATTATGCTACTTCGTACAGCAAAATTCAAATTTCCGAATCAATGAGGTGATTTATTCTTCAATAGCTGTTTTTCAGTCAATCATTCTCTTCTGTTGGCTATGATTTGACACAGTTGAGTTTGGTTTATCGTAACAATCCACAAGCCCCTCCCTCCAGAAATGAACTGAAAAGAATTTAGCATGTCTAGTGAACACCTAATCAATTGTGTACAAGCCAGCAAACTCCGACCTCCTACGGTAGCCTGCTTGGAAACAACTTTTGAAACATTTCAGGCCATTTAGCAGCTAACCCAAGTCTACAATGATTTGATTGTCTGGAAGCAGTTAGGTCTGCTTGTTGCATGCCTTATTCTGTGGCCCAAAATACACGTCAATTGCAAAATTCATAGCACTACAGGAATCAGAGCTTCTGAAAAGCAGATATTTTTAAGCTATCCCTGCAGCGCGCATGAGAGAACCGACATAACAAGTTCATTATCATGGTGGTATCATTGAAACACCAGTGCCTTGTGGTTGTAGAGCTGGATATCCAGTTGTCAGCTATGACTGAACCAACGTCATCCTGGTGCCATAGACCCAACAGGGAATCCATGAGAAGACATAGCCTCTGTCATCTCTGCAAGCCCATGAAATATAGAAACAATATAATAAATCAATCTCTTTCTAGGCATTGAAGATTCTTCAGCCATTCAAGAAACACCATCCCACATTTCAATCATCCATGCTAGAGATTCTACAGATTACTGCTATATATACTAGAATAGCATCTTTAGCCAGCCATCTTCAAGATTATTGCAAGTCGTCATAATTCAATGACAGATTTTGTTGATTTCTCACCATAAATTGGTGGTTTCCCAGTTGGTTGGCTGAATGCGCTATATGAACATAGTGCAGTAAACTGCTACCCAGCGTCAAAATAGAAATGCCGGAAGTTCTCCCAGTGTATCTCTATCACCCAGGAGGCCTCTCAGGCACATGAGGACACCAGTATAATGCACTTTGATTCATCATGGTTTCTTCACTCAAAAATAGAACCCTCCACAACAAGATATGACTGGCAAAGCGAACAAATCACCTGGATGGCATCAAAGAGAAAAAAACTCTATCACTGCAAAAAATAATAAAACTCCCACTCCATAAAACAGCCAAGTGAATTGCCAATACTTAAATCTGAATGGTATAATAATTCTAATCAATAATGCTATATATAACATTGTTAAGAAGGTAAGCAATAATGCTAAAAAGCATCAACTCTATGAAGAGTATGCTTTACTGGCACATACCTCAATGAATCAAGAGTTCCAGCACAAATCACCTCACCACTCAGGTCTGATGTTAAAGAGACAAACTGCCTGGGAGAAGTGGTAAATGTTCTGAAGTTCCAATAACGAATAAATCCCAAGCACAAACAGTCCTATCTAGAGATGCACTCAGAAGACAATTATTATTGGCCATAAAATGGACTGCAGCAACAGCACTAGCATGCTCGGAAAATATTATGAAGCAAAACCCTGATGAAATGGTCCACACCTGCCATGAATAAACATGCAAGGTTAAATTTGCTGCCAAAGCAACAAGAGCAAATGATAATCCATAGCAAAATTCTATAAAACTAAGCATAGATCTAATTTGAAGGAACGAAGCTATAGATAATTGTGATCTGATTTTCATCTTTGATCTTGAGAAAGGAACCAGGTCAAATATTTTCTTGTTAATGACTGACAATCATAACCTTCAACAAGCACTTGCAGTATAAGTAAGCTCCACCATAACCATGAAATTAACATTCTCAGGACCTTTTCCAATTTTACAAAAATCTTTGATTGTTGCTACTAAGATACTAAAGTTTAGCCAATACCAACCGCTCTTCCCAAGACTATGGTTAGTCCATTTGCCAAATTTTGTCCTGGCTAATAATTTGGTACTAACCCACATCTCAGAAAAAGATTGAAACTTAGTAGAAAAACTCAAGGAAAATATCTTAAACTCTGTTGCCGCATTTTAAGAACTATGGAGCCACCCCATACTAAAAGGACATGTTTTGCAACTGCTTGCAAGTAATAGTTAAGGTAAAATTCAGAATTATGTTTAATTAAAAATACTTACATTTAATGAAGCTGCTACATTACATCCAAAATAAGTTACAGTCTTGCAATCTATGTAGTTAAAAAACTAGCAAATTTAACTCGTACTTATGGTAACACCGAATCTCGAGTATCATATGCAGTAATTTTTTTTTTTGGTAGTTATGACCATATCATAGTACCAATCCCCTGTTCATCTGTGTCACACAACTGATTCATTGTGAACTAATCTATGATAATGGTTCATCGTACCAGACCGTACCAGCTGTGCCATGCATACAACATTGTGTAGTAGAAAATTAATACCCAAAACAGGGGGCAAACCAAGAGTTGGTACCATCAACCAACATGTACCGACATCATACTAGCATGGTTTCGGTATGGGTACCAAAATGGAACAGCAAAATGCTTGTAACTTCAATTGCAATTTCTTCATCATATTTTGTTTAACTTTATCTAGTTACTTCATCATTTGGTAATCTAGGATTACCACAATCAAAACCCAATTTGATTGTAAAGTTACCACCATTTCGTTGAAGTACATCCTAGCGCATGAGGCTCATGCCACTGTGAGATCTTGGAAAGGTCGAATGTACATGGTCTTATGCCATCTAGGTGAGACTATTCATGTTTCAAACTCATGACACCCAAGTTACAATGAAACGACCTTATTATTGTATCCAAGCCCACCCTCTAAAGTTACCACCATTCTGTTGCCATAAATATACCCTAAATGAGTCTCTCGTTATAACAAAATCTAAGAAAGGTTGGATTTAGACAGCCTTACCCACATACCGAGAGGCTACTTCCATGTCACGAATCTATGACATGCATGCCACAAAAGGATTTAAGTCCCGATGAGACATCCCGTGGGACATTGGGAGGAGGTCTCATCCTGAGTGTGGCAATAAGACCATCCTGCCATTGTCCCGATCGGCACATCTTGGGACATCCTCCTATCTCAAGTGTCAAGACAGGACAAGATGGTGGTTTTGTGAGAAAACGGGATAGGCCCATGCCAGAGGATTTAAAACCTTGGACTCACGATGGAGCAATCTTATCGTTGTGCCAAGGACTGTCCTCTAAAGTTACCACCATTTTGCTACAATAGATACATCCTCAATATAGCAATGTTTCATCTTTCAAGACATAATCCAAAAGAACAAATGACCAATGTTGGATACATGACTTTCACTAGAACAAAACCTAACATTTATATCCGTGGCAATGACAAAACAACAATGTTCAATTGTATTTTCTCCGGTCAATATTCATCATCAGTATTTTTTTCTCATACTTTTCGCAAAATTATGGGTAGCAACAACACATTACATTGCCAGAATCACAAACATCAAACTTTCTCTTAGATAACTAGAATTAGCCTCATCAATTCTGATCTCACAATCATCACTATTAAGGTTTGCTCGGATGCTGGTTAACGGTGCATAACATAAAGTTATCCCCTCCCATCCTTATTTTATTATTTTCCATGTTGGTGCTCAAGCATCATCCTTTGTCAAGTTGCTGAATAGAGCTCTGATTAGAGCCTTCTCGGGCCGCTCCCAGCTACCACACCCTCATCGTCGATGAAAGCCCCTTCTCCTAGACCTCTCTCGGCCACCATCGAGGCTACAACAAGGCTATATCCCCTCTATGCCACTCCCCTTTATTGTCGACCCTCATTGATGACCAACATGGAGGTTCCGTGACATGTTCTAATTCCTTGGCAAAGATCCAAGGCAGATTTACATGGCCTGCATTGAATGTCATATTTGTGATGGTCCTCATGTGTGGTGCTATGGAAGATTAGATCTGTGGATGATTTTTGTTCCTTTGATTGGTTATGAGATATGTTAGCCAATTCTTTGCATGTACATTGTTGATATATCGCTCATCAAATTAAAGTTGATAATGATATCTACTATTATGTCCTAGATATGTATGATTATTATCCCTTTCGGGACCGCCACTACTCTAGGCCCTCGCAAGGCCCCTCTTTATTCCTTGGCTAGGCTTATGTTTCGGTGATTTCATATTCCATTCCACTTATCTTACATTATCATATGATACGTGTAATTTGAACTATCACATCTATATGACAATTAAGATCAGAAGGCTGATAGAAGTGCATGCTCGGCTTGGCTTGGGTCAACCAAGGCAACCGCATTGTATCTCGATGATGACCCAAGTTTCCAAGACTAAAATGCCTCCAAATTCATTGCAAGTCATTATTCTCCTATCTATTGTAGTATACTATCAAAATAGGGTTGGATGTGATATGTGGGGGTAAATTTCCATCACAATTGGCAAAAAACAATATCATGTGTTACTTTATACATGCCAATTCAATATCATGCTGCCTCATATCGTTAAAATAGGGGGTAAAAATGTTCCCCACATGGTTGCAAAACTGTGTGTGATACACATATCTAGGGGTTAAGTACTTAGATGTTTACCCAACACATAGCATGAGGGCATTTTTGTCCATGATAGCAAAAAAGGGCTCTTGACTAGCTAGCCACCACCTTTTAAACCAACCACCACAATTTCTGCACAATGGCATTAATGGTGCATCAAGTGAGTACCAGCCAAACAAGAAATAACTTTGTTCACTGGTTAGCTAGTTATGAGTGAATAGCAAAGTTAAAGTTATTCAAGGTTGGTTAACTATCCAACATCTATAGCCTTAAAGGCTATTTCCTGTATCTAAAAGCATTCATGAATTCTTTCTCACAATCATGTCGAAGTTAGCTTAGCTTTTCTCCACCTTTTCTAAGGCCTTCGACATAAATTTTCCAACAACTCCCCTTTGGGCCACATTATACTCAAATCTATGTTATGCCTGTCCATGCCATCTCTATAGGTTTTCCATCATTATGCTCTTGATTGATGTAAATCCTTCTAAAAAGTGTTAAATAGAAACTGAAGTGACACAAACATTGGACAGGCACATCAAGCTGTACATGCAAACCCTGAATAGAAAAGACTCCATGACCCAAAGATGTATATATCCAAACACACATCCCAGTCCTCCTTAGTATGAATTAAAATGGTTGAACAAAGTGAGACAGCGGAAAAGATAAGACAGCATAATTAATTAAATGGTGCAGCCAATAACTTAATGAGCAATCAATCATCAGCAATCAACAAGTCTTGACTGGATATTACCTGATATTGATAATAATTTTAAACAAATCATTTGAAAGTTGGATATAATGCTGCTTTCTGAAGCGAATTGAATTAGCCTGAAAAGTTATATCAATGTATACAGACAAATGAAATACACAGTAAAAGACATATAAATATGAAGCCCTGAACTAGACTCGAGACAGTATATTAGAGAGGTCAATAGCATATCAAGTCAATTTATGGCAGATTTAGAGAATATAAGGTTATCAAGGACAAAATAAAGAGTGTAAACTCAAGGAAACTAAATAGATAAATCAGATAATTGAGAGAAAGAGAGAGAAGATGCTCATGACTAGCAGAATTTGCAAGTTACCTTGACTTTGTTATCGTCAGCTCCTGTAGTCAGCATCTGGGAGTTAGCCGAGTATGCTACACAATTGACATCAAAATAATGACCTTGTTGTTTTAGAATATAGCTCTCTGATCGCCATTCCCATACAAGCAGCTGCCCAAGCTTCGCACAACCAAATGATTACCAGTTTCCAAGCTTGTTAAATACAGCAGTGGTGATCTTCTCCCTATATATAGAAAGCAAGTGAATGCAGACAAAGTCGGGCATCTGATACCGCCCGAAAACCCCATGGGAAAACCCAACCACAGCCTTATCGAGCTCCCGGTGGTAATCACAAGCTGTTAACTTTTCTGATCATGGCATGAAAAATCCTTCTTTAACAACTCCCGTTTTGCTCTATGGAGGGGATATCTGATTCTTCAGCATCAACGCCGTCCAAATTCATTGGTTTATGTCATCGTTTTCCAATTCGACATATTTTTCATTGGCAATTCTTCCCGGAGGCCTCTGCTCGGGTGTACCGGGAGAAGGAGGATCCGAAATATCCCCTTTGGAGTCATCAAATTCAACTTTCCCCAAATTCCAGGTGAAATGGTTCCATCTCTTGATATCGTGTACACGCTGCGAATCCTACCGGTTTCTTGTCGGTACAAAGAAGGCACCAACTATGGCTTCCCTGTGCCCTAGAAACAGAAAGGGTTTATTAGAACCGTTCAATCTCTGCATGCAGAAGAGCCTTACAGTAAGATCCTTCGACCCGGCGAGGAGGTACTTGGTGCCCGGGCTCCAGTCCAGCGCCGTCACGGCGGCGGCGCAGTCCGGAAGTCCGCTCGAGTTGGAAGGGAAGAACTCCTTCTGGAAGCCCGGGGACCGCCAGATCTGAACAAGCTTGCCGAGGTCCACCGCGATAAGAGCGCCATCGGGGCTGAAGCCGAGAGCAGTGACGGGCCTCTTGAAGGTCATCCGATGGAGGACCACGCGGCGGCGGAGGTTATGAAGAGGGCGTGGTCGGAGTCGTCGACGGAGAGGAGGAAGTTGCCGTCCGGGGAAACGGCGACGCGGGCAATGTATGATGAGGCCTCGAAGGGGAGGGTTTAGGTTTGGGACTTGGCGAGGTCGGTGGCGGCGACGTGGTTGCCGACGGGGGAGTAGAGAATGGTGTCCTCCGAGACCACAGCGTTGCCGTCGCAATACGGGGCGCCGAGGAGGTTCTGGAAGCGAAAATTCATGGCGGAGAATGGAAATCCCTCCCATGGTTTCAAGGTTTTCTTGGCGCGAGGAAGAGAGAAGGCTAACTACCTCGCTGGGCGCTTAAACCCTAGAACGTTAAGGGCTGGAAGTGGACTGGGCCGGGACGTTCCATACCATACCTCTATCCATGTCCGGCCCGAAACCTTTTTAGGGTTTCGGACCGGATTTAGATCAGAATTGTGTTGAACAATCAAGATCCAAGCCCGGCCCACAATTGGGCCAGCCCGAATTATCCGTTTGGGTCAAAAATTGGGTTGGCCCGAATGAATAATTAGAAGTTTGCATGCTGCGTTGGAAATCTGAAAATAAATAATAATAAAAAACAATATGTCACGACCTCTGATTTATATTGTTTTAAGATCTTTTGTAGAAACAAATGGTCAAACTCTCATTAAATGCTAAATTTGATTGACAGACTCAGCCTAAGCGCTCGGGCTTGGGTTGAATTTGGATGGGAGCTCAGTCTGGGTTAATGATAAATCTGAGCCCGATCCGAAAATAGAAACTTTATACCTAAGCCATATCCGGCCTAATCCATATCCGGCCTGATATTGTTTGGACCTGATCTGTAGCACAAACTAAAGTCATCCTGATCCAAGCTTATTTCCGACCATCAAAAATTCTTTGTGCACCACCTGCAGTGTAGAAAATCTGATGAGGAGCGCACCGTTTCGTTCTATTAGATCGTGTAGCCATCACTTTCCAACACATATTTGATATCCATAGTTCTTCTTTTTCGTTTAAAATTTTGAACGATGAAAATATTCTTCTTAAAAATTATGATACTCTTTCTTAAAAATTATGACATCCCTTCACAAAAATTATGACATCCCTTTCTTTTCTG
>KE504800.1:200882-212297 GCA_000441515.1 Elaeis oleifera | reverse complement strand
ATGACATCCCTTTCTTTTCTGCACAAGATGTCATAATTTTTTCACAGGATGTCATAATTTTGTGAAGGAATATCATAATTTTATGAAGGGGTATCATAATTCTTTGTGAAGGGATGTTATAATTTTTATGAAGGAGTGTCATAATTCTGTAAAGATATGTCATAATTTTTTCGAAAGGAAAGAGGTGTCATAATTTTTGCGAAGGGGTGTCATAATTTTTGTGAAGAGATGTCATAATTTTAAAAAAAGTGTCATAATTCTTTATGAAGAGGTGTCATAATTTTATGAAACGGTGTCATAATTCTGTAAAGGGTATCATAACTTTTTTGGAAAAGAAGGGATATCATAATTTTTGTGAAGGTGTGTCATAATTTTTAAGGGATGTCATAATTTTTAAGAAGAACATTTTCATCATTTAAAATTTCAAACGAAAAAATAGAACTACGAACATTAAATACGTGTTAGAAAGCGGTGGCTATGTGGTCTAATAGGGCGAAGCGATGTGCTCCAAGTCAGATTTTCTACACCACAGGCGGTGTACAAAAAAATTCTCTTCCAACTTTATTAAAGGTGAAGAGTAGCCAGCGTAGGAGATGATTCGGTTGAATTGGGGTTGGTTAGGTCAGAACTGGACCGAAAGTATTAGAGTTTGAGAAATTTTTTATGTACCGCATGTTCGTGCATCGTGCACGATGATTGGCTCACACTCGGGGCCGATAAAAAAAAAATTATATACTATCCAGTCCCGTGCATGAGTCAATCATTGTGTATGGTGCATGCATCCCATACCACCTGCGATGCACAAAAAATTTTTCGTTGGGGTTTAAGAACTGACCGTTGATACGCCAATGATATAGACAAGCAGATCCGATAATATTTAGGCCCAACCCACTAAACAATTTCACGAGTAAGCGGATCTCATGACTTTATTGTCGGGTTAATGGGTCTAGTTTAGTGGATTGGACTTTAAGCAGATCCTGATGCCTCATCTGATGAAATCGTCGGGCCCAGATTCTATCCCATCAATGAAATAAAGGATTTAGTTAATGATATTTTTAGGAAAATGCATTGTCTACTTCTAGTATCGTGACCCGATACTCAATATTTTATTATGCAGAGGACTAGTAATTGCCGATTAAAAGCAGAAAGAGAGAAGCTCTAGTTGTCTTGAGAGTGTGAAAGATAAAGTGTTGCTGTCGAGTGTGCTTTAAGATTCATGATATTTTCTTTTGAGTGTGATCGCTGGCATCCGAATTATTACCGATGCCGTCAAGATGGTTGCTGATGGCGAGAGAGATGTGTGACCGTGCAAAGGATGGCGATAGACTGGAGATAAATTAGAAAGGAGCTGCATAGGGAAGGTCTGTGCGGATTTCACCGGAGCCATCATCGGAGGAGGCGAAGGAGCTTTCTCGATGGTTTTCGGAGATGGTGCAAGTCCCAGAGGAGTCTTTTCGGGAGCGGTCGGTGTGGTGGGAGGCGACTGCGGTGGTGGGTAGGAGCCTTGGGCATCGGGTGTCGTCGGAGTTGGTGGCGAAGGAGTTCCGACTTCGGGGTATAATCAAGGGTGACATCGTGTCGTATAGACTAGAAAAAGGGCTACTCTCTTTCGGTTTGGGGAGGCAGCGGAGCGAGACCAGATGCTCCAACGGCCATGGATGGTGGCAGAGCAAGCCCTTGCCCTTGAGCCATGGCGGCTGGGTTCTTCCGATGGAAGGGTGATTATGACTGCTTTGGTGTGGGTGCACCTCTCTCAGCTTCTGACGAAATTCTAGGACTTGGAAGCCATTCGGGAGGTGCTGCGGCCGGCCGATGAGCTGATGTTCCTTGATGAGTATACGACGAACCTGCAGCGGTTGGGGTTCGCTCGTGCATGCATCAGAATTGACCTCGGCCGCCCGCTGTGACTGGAGGTTCTGGTGATGGGTCCGATCGGACCTTTTTGGCAACAGTTTATTTCGAGTGCCTTGACGGAGTGTGTCTCCGTTCTGGGCACTTCCATCTGTCGAAGGGTTACTGCCGATCGAGGGCAGGTGCGATGGAGGCAAGGTTAGCTCCAGACAACCTGCTCTGACTGGAGGAGGTGGAGGGTGACTGGAGGATGGCGGGGCCCCCCTTGGAGCCTGGTTGCTGGCGGTCCGTCGGCTAGAGCTACGATTAGGGGATGGAGAGGATGGGAGACGCATGAGGACCGGGCCGACTAGGCTTGGGTCACTGGTGAGTCAACTCGAGTCGGGACGCGCAGAGACCCACTCGGACCGGATGAAAGTGGTGGTCGACAATGAGGGTTGGAACCAGTCGATGAAGGTTGCACGGTGGAGACCTCCTAGTCGGTCGCACTCGGAGCCATCGGCTGGGCGGTCAGTAGGGGGTGTGGCATCGTCGATGATAGGTGCGGGGAGGAACTCGGGGCTGAATCTTTTACCCGTTGGCTGGCTAGGGAGCAATGAGTGGGGATGAGCGAGTGTCTGTGCGATGCACTGTGGCAAACGGCCCAGTCCAATCCAATTTGGGCCAGGCAGGTGTGGAGAAGTAGATGCGGGCAGTTTCTCCGCTCAAGAGAGCCCGACCCATTGATCTTGACTTGGGCTGGGCTCTATCCAAGCCCACTAACCATGACTTAGACTTGGAGGGGCCTAAAAGGGGAACAAAGAAGAATAAAGGAAAAGAGAAGGCTGTGGCCCAGTCATCCATGGACTTGGAGGAGTTAGTGAGTCCTTGGGGCCCTGGGCTCTTTATTTTCACTGCCAGGGATACAATGGAGGCAAAGTGGGGCCCATTGGAGTGCGACCCGCTAGAGCCAGGAGGTGGGCACGGAGAGACCGATGCCTTGGTGATAATAGAGGTGTCGAAGCAGTGGCCTGAGGCTGCAATGGACGTCTCCTCTCATGACAGTGCGGTGGGTAGATTCAAACAAGCCATCCACGAGGAGGGACGGCCTCCGGGAGAGAGGGCTCTATGGATGATGTGGCTAAGGTGGACTCTCTGGGTGAAGGAGGTATGAGTGCTGGTCCTCCTCCTGGTAAGTTTTCCTATGAGGATCTTGCTCTGAAACTGTCAGGGGATGGGGAAGCCCTCCTTTCAGTCGACCTCCAGTCGATTGATCTAGCAGCATGATCTTGATATTTGTGTGCTAAGTGAGATTCATCTTTTCGGGGCTGGACTGGCCCGGGCCAAACGGAGGATCCCTATGGCCTGGTGTTCTTATGCTGTGGAGTCTCGGGGTCTATCTAGAGGTATTTTGGTGATATGGCGACACGGATTGGTCTGAGTAGATGCTTTCCATAGGTATGAGCAGCAAGTGATTTTTGTCATCACAGATCAGTCTGGAAGGCCCTAGCTCCTATTTGATGTCTATGCGAGCACCAAGTACATGGACCGGAGGATGCTTTGAGTAGAGATTTCTAGACTCCTGATGCAGGAAGTGCCATCACTGGTGGTTGGAGACTTCAACTGCATCATGGATCCCTATAAGAAGTAAGGTGGCAGATAGCAAAGGGATAGTGTAGAGTTCCAAAAATTCAAGGAGTTCATCAGCAGCTCTGGCTTGATTGATCTTGGATTCATTGACCTCAAGTTCACCTGGTGCAACAACCAGTATGGGTCAGCTCGCATCTGGGAGAGGATCGATCGGGCTCTCGTTTCTACTGATTGGATCCAGCATTATCCAGGGTACTGTGTTCAGCACCTACCGAGAATTGCCTTGGATCATTGTCCTCTCCTACTTTCGACGGATGGCCTAGACCGAGCTAGGGCCCCTTTCGATTTGAGAAGTTCTGGATCTTTTATCCGAGATCTTAGGACTTGGTGTGAGAGGTGTGGAGGCTGTCGATCCGTGGTGATGCGAGGTATAGAGTGACCCGCAGGCTGGAGCTGGCTCGACGTAGGTTTCTCAGATGGAACCGTTTAGAAGTGGGTGATATTTTTCGTCAGATTGAGCAGGTTGAGGCAGACATTATGGAGTTGCAGAGGAGGGAGGATTAGGATGGGGGTCTGCATGAGCCTAACATGGGAAAGCTTTACAGTAAGCTCTCCAAGCATCACTCTCTACTGAGGCAGTAGGAGATCTTATAGAGATAAAAGTCTAGAGTCCAGTAGATTCGGGAGGAGATCGGAACACTAGATTCTTTCATTAGTCCATCCTGATCTGGAGGTCCGCCAACCATATCAGACAGCTGTGGAGGAGAGATGGTAGTGTTGTGGATGATGGTGGCAGGATCCGAGCGGAGATCCTCCGCTTCTTCAAGAATTGATGGATGATGATGCTTGGTGATGACCACCCCATCCCCGATGCTCAGTAGGTGACCTCCATCTCTGTATAGGAGAATGACACTTTGACTCACCCGGTATCTTTTGAGGAGGTGCATAAAGTCCTTTGGTCGCTTGGATAGGATAAGTCTCCAAGGTCTGATGGTTTTTTTACTATTCTTTCATCGATATTGGTTGATCATTCGGGAGGAGATGGTGGAGGCGGTGCAGGTGGTCTTTCAGTCTAGGAGTGTATCGACGACGTGGAAGTGGATCTTGATCATCCTCATTTTGAAGCGGTCTAATGCTTCACTCCCATAGCACTTCAGGCCTATCAGTCTCTGCACCACCCTCTACAAGGTGTGTGCGAGGGTCCTGATGGGCTGGCTGTAGTCGTTGATGCCTCGTCTGATCAGTCCAAAGTAGAATACTTTTGTTATAGATCGGTCTATCACCGATAATGTTATACTGGTCCAAGAGTTTATGCATGATCTTCAGAGAGCGTCATGTCGCCGCAGCCTCATGATGATCAAGTTAGATATGGAGTGGGCTTATGATCGGATGTGTTGGCCTTCCTTCGATGGACGCTTCAGGAGCTAGATTTTGGGGATAGATGGATTGATTGGATCATGGGCTGCGTCGAGGGCTCGAGTTTCGCCATTTTGATCAACGATTCTTCGATGGAGTTCTTCCTCTCCTCTGTTGATCTTCGCTAAGATTGCCTTCTCTCTCCCTATCTATTCATTTTATGTGCTGATGCTTTATCCAGGGCCTTGCGAGCGGTGGTTCAGGGGTAGACCTTGCAGCCGTATTGGCCTGCCCTCGGTGTCCTGCCTCTCTCGCATATTCTTTTTGCAGATGACTGTCTTCTTTTCAGATGCCTCGGTCCGAGATGCGGAGTGCTTTACCTCTATTGTCAGGGCCTACTACAGGTCATCGGGCCAGCTGGTCAACATTCAGAAATCTGTGGTCATCTTTAATCCGAAAATGAAGTCTCAAGCCAGATTGGCGATTAGAGAGATCCTAGGGATCTGAGAGCAGACTGAGATGCTGTCTTACCTTAGAGTCCTGATCACGGGCCGTCACTCTGACGAGCTGAGTGCAGACCTCTAGAGCAGTGGGTCCCAGGAGTATCTTCAGGGTTGGCAGGCAGATGCCCTATCCTTCATGGGCAAGACGACGATGGTGCGATCGGTACTAAGCTCTGTTTCGATATATCTCTTGACGAACATGATTATACTGGTTGCTTGTATCAAAGGGATGGAGGAGTAGTTTCGCAACTTTTTGTGGGTTCTGACCGTGATCGTCATGATGTTTATCTTCTCTCCTGGGATCTAATGTGCCAGTGCATGTGGGATGGTGGTCTGGAGATCCACTCCTTGGTGATGAGGCGGGAGGCTTTGATCGTGAGGCATGCGGTCAGATTTCCTACTCCAGCCTAACTGTTTGTGGAGTAGAGCAATGAGGGTCCGCTATGGCAGCTGGAGCCTCGAGACCCCCATCCATGCTCTCCGGAGATGCTCTTTCATATGGAGGGAGATATATGCCTGTGGACCTGATGTCATGGATCAGATCAGATGCTTGATTAGGGACGGACGATCAGTGAAGATGATCCAGGATGCCTGAATTTCAAACATTCATCTTTTTCACTGGTTGACCCTCATCAGTACTGAGGTGGATGACCACATGAAGGTCTCTGACCTCATTACTGCTGATGGTTCTAGCTGAAGATGACTGGAGATTACTAGGCTCTTTGGGGGCCCACTTGTGAAGCGAATCCTAGCCATCTCCATTCCAATGCACCCCACTCAGGATACGAGGGTTTGGGGTGCTCCTGCTGCCTCAGAGTCTCCTTGAGGGACCTTTCTTAGTTGTATGCACCGACACCTGCTAGGAGGATCGACGCTATCTGGATCTGACGAGTTACTGCCCACCTCAGGGTAAGGATCTTTCTCTGGAAGCTGACCTGGAACCGACTTCCTACTTAAGCTCTTCTCAAGGATATGGGCATGGAGATTCTGACTTCCTGTCCTATTTATGGGATGGAGGATGAGTCTGTAGAACATGCTGTGTTGCGTTGCGTGAGGGCGAGGGTCATTTGGCGACAGGTGGCGATTTTTTTGGAAGACAAGCACTGGTCCCTGGTTGGATTCTTTTCTTATCTTGATTTGTCAGAGCATGAGTGATGGATTGATCGCTATTGCTAGGCGGCTGACTTACACTGCTTATCAGATCTGGCTGTCTAGGAACAGCTTCGTCTTTGATGGTGATGTGACTCCTGCTCGTCGAGTTTTGGACATAGTTGTTACTCTTGCTCAGGAGTATTGTCAGTTTGACACTGCCACTCCGGTCCCTGACATCCCCAATCGCTGGAGCTCCCTGGCTACTCCGGTAGCGTCCCGTAGGATTCTTTCTATCTCTTGGGAGCTCCCACCCCTAAAGTTTCTCAAGGTGAACTTCGATGGTAGCATTAGAGGCGAACGAGGTGGAGCTAGGTTTGTTATCCGCAGCTCTGATGGTAGAATTTTGACGGCTGTGGCTCCCACCTTTTTGAGTCTTCTGTCCCCAATGCAGAGCTTCATGCTGTCTGGGCTGGGGTCACTTTTGTCAGACAGTAGCTTTATACAGAGTGGATTTTTTTTAGGGTGACTCTGCCACTGTTATTGCCTGACTTTCGGGGGTGTCAGACAACCTGGAGACCATCCTCTTATCCGGAATGTCAGCATCACTCTTCGTCACGCTGTTGCAGTCAGAGTCCAGCATGTTTATCGAGAGGTTAATACTGCAGCAGACTGGATGGCAGCTTTTGTTACTGACCACTCTGGCGACTGGATCTAAAGACAGGAGGGAGACTGTCTGCTAGGTTTGCGAGATTTTTTGTATCTTGATCTTTTGGACTTCTCGCACCAAACTAGTGTGACCATCCGTTTGTACAAAAAAAAAGCATAAAAAATTTGTATAGGTGTTTCTTTAGTCAAAAAAGGTTGGGCTTAATAGAGATTAGCTAAATATTCAAAACATAAATGATAATTTTAAAATAATTATATTTAAAATGATGTGGGTAGGTTTCAATAGAGAAATCATAGTGTCATCCTAGAAATAAAAAGACAGGTTAAAAAATTATAAACAAGAAATATATTAAGTGGACAAAGTTTGAATAAAACATTTTAACTAGCCAAAGTTTGACTGGACACACAATTAATTGGTGCCAAAATATGGTAACTAGAATCTAGATTTAAATAAAACTCTTATATTTTTTTGAAGAACAATAACAAGGTAGAAAAAATTTTCTCTAGTGCGCTCGTGCTCGCACTCACGTGCGCGTTAGAGAGAGAATATTGCATAAAAATTTCTAATACACACACACACCAAGTCTACAAAGATAAAAAAATTATTTGTTGGAAAATAAATCATGAATATCAGAAAATTTACTTCTAAATAGTTTTAGGTTTTTTTTTTCCTGAATAGAAGCCCAGTAGGGCAGAGAATAGCAAAGATCCTTGTCATCATTAATTGCTGTTGCAGCATCTTAACTTTCTCGCATGGTCTTCAAGTCATCCCTTTCTTCCTTTTTGTAATTTATTGATGTTCCTTTTGTAAATTTCTTTCTTTTTTTTTGGTGAAGATATTTTTTTTTCTTTGATTAATACGGGTATCTCACTCCCTCCATTACTCCTCAAAAACGGAGGTTGAACCATGGGTCAATAATAACTTTTTTTCCTGTAGGATAGATAGAGATCTGGAACAAGCCAATTTAATGATACAACATCTAGCCAAGGGTCTTCCTACAATTGAATCTCTTTGCCATTGCCTGATTTAAATCTTATTCGATTCCATAATATAGAAATCAGTTTTGTCACTTCCTTCCAGACAGGACAAAGTTCCCTCCTTTCCTTCTCAAGAAAGACTTCAATTTTGTGTTTTTATGATAGGAGGTTCGGAAGTGATTCACCCAGATATAATTTTCATAAGAGATATATCTCCAACCTCATTTCACCAACAAAGCAATGTTCATAGTATAACGGTTTGTAATTCCCATTCCTCCAACTTTTGCTCTACAGGTCAGTTTCTAGTTAGCTAAACACACTATCATCGAAGCAATCTTATTACCCCTCAAAAAAAATTCCGATGGATACTATGTAGTATCTTAAGAACCCACATAAGCATTTTAAAAATAGGGAAATACCAAATAAGAAGTGCAAAAAGAACAGTACTCAGCATAACTAGTTGACATCCAAAAGAAAGAAGTTGACATTTCCAGACTGCAAGTCTCTCTTCAAAATTGTCAATAAAACTAAGATACTCTTTTCTGCGCAATTTGCATCAGGATAGAGGTAATCTAAGGTATTGATAAAAAGTTACCGAGCCAATATAGAAACATATTGGCAAAGGTTCTGGCAGAAGAGGCATCACAGCTAAAGAATGAAGGAGCTCTTTCCAAAGTTGATAGCTAACAAGGTCTTTCAATTAAACCTTCTACTTGTGCTTTGTGAAAGATTCTTTAGGACAATCAGTGGCAGGTATGAAGAATAAAGGAGATAAGGGGTCTCCTTGGCTCAAGCTTTGCTTCTCTTTCCAGATTGTACTAATGTTGCAGCTCCAAAAGCAACAAACGAGCTTATACCATCCATTTGCAGTCAACTTTGTCAACTGATACAAATTTGACATTCTCGCTCGTCTAGGGTTCAGGACATGATATCCTTGGCCACACCTGTAGTAATAGAAAATATTGCGGCCAATCCCCTCGTCGCCTGATCGCCGAAAACGAGCACCTGCAAGGAAAGTCCGCTCAGACCGGGGAGGTCCTCCGGCGGGGACCCTCCAACGGTCAAGTCAGAGAGGAGACTAGGCAACAGTAGAGAGGAATCAAGGAGACTCAGCGGTGACGAGCCGTCGGAAGATTGGTGGGTTTGCTCAGCTTACCTCGAACTATTGCCTTACCCCGTTTTATAGTAGGAGACGGTATGGTCCCGCCGTCAGTGATGTAGACAACTGTAGAGTTGTCAAATCGCCGGGGGCTGTCATGTCGCCGAGGGTTGCCATATCGTCGATAGATTGACATGTCCTAGGAATTAATGCGTGTCCTTGACAGGATAGCGCCCCAGGTCCCTGGCAGGGCAACGCCCTCTGACGGTCATACAGCATGTCCTTGACAGGACTGCAGCCCATGCCGGTCGTTCGGCTTTCTTGAAAAGGGCTGGCCGACTATACGTCGGGACTTGGCTGTTGAGTGGCGACCCCGAGCACGGTCGGCGTCCAGAGGATCTGTAGAAGTCGGACGTTAGTCGTTCAACCCGACGGGGAGTCGGTGATGTCCCAACCGGTATGGAGTCGGCTTTCGGGCGGTAGGATCGGCGTTGGCCAGTTGGGCCGACACGCCCAAGCCGGACATCATCGGCAGTCGCTGTCAGCGTCGTCCGTTATCAGTCGGGCAAAGTCGGTCGGTCCATCTCGGGGATGGGTCGGTACCAGGATCTGCAGAGGAGTTGGTGCCAGTTCGTCGGTATCGGTGAGTCGGCGTTAGTGAGTCGGCGTCGGGATCCGTTGGTGAGTCGGCATCACGATCAGTCGGCGTCAGGATCAGTCGATATATCTCAACAGAAAGGATCATGGTTCATCCATTCCTCACTATCCATTCCCTAATTTATAACCATCTGTTGGCATTGACTAATGATATTAATTTGGAGGTTGGACAACCTGCTAGTTCTTCCCAGATTAACCTCAATGAGAAGGACCGAAATTACCTACATGCTGTGAATCATTTGGAATGGTAGCCATCAATGTAGTGCAAAAATTGCCAGAATGGTTACCATTGTTACTAAAGAATATTGTGCAAGTGACGCTCCAGCGACAACCTTCTTCAGCCTTGATGGACCTCTGGATCACTCTTCCTCTTCCCGCTCATCAAGCACAATTCAATGTGTGCCCCTGTCAACTTGGATATTTGAAGATAAATCTTGATGGAGTTGTTTGGATGTGCTAGCTGGTGAAGGTTTTGCTATTCTAAATCACGAAGGGAGACTACTGCCCTCGGTGCTATACCTCTATCAACTTTTTTGTTTTCCATTTTTCATTTTTTTTTTTGGCTGAGCTCATGGGGGCTTGGATTGGACTTAGAAATGAATTTCTTCATTTGAGCCTACTAGAGTCCATACAAAGTCACCTCTCCAAGATGTTTACAACCCTAGCTCTACTTAATATCTATGCATCCATGGTTGACCTAGAGTGGATTAATATTACCTATATTCTTAGAGAAGGTAATCAAGTGGCTGATTTCACCATAGGATATGTATGCTTGTTCGATAGATCACGGTACTTTCTGGATGCCAAAATTCCCAATATCATCAGCTCGTTAGAACAAACTGATGGGCTGGGTAATACTTTCTTGGGATTGTCTTTGGGAACTTATTTCCTCTTCCAACCAAGCCAAAAAAGAAAAAAAAAGGGAAGAAATGCAAGCAATACAACATCCTTGGCTGACTTCTAAGAAAGAAGAAATCGTGGATCGCCCACTGTTGACCATCTCTTAGTTTTGAAAGTATTATAGCATAAACTACAGCTCCAAGACTATAGTGCAACTATGAGAGGAGGCAGGATCTGGCAAGGGAACAGTCAACCTATCACCACCAAGTTTCAAATGTGAAATTGAGACATATGAAGACCATGGTTGGAGACTGTCAGTCGGTAACCTCTCCTTTGATGACTCCCCACCAGTGTTATTAAACCCGATCCGGCCCGGCCGATCGGACCTAAAACCCGGTGACCCGGTCAGAAGACTGGGCCGGTTATCTAATTAAACCGTTTATGCTTAAAATCCGGATAAAACCGCATGAACTGGCAGGTTGAACCGTGAACCGTCTGATCCGGTCTAACCCGATTGAGCCGTAAAATTAAAATTAAAATCTTCTGATCTTCGAGATCGACAGTTCGACTTTCCGTCGTCCCTTCGTCTGTCTTTGTTCCCGAGCTCAAACCCCAGCCTCAGCCCATCTTTCCTCGGCGACGAAATCAGCAACGACAGCGAAGGAGGAGAACCGAGTCTTCTCCGTCTCCGGTGAGTAATCTGTTATCTAACTCTTTTTTTTTCCAAATCTCCGGAGTCCGACAGCGAATAGGACCCAGGAATCAGCCCCTCCGTCCGCTTCCTCCAAAGCTCCAACCGCGAGT
>KE504800.1:185558-195801 GCA_000441515.1 Elaeis oleifera | reverse complement strand
GTTCTTTCAAATGAATGGAACCCTTCTCTATCATTTGGTCAAGAAGAAAACAGAAGGAGCTTAGAGGATGCTTTCTCTAATACTTGCTCATAGTTAGATCTCCATCTTTTTTACTACTTTAATTTCTAATGAAACATATGGTGGCTTTTCCGGCTATTTTGCTTTAAAAAAAAAAATCCATGGCTAGCTTGCAATTAAAGAAGAGACTATATATGAAGCTCCTATTAGTTCTTCAAAGTACAAACAATTATTCGATTTATTGTAAAGACCATTAGCTCAAAGACAATAATGCAACTAAGAGAGGAGGAACATCCAGCCAGAGAACGGTCAACCTATATGTATTATATATGTGTCAAGTGTGATAATCATGGAGATTGTACAATAGAAAATGGTCTAGTATATATGCTCCTGAACTATAGTACAATTTTTATTGCACACTGTGAAGCTTTGAGTGGGTTTCTTGAAACCATACCTGAGCCAGTTGATTCTCATTTCGAAGATTCGTTGTTACAACAAGACAAGTGCAATGACCGTGCAACAATTATGACAATTTTCCTTAAAAAAGGTTTATATGTACCAAAAAACAAACAAAAGTTTTATAATCACAAAGATTTGAGGATAAATGGGACTTTTCTTAAAGGGCTACCGCAAAAGAGCAATGAGGAACTGTGCTTATGAAATATTATGTTGATTAAATGCTATGAAGCCTTGAGCAGACTTTATTGGAGGACTCGCTATATGTTGTATTAATTAAATTAATTTTGAGAGATAAAGAGCAAAGAAATTATTATTTGCATGCAACAAGGATAAACTAGAAACCAATAGTAACAAATGAGACATAAGCTTCATGAAAATCATCAATATAGATACATCATTTGCAACCAGTCGATAATTGGTGTATTTTGATATAAGTTTCTTATAAGGTCATACATTAAATTAAAATCCTATGAGGAAGGAAAGAGGATAAGAAGAACCTAAAATGTAAAGTTCAGAAACTAACTTAGATTGTTTTCCATGATAGTATTTAGTTTTCCATGATAGTATTACAAAGCCACATTATCACACGTTTGAAAACTGTAGTTGCATAAAATTTGCTCCAAATGGGATTGTTACTTGTGATTTTGGGTAGCTTTAAATAATCAATTAATGATGCTATGTCCAACTTATTGCTTATATCAAATATATAATGCAAGGATAGTTTGGCAGTAATGACCCTAGTTACCTAGATCAGAGGTCAGGGGAAAAAAAAAAATCTATTTAATTACTGGAAGATACAAACATGTCAGCTACATTAGACATCCCAGAGAATCAATTCATCAATGGGTGTTATCTACAAAGATTATCATTTCAACAGTTGTTTATGTATTGGTAATTGAAAATGATCGTTTGTAATTTGACGATCATGGATACCTATAATTACAAAGTGTTTAAAACAAAATCTGCACACTATTTTCTCATACAAGACACGATCCTCACCATGCACCATTATACTAAGAGAGTGTTTAATTGAGGGAGTTGAGGTATAGAATCGAAATAGGAATGGATGACTTTGAATCCAACCGTTTGGTTAATAGGAGTCTTAATTATTTCGATTCCAATTCCAGAATAGAATTGGAATGATCCAATCTATCTAAATCCCTACTATCTCCTAAAGATTCAAATTTTCATTCCGATTTTAATTCTGTCACGAACCTAAAGAGATGTTTGTTTTGCAACCGAATCAAAATCGAAATGAAAATCAAAATTAATTGAAATCAGAATTAGGGAATAATCAAATTTTTCAAAGTGTTTGGTTCGTAACCGGATTTAAATTTCCATTGGGATTCAAATACCACCCAAATTCTTTCCGGGGAGAACTAAGTTGACATTTTTTTCCAAGTACTCCAGTTTGAAGTCTCTAGGCGATAGGGGCTTCTTCCACAACCTTCATACTACGGATGCTGGTTTGATGCTTGGGTGTCCACTAGAATGCAGTCATTTTCTTAGGCACGGCAACTAAGAGTTCTGACTTCAAATAAACTGAACTAATGGAAATGGCGTGCAGTTAATGTGCAGCACCATCATTACAGTGGGCCGAAAAAGACCCAGCAATAAAGCCTTTCTTGTCCCACCTTCCCACTTTGGGCGGGAGGAACGCAGGCAAGGTTCCTTTCACCCGCACTCAGTTGCATAATACTCCTTGTCATGAGATCATGAAATATCAAATCGATGACCATACCATCAAATTAATCAGGGTAATTAATGGCAAAAGCCTGCTTTGTGCCCCAAATTTATTTTTTTAATTATATACAAATATTACGAAAAATGAGATGCTTGATATTTATATTTTGTCCTAAAGCATTAAAGTTCAATCTAGCGATAGCAATTCTAAATTTTAGAACACCTAAATTCAAACCCATGGCGAATCATCTTAAGGGTGATGTGCTCTTCTTTTCTTCTTTTTTTTTCTTTTCAATGTTTGAAGTAAACAGGGAGGCCAAGCCACCCATAATTTAGTAACATAGGACTTAAGGGTGATGTAATAACCACGAAGGTTGGTGGCGAGGTTGGTGCTTAATGCTACCTGCAAGGAACTTTATGTAGATCTATACTACTAATACTTCTACCTCATTTATAAGATGTCTTCATATTTAAGCCTCCGAAATTTTGTTAGCAATTTGCTTTATTAAATGATACATGCATATGTTGCGTTACAGTTAGATAATGAGAAATAGGATGCATTCATTTTAAGGTTTTGCCCGCACATCATGTATGTGGGTCGATACTGCATCGTGCCTTCCAGTATGAGACTTTTCTCTATTCCAAATGACAAAGGCTGGTCTACAAGTACATTATTGGAGTCTATAACTATACTTAAAAAATAAATAATAATAAACAATTTTTAGGCAAAGTACTTTACAAGAGATCATCCCGATGCCATCTTTAGAAATTTTTTGTGCCGTCCGTTAAAGATTCATGCATGCAATCGACATGCCCCAATTGATATTTAATCTAGGCACCCTAGACCTATTCCGCCTTATCTAATGTCCCTTGTTATCTTCTTTTTTTTAAAAGTTAAAAATAGGAATCAGGAGGAAGAAAATTACAACACACACACACACACACATATATGCACCATTTATTAGAAAAATTCTAACGTGCGGGTAGGGAGCTGAATCTTCTACGCATTACTCTGATTTGGTTTAGTGCATGCAGGTAGCTGACGTGTCTACTATGAACGGTATTGGTTCAATAACCATACAGAATACTTAAAGGCTGTCGGACCCCTTCCAACCACTCTTCTAAGGGCATCTCGTCCTCTAGCACCATGGAATCCTCGCAAAGAACATTCCCCATTAGGGCAAGGAGCTATATATATTAATCGCAAACCCCTCGTTCAACCATGCAGTGTAGATCCTTGCAGCTCTTTTCTACATCCTTAATTTTAAGTTCACCAGCCCACCACCAAGTCTCCATGGCATCTATTTTGTTCTCTCCAGCCCATCAAGCCACTGCTATCTTCCCTTCCATTAGGTCCGGTCCATCAACACTCGGTTCGATCCTTCCGAGGGTCGACGTCAAGAAAATTAGAGTCCCTTGAGCTGAGTGTCGCAACCGAGCCACCGATCACTATCCCATTGCGGTCGGTGGAATCCGAAGTTTGGGGCCATGGGAAGCTCGCGGCCTGGACCAGCATCCGGCAGGAGCGGTGGGAGGGGGAGCTCGTAATAGAGGGAAAGATACCACTTTGGCTCGTAAGATACATATAACATCATCCTCTTCAATTATTTCTTCGATGGTGCAACTGGCGAATCTACCGTTCAAAAAATTTTATAATCTCCTTTTCTTTTCTCTTGGAAAATTACTTGCCCACACGAATAAATATGCAAACATCACAAGCTAGCTGCAAGTAACTTTCAAGCGTAATGAGAATTATAGTATTAGGTGTAACGGTGTGATCTTTCTTTTCTTTATTTTTTTTTGGAACAAGGATGATTATATGTTTTGTGATTTATAAGAGATCATGCTTGCACAATATGATCTTTTTCTGTTTTGAGACAGGCGCGTCCTAATTAAGGCATCCATTCTACAACCTCCTCCTGCTGACACGAACCCCACTAGTTTGGCGTCACATCTTCCTCTAATTCCTTCCTTATTGCAAACCACATCATTAATAAAGGACACTGATGCTGATTTAATTAACCAAGTCTACGAAATAAACTAGTGCCCTTGACATTAGATGGATCGTTATTTATTATAGTCTCCTATTGATCATGAAGGAGGCAAACAAATTATAAAGAAGCATGTTGCATCTCTTCAATGTTGAGATGACTCAAATCCTTCATAACAGAAAGTCCTTCCTGCAAGCCAATTGTAGGAGGTAACCATCCATACCTTGGCTTCTCTCAATACACAACTCAGCTAGGAAAGATCAGGAAAAGGAGGAACCCTAGACTCCGGACCGTCCAGATGATGAACCTATTCATCGTTCTGGCCTGTGATTGGTAGACAACCGGAACATCCTTCACACTTTCTGAAGACAACTAAAAGACAACAAGCGTGATAGACCTTCCGTAAATTTCTCTTTTATATTCCCAGATCTGAGGTCCTGGAATCAGTCGCAGGTCATTTTCTTGTCCGCTGCAACGAGAAACCACCAATGATGACCTAGCTACGACACACCTTTCCAGCTTACACGAATCACAAAGACACCCCTATCGCATATGCCCGGAATTTAGCAAAGTCATAGATTCTAGTTAAAATTATGTTTATTATCAAAAGATAGTCCATGAAACAAGGATTTCTTACCTATACATCCAAATTGCCACCATGTCATGCAGAACGGCACCTACCTAAGGAACGGCCCCGGCCTATGGAACATAGAGGACTACAACTTCCGCCACCTCTTCGATGGCTATGCCACCATCGTCCGCCTCCACTTCGACAGCGGCCGGCTTCTCTTCGGCCACCGCCAAGTCGAGTCGGAGGCCTACAAAGCCGCCATGAAGGACAAACGCCTCTGCTTTCGCGAATTCTCCGAAGCTCCGAAACCCGACAGCTTCCTTGCCTACGTCGGCGAGCTTGCCAGCCTTTTCTCCGGCGCCTCCCTCACCGACAACGCCAACACCGGGGTCGTCAAGCTCGGCGACGGGCGGGTCGTCTGCCTCACCGAGACCATCAAAGGTTCCATCCAAATCGATCCCGACACGCTGGACACCATCGGGAGGTTCGAGTACACCGACAATTTGGGCGGTCTGATCCACTCGGCGCATCCCATCGTGACCGACTCGGAGTTCCTGACGCTGTTGCCAGACTTGGTGAGGCCGGGTTACACAGTGGTGAGAATGGCGCCGGGGAGCAACGAGCGGAAAGTGATCGGTAGGGTGAGTTGCCGGGGAGGGCCGGCGCCGGGGTGGGTGCACTCGTTCCGGTGACCGAGCACTATGTGGTGGTGCCGGAGATGCCACTAAGGTACTGTGCCCAGAATCTTCTCAAGGCTGAGCCCACTCCACTGTACAAGTTCGAGTGGCACCCGGACTCCGGTAGCTACGTGCATGTCATGTGTAGAGCTAGTGGGAAATTGTGAGCAATTCTTAACTCTCTAATTTTTTGTTGACTTGGATTCGTGGACCGCAGGTCCAGTTTATATCTTATCTTGGTGAGTTAAATGATTCGATTGGATAAATGTTTAGGTGGCGAGTGTGGAGGTGCCACCCTATGTCACGTTCCATTTCATCAATGCATATGAGGAAGAGGATGAGGATGGTAGGGTCACTGCCATAGTTGCCGACTGCTGCGAGCACAACGCCGACACGACGATCCTTGAGAAGCTTCGCCTCCGGAATCTGAGGTCATTCGCCGGCCATGATGTGCTGCCGGATGCTAGGTATGTTCCCTCTTGATTATGTCATCATTTTTGTAGACATGTAAATAATTAGAAAAATCAAGGGTGGATGGTAATTAGTCATCGGGCCGTCTTACTTTATATATAAAACGTTTCTTTATTGGTGGTTAGAACAAAAGGATAACGTACATGCGAAGGTATATCCGGTGATGGTTCACCCATTGTTCCATGGTTTCCTTTCTATTAAAAAAACAAATACTATTTAGTGTTTCCAAAAATTTCTGCGTATAGTATGAGCCTAGCTACTACAAGGACACCTAAAGGCGATAACCTAGGTGCTTCTGCGAGGATTCCTAGAAATATAAAACCATATATATGTAATATGTGAATTTTGCTCAAGAATTAAATGCAAGCCGATTCAATCATTTGCCTGATGATAAATTTTCTCCAATAGCACTATAATTTTATTATCACAAGAACTGCAATAACTAATAACAGTTGAAATGATTCATTTTTTCAAATGCACAATGCACATCATGTGGGTCATAAAGGAGCTTCCAACACTCATAATTTATGATGTTTTGGTGTATGAAACACAATGTTTTGATCTATTGAACCACCGCACAACCCTTACAATATAGATTACTCCTACATACAAGCATATGTGACAACTGCAATAGCCGCTTTCTGGTAGCGGTTAGTGATCACTATTACAGCAATCATCTATTTGAGGAAAAAAATACAGACGTTGGATTACTACCTTAAAAAAAAAAAAAATCATATTATAATAATTTTTAGGGTCTATAACCTTAAAAAGATGCTCCAATGCAATAACAGGGTGGCCGTTTTCGAATACCTTTGGATGGGAGCCCAGTAGGGGAGCTGGAGGCAGCACTGGACCCAGATGAGCATGGAAAGGGGATGGACATGTGCAGCATCAACCCGGCCTATCTGGGCAAGAAGTATAGATATGCCTATGCCTGTGGGGCCCAAAGGCCGTGCAACTTCCCCAACACTCTCACAAAGGTTTGCTTCTTGTTCAGCTACATACCCAGTTAAACAATTGATCAATATTTGTTGTGTACCTAACTTTGCTAGTTTTGGGTGCGTTTTAGATCGATTTGGTAAAGAAGAAGGCAAAGAACTGGCACGACCAGGGTGCAGTGCCTTCAGAGCCCTTTTTCGTAGCCAGACCTGGGGCTACTGAGGAGGATGATGGTGAGTTAAAACGTTTTATGACCATTTGTTACAGTTACTTGTTACTCTATTATTAGCTAATCTAAGGTTTCTAAGAAAAAAAGGTTAACCCAAAGCAGAAAGCTTACAAGGATTTGATCAATTAACAGGCGTGGTCATATCCATCGTCAGTGCTGAAACGGGAAGGTTATGCACTGGTCCTCGATGCGTCCACCTTCGAGGAGATCGCACGAGCCAAATTTCCCTATGGACTTCCTTATGGGCTGCATGGGTGTTGGGTTCCGAAGAAGGCTCCATAGTGTGGCGTCACTGAAGCACAAAATGTATTTGTAAGACCAAAAAAAAAAAGTAAGAAAGAAAAGAAAAAAGCACCAGATGTATAGCTCATACGGGGTGCAAGCCCTGTAACCTAGCTCAAATATGATATGGGAATAGGAATTATCTAACATGCATTGCAGGGAGGGCCTTCAACTCGGGTACACTACTTAAGATCGTCAAGGGATCACTTCTACGGGGGATTTGTTCGAACACCTTGATTGTAATACATGTTCAAGTGATGATTGCTTTACTGTGTATAACATGTGTAATCTCCAGATGCATCTAATGAAGGATAGGTATTGATTATGGGGCCAAGAGCATGAGATGAACTATAAGTACATACTAATTCTATGTTTTATCATTGTATTGCAGATCTGCCGCTGTACATTTCTTTCTCTTTTTGAACTGAGCAGGACATGAGACCAAGAAATTCATACTCTGTCCTGAGGTGTCACAGAAGGTCAACATGATTTGCTCCACTAGCAACAAGGCATCAGCGGGAGGAAAAAAAAGAAAAGGTGAAATTTGTGGTCCAGGCTGTTGAGGCTGAGGCACAGTCCACGGTCTGTTAGCAATGGCACCTTGAAGATATTCTGGAGAGCATATCAAGAAAGTGGGAGAGAGGACAACCTTGATGCAATCCTATAGACAGGGAAACCAGCTTGAAAGAGAACGGCCAACGAGGACAAAGGATGGATGGAAGACATAGCCTTCAGTCTACCAGACAAATCCATCCTGGACATGAAAATATTAGGAATTACTGATAGAAAAGACGGCTTAACTCTGTTGTACGCTCTCTCCATATGTGTCTTAAAACCATGATGGGATTGTGCTTAAAGGCAGTCACAACAAAGTGAATAATTTCCTGGAAAATCATCAAGTTATGGGTAATTGTCCTACCAGCAACAAATGCACCTTGTTCTGCAAAAACAAGTTGTGAAAGCAATCCGTTTATTCCATTAACAATTACCTTACTGCAATCTTGTAAATGGTATTGCAAAGATTAATTGGTCTAAAATTGCTTCACTCCTTCGTATTGGTGGGAATAAAGCCTTCCATGCCATGGGCATCATTGCCTATTGAAGAATTCCTTAGCCACTCCAATCACATCCCCACGATTAATGGACCAAAAAGCTGTGGAAAATAAGGTTTGGAACCTGTCTCGCCCGGGGCTTGATCGCCACGTATAGGCGTCCAATAGTGGCATCAACTTCATCGAAATAGCACAGAAGGTGCAGCACTGTCCTCAGCTGATCTCTAAATTCCACTTTATCCTGGATATATGTAGGGTGATCACTCCCTTACGGCTGCCCCTTCACTACCTCGGTTCCATCTGCCGTTGAAATTCTTCAATTCTGTTCCTTTCCTCACATTACGGTGGATCTATTAGAAGAACGGTGTATTGGCATCATCGATTTTTGTCGCCAAAAATTTTGTTGCATTTTAAATAATAAATTTTATGGTCCCCCCAGCTTACTTCCCTGTCTATATTCTTTGCTTGAAGGTCTTGAATCTTGTTCCCCACAATCTCTGCTTTTCTAAATATATTGCCCGGAGATTTTCTATTCCATTGCCTGAAGGCATCCCTTGTGGCCTTCTTGCATTTATCACCTTGATGGTGGGAGAATGGTTGCCACTCTACGCCATGCTCGTCAAACCATTTCTCTAACACCAGCATGAAATAACTACTTCTTCTTCAAACAGAATGGCGAGACTTTGCTGAGCAATTTTGGATCAAGCTTTAGGAACAAGTTCATCCAAAACCATTTACCATAGCTCTATCAAATCTCTCCTACAATCCGCCATTCCCGATCTATTATTACACCAGATATAAGGGACCCAGTAAAGCCGAACTCAGTAAGGCTGTTATCATGAAAAATGATTGAATCTCTCTTATGACTGGTCCCCCGTAAAACTTCCACCTTTCTTCGTCCTGGCCGCTGCAACCACGTCGAAGCCTACCAACTGCCATTGGAGCCCGCAGGTTCTTTCGTGGGTGGCTGAAAGGACCCAAGGTGTAGATTTTCGTTGGGAAATGAGACCGAACACCTGCTGTTTATGGTAGCTGACGACCTAATTTGTCTCACACGCTTACCTCATATAGAGTGTAAATTGTACTTCCAGTTGGTGACGGTCCATTGGGTGGACTTGCGTATTGAAGTATTTCACCAGTCTCCTCTTTTGTTTTTATACTAATTAGTTTTTTATCCCAAACGTTGTCAATGAATTATAAAATCACATTATTAATTATATGATAAAAATAATTTATTAAAATATTTTGGATGAATAATAAAATATGTTTATTCATATTTTGAAGATCAATAATAGTAAATTTTAATCATCTAATTAAATAGACATAAGTAGATTTTAATGTCATTCATTAGTGACATAATATTTGTATTTAATATTGAAGAATGATTGGATAGGAGAGTCTTGATATGTAGCATATGAAATTACTTTTATCCACATGACATTCATTGATGAAAATTTGCTGCTGATGTGGACAGCTTATTTGATCACTTTATTTCTCTCATTTTCTATTTTATATACTAATCTTTTATCCCGCACGTTGCGCACGAATTATAAAATCACATCATTGATTATGTGATAAAAAATAATTTATTAAAAATATTTGGATGAATAGTAAGAGTATGTCTATTCATATTCCGAAGATCAGAGTTTAATCACCCAATTAAATGGACATAAGTGGATTTTAATACCATCCATTAGTAACATAATGCTTGCATTTAATGTTGAAAGAATGGTTGGATAAGAGAGTCTTGATACGTAGCATATAAAAATTAATTTGATCCATATGATATTTTGAAATTTATTGCTGACGTAGACAGTTTATTTGACCACTTCATTTTTTCTCACTTTCTATTTTCATATATATATATATAT
>KE504800.1:173245-185538 GCA_000441515.1 Elaeis oleifera | reverse complement strand
ATATATATATATATATATATATATATATAAAATATATATTAGATTAAATATGCCAAGAACTTCTCTTTCGATCTTTGTCTTTGAAAACTAAAATTAAGTATATGATGCATGTGAGAGATGATATGGATTGCTACGGCCAATAGATTTTTTTTTAAATTATTGATATCATTTATTTTTCCCATGTGCATTTGTTATTTCTAATAAAATCAAATGAACTGAAACTTAACTCTAGTTATTCACCCTCGGGCCGCAGACAGCTTGAGTTAGGTAGGGTATTGGGTTGGTTAGACCAAACCAAATTCAAAATAGTTTATTAAATAGGATAAGAATACAAAATCAAATCTGATCTCTTTATTAAATAAGTGAAAAATCCAATCCATATAATCTATCTAATAAATATGTCAGATTAGATTAGTTAGCTTCATATAGATAAAAAAATCAGAAACAGTTCAAATGGGTTAAATGTGCCTAAAACAAATTAGATCGTATCTATATCAACCTAATCAATTATTAAATAGATCAAAACTGGTTAAATAGTTCATAACTCTGAACCTAAACCTGTCCCATTTAAAAGAGAGATCAAATCAAGTGAAACTATTTATAATTGAGTCCCGTTAATGCCAAATTGAATTGCCATGTCAGCTTATGAATTGCTACCTTAATTTCATCTCGGCCATGAATCACTTATCCCACTCCATCGTCCAATGGCTTGATGTTCTCATTTGCTGCTATCCAATAGCTTGATGCCTTCATTTACTGCCAACAAGATCCAAGTCCCTCCTTGGGTCATCACCCTTTTGTCCTGCCAAGGATTCTAGCTTTATGAACAAATTTTCAGCAGAAATGTTGCTCGCGCCCAATCCTTGGTACCGCCCATGCTTGCTCCGACAACACCAACTCTTATCCACGTGTCCACCCTCATTTCAGTGCCCTATTGGCGAAGTCTCTATTCCGTGAGAGCTTGGTCTACTTGGGGCCCTAAGCTCAGGCAGTCTGGCACAAGTGAGATCAGATTAAATAGAGTAGCCTCCATGTTTATTATAACAAAAACTTGAACATGTGTGTACTTTGGGGTGGCAACTATTGTATGCTACAACCGACATATATCCTGCTCATGCTAGCACCATCTATTTATTTTCTTGCTTGCTTTGCGTGCCTCAGTATTTAGCCACTCATCCATCTTGACGCCCATGTTTAGGATTTAATTTACAGCTAAAATTGAAATGAGGATCGGAATGATTACACGTATTTGATTATACATGAAATCAATATCAAAATCGAAATGAAATTGAAAGTGTGGGATTTGGATTTCGGAAAATTGAAGAATGCTAGCTCAACTATGAAATTCGAATAAAGAGAAAACTCCTCCCAACCAAAAATGACAGTTACTTATCCCTCTATTCCCATTTCAAATTGAATGGCATGTACTCGCCCCAATGCCCATTTCAAACGCTTTTTTTTTTTTGGGGGTAATAGTTGCAAAGAAAAAAATAGAAACTCATTTACAGGGGCGACATAGGGGAAACCAACTCAGGAGGAAGAGAAGAACAAAAACGGATTAAAATCCGACCCTTTACAACTCCCACCAACCAATCATACACGAGTGTGGGCATTACTGATATTCACGTCCAGACCCTCAATACCCAAAAATCACCGCTCCTCGCTGCCGCAAACCACTATAATTTTTAAAATGGACTCCTAAATAATTTTGCGCATCAAACTAGCTCCCCGCTCTCTGGGCCGATTGCTCCAACAGAACCCATTCATCTCCCCGGTCAAGTGCTCCAATGGCACGATCTGTGCCCTACGTTAGCTACGTTGCAACTTCCGTTCAAACAATCAAACGAACAAGCTCGCAGAACCAAGAAACCACAAAGCCGAGCAGGTTAAACTTCCAAGAGAAGCAAAATCTAAATTAACAAACCAAACCACTTTAGCAACAACCAGATCAGTAATTTCCATCCAAATTTTGCTCCCTCTCTCCCAATCTTGAGACAAGGCTCAATTACATACAAATAAAAAAAAACCACGATGACACATTCGTTATATGCACTAAAATTTTCCTTGTAAACATCCTACTTACATCAAATTGCCATCACAAAGTGAAAAGTTAATTGTAGGACAGTAACACCTCTTTCACCCACTTTGATCAAGCAACATGTCCATCATCGTCCAGAATGACGGAATTTTTTGTTAAAAAAAAAGGAATTGGGTCTGGTCTCCTCTGAGACCATTCTTCAAACCAAACACCATTCACATCCGCACAGCTTACACCTACTCCGCGTCCATGTCAACATCCTCCTCATCTGCCAGTAACTTCACCTTCTTCACTGCCTGGGCTGCATCACTGCGGACCGCGCCATCAGGGATCTCAATCAGGACGTCAGACTTCTGCCCAGTAGCAGCATTCACAAGCCCTCCATTCTTCTCCACCCTATATGTCAGCTCTTTCTTCCCAACAGCTGCATCAATGTACACGGTGGAGTTCTCATCAATCTCTTCTCGGATCAGCATCTTGGACAGTTGAGTCACCACTCTCTTCTCCAACCATCTCCTGATCGGTCTTGCACCATACACCTGAGAAGCCCAAGAGACACATTCCCATCAGTACCCAAATCCTCTATAAAGCAGCAAAATAAGAGTCAATAATGGATGGAGGAGTTGAAATGGGTGCTTACAGGGTCATATGATTCAGCTAGAACAACATCCAGAGCAGCATCAGATACAGCTAGAGCAATGCCCTTTTCTGCAAGACGGACAGCAACATCCTTCATCTGGAGCCTGGCAACCTTCCTAAGTTGCTCATGCGACAGAGGATCAAAGATCACTATCTCATCCAACCGATTCAGCAGCTCCGGCCTAAAATGCCTCCTCACCTGCAAAGATGGCATAAACAATTTGTCCAGCATTAAAAATCAATATCGAACATCACCACAGCCAAAACAAGAATCAGAATGCCTCGATTGCATACTTCCTGCATGACTCGTTCTCGTGCAATCTGCATCGAAGATTGGCCCACCATTCCTGCAAGGAGATGTTCTGCCCCAAGATTTGAAGTCATGATAACAACCGTGTTGGTGAAGTCCACTTTCCTCCCTTGGCCATCGGTTAATCTTCCATCGTCAAGGACTTGAAGAAGGGTATTGAACACAGCAACATGTGCTTTTCCACTTCGTCGAACAAGATGACACTGTACGGCCGCCGCCTCACAGCCTCCGTCAGCTGTCCGCCCTCCTCGTGACCAACATACCTGAAAACCCACGAGTATAAGCATCCAGCTATGGGAACGGTAAGAAGGAAGAAACAAGATAGGCCGCACAAGATATGCTTACCCTGGTGGTGCACCAATGAGTCTGGCAACCGAATGCTGCTCCATGTACTCTGACATATCGATGCGAATCAGGAGGTTCTCATCGTCGAAGAGTTGCTCGGCAAGAGCTTTCGCAAGCTCTGTTTTACCAACACCGGTGGGACCTAAGAAGAGGAAGGAGCCGGTTGGTTGCTGGGGCCGACCTAGACCAGCCCTCGACCTCAACACAGCCTCGGCCACCGCATCAACCGCCTGGTCCTGGCCTACAACTCTCTTGTGTAACCTCTCTGCAAGGCCTATCAGCCTTTCCTTCTCATTTTGGCCCAGCCTGGTCACTGGAATGCCGGTCCATCGGCTCACAACCTAAACCAAGCTCTGGTTAGCAAGCCATACAACAATACGTCAATACCATAATAATTCTCATATCAAAGCACCCTCAATACACATACCTCTGCAATCTGTTCAGGCCCACTGTTTCAGTTAACATCAAGTTCTCACCGGCATCCCTTCAAGCCTTGAAATAGCAGCATCGATCTCTTGCAAGGCTCCATATCGTAGGTCTGCAACACGTGCCAAATCCATTCTCCTCTCTGCCTCCTGCAAAGTAAAGAGAAGCTCCTCACGGCGCTGCTTCAATCTTCGAATCTCGTCAATTCTTTCCTTCTCCTTCTTGTACTTCATCATGAGTGGTTGTAGCTTATCCCTCAGATCATCCAGTTCCTTCCTAACCTGAAATTAGCCACCGATACACCCACATTGTTAGGAGACTCATCAATACCATCCAAACAGAGACATCGTTTTGCATAAATTCCCAATAAAAAAAAAGGCCTAAAATTAGCTCTTTGGAAACAGATACCCACCTCTAACAGCCGTGCTTTGCTGGCTTTATCTTTCTCCTTCTCAAGCGCATGCAATTCGACTTCCAATTGGATTCTCTTCCTTTCCAAGTTATCAATTTCCTCCGGCTGGCTATCAAGCTGCACCCTCACATTAGCACAAGCCTCATCGACCAAATCGATGGCCTTATCAGGCAGGTGTCGGCCTTCGCAGAGCAAAAAGAAAACAATCCTCAGAAACAAAGTTGTAGCGACAACAATTGTACTTCATGTATTCAAAAGATTAAATTTCCTCGAACTAGAAGGCATAAGAACCGGAACTAGGAAACAATCCTTTGAACTACATTCCTAATGAGAATAATTCAACTTCAAATCATTTGAAAGATCAAATTTTCACCGCCAAAAAACTCAATTTAGGAGAAGGAAAAAAAAAAAGACTGGAATAAGAAAACGATCCTCAGAAACGAAGTCAAGATAAAAATAAACTTGTAGAAAGATAAAATTCTTGCAATACCATAAACTAGAACCAGAAGCACTCAAATTACCTGTAATGTATCGAGCGGAGAGCTGGGCAGCGACCACAAGAGCCCGGTCCTGAATCCGAACACCATGGTGCCCCTCGTACTTCTCCTTCAACCCTCGAAGTATGCTAATGGTGTCCGCCACACTGGGCTCAGCCACATAGACTTGCTGGAACCTTCGTTCAAAGGCGGCGTCTTTCTCCACGTACTTCCTATACTCCTCCAGCGTGGTCGCTCCAATGCACCGGAGTTGCCCTCTAGCAAGCATCGGCTTGAATAGATTCGCAGCATCCATGGAACCCTCAGTGCGTCCAGCGCCAAGCACGAGGTGGATCTCATCAATGAAGAGGATGACCTTACCTTCAGCCTCCTCAACCTCCTTGAGCACCGCCTTGAGTCGCTCCTCGAATTCGCCCCGATACTTGGCGCCCGCAACGAGAGCACCCATGTCTAGGGCTACGAGTCGAACATCTAGTAGGTTACTGGGGACGTCACCCCTCACAATCCTCTGGGCGAGGCCCTCCACGACAGCCGTCTTGCCGACGCCGGGCTCACCAATGAGGACGGGGTTGTTCTTGGTACGGCGCGAGAGAATCCGGATTACGCGGCGGATCTCCTCGTCCCGGCCGATCACCGGGTCGAGCTTTCCCGCCTGTTCGACCAAATCCCGGCCGTACGTCTTGAGCGCCTGGAAGTTGGTGTCGCCGGAGGCGCTCTCCACTTTCTTGCCCTCCTTCCCCGAAGCTTTTCGACCTCGGAGCGTACACGAGCGGCGCTGACGCCGGCCTCCTTGAGGCAATCGGAGATCTGGGAGTCCTCAAGGAGGCCAAGAATGAGCTGGTCGACGGCGAGGTGGGTGTCTCCGCGGGCCTTCTGGGAGGACTGAGCGCGGCGGATGACCTTGATGAGAGAAGTGGAGGCCGGGGCCTCGTCCGGCGCCGGGTGCTGAGAGGGGATCTTCTTGAGGGCGCGGTTGAGGACGCTCTCTACCGAGGCGATGGTGGAGTCGCCGGCGCCACCGGAGGCGCTGGAGATGGCCTGCCGGAAAAGGCCGGCAGTGTCGCCAACGAGGGCAACGGCTAGGTGGAGAGGAGTGATCTGGGCGTGGCCATTGTTGGTGGCTAGCTCATGGGCGGCGACGATGGCCTCGTTGGTCTTGTGGTGAACTTATCCGGATTCATGGCTTCGACGTACGTATCCCGGACTGAAAGAATAAAAAACTAGAGGGATAGTTTTCTTTATTCTGGGAGTGGATCAAGGATAGAGGTAGCAGTATTGTTGTTCGTTTTCGGTTCTGATGGCAGGGATGGGGGGAGGAGGGAGTATAAAGAGGGGAGGGGAGAGGATTCGCCACGGGTCCAGTGGGATCCGGGAAAGTACCAGAAAGGGCTGGAGAAGGCGAGAGAGTTCTGGGCCTCGGAGGCCACAGGACGTGGACGGTCGGATGGAAGCGGACTTTGATTCTGATATTGACACGTATACTGCAGTTTATTTGGGTTGGTTGCCTTGGTCCTCAGGAATTTTAGCGACTGGGGAAATGTTTCACATTCTGAAATCTCATCTCCTTGTATGACGTGATTGGGGCTTAATGGTTTTGTCGTTTCCATATGGTTGGTTGACGTAAAAGGTTTTTGGGGGGTACCAGAAAGGATGTGCTGGTCAGGCGTACGGGCGCGGGAGGCGAAGCATCAGCGGGGCCATGTTGTTACGTTACATCCGACGGTAACTGACAGTTTTTTTCCTTCTTTCTTTGGGACATAGAAGACGGGTTTTTTTTTGGTTGGGTGGAGGAGCAGAATTACTTTATACATTAATGGCAAAAGTAAGATAAAGAGGTTAGAAGGTGTGGAGCATAAAACAGTGATAATTACCAAATCTCAAAAGAAGAAAAATAAAGCCAAAAAGCAGATGACTTCTTCTTGATAATCCCCAAAGACTGAGATGAGGATTTGGATGTGTCTAACGGCAGTAATTTGGAAGTTACAATATTTTCATTTGCATCTTCTTCTATAAATATGAATTTCAAATCAGATTCCTGCTCGAGCAAGGAATTGAACTAGTTTAGGATATGTTTTATGTGAAAAATCTTTTTTTTTCGATAAAGAACAAGTTAATTACTATATTCAAAGAAGAATAAAACGCTATCTATGATATGATCTTGACACATTAAAAATTGTAAACTCCACTAATCACATATATGGCAACTTGAGGTGGCCACAATCCGATTAAAATCAAATCAAATATAGGTCATATCAGATGAAAAATGTATCAATCCAAATCTAATAGATTAAAATTTCAAATTTGGATCCAATATGTTTTTAAACAAGTAATTCAATTCTATTCATAAAATTTATTTTTTAAATAAATCAAATGGTAAACTAATGAGAAGTTTTTAATTGAGTTTAAACTTAAAAGTAGCTCTCTATTTAAGTTTCAAGAAAAACATACTCTCCATTTGAAACATAACTTAAAAGCAACTCTTCAAATGGTATGAAATAATCGAATTACCTCTGCAGTTATAAAGTAATACTACACTATTATAAAATAATATTGCTCTATCATAAAATAATACTACACTATTATAAAACAGTACTGCGCTATTATAAAGTAATACTACACTGTTACACTATTTTAAAGCAACATTGCATTGTTGTAAAGTAATACTACACTATGATAATATAATATTAACTTATTGTAAAGGAATACTGTATTAATATAATATAATAAAATAATACTGTATTATTATAAAAAAATACTACGTTAATATAATATAATACTATCTTATTGTAAAAGAATACTGTACCAATATAATATAATAAAGCAACACTGCATTATTGTAAAGAAATACTGTACTAATATAATATAATATTATCTTATTGTAAAGAAATAATACCTTATATTATAACGGTATAAATGTATAAGGATAATTTCAGTCAAAAATAGAGAGTTGCTTTTAATTTATGTTTGAAATGGGGAGCTATTTTTAAATAAAATTTAATTGAAGAGCTGCTTTTAAGTTGAAAGTAGAACTAAGGATAAATCCCTAGTTCTCTATAAAAAAATACGCTATAATAGAACATTGAATAAAAATTGGCAAGACATATCCTTGCCATTATAGATTTATTTTGTAAAGTTAAGATATATTAAAAGATAAATAGATGACTTTATGATAACAAAAGAGAAAAAGAAATAGGACCAAATTTAATAAAAGAAAAATAAAAAAAAATGAAGGAATTAAGAGTATTTATCACTTCAGTCAATGGGAATGGTTATTAATGCCACGTCAATTCCATTGGCATGCCTTGGAGGAGAACACAAAATCTATTTTCTGAAAATACATGAGAGAGAGAGCAGTATCAGGATATAAGGATAAAAAATAATTTCGGTGTAGAGTAAAGGGAAGAAGAAATGAAATTGCATTTAATAAAAAAAATAGAAAGGGTAGCTCATGTATAATTGCAATGAGATATTGTGATAGGGTTGTAAAGTCGTTCTCAGCAACCAATCTAACAAAAGCATTAAGATAAAAACGACGATGATATTATGATAATAAAATTATTTAGTTGGAAATACAAGAAAGATAGATTAATCAAATTTTAGATGTAAATAGATGAAGAATTCTATCACCCTACTTATATGACTTGATTGCATGGCTAATTTAGGAATGATTAAGGAAGATAGGCTGGCATGGCATAGTTGCTTGAGAAGACTGATTGGGTCCATGGGAAAACATTTCAACCTAGAGAAAAAGAATAGAAGTAGGGAGTATAAAAGGGCTGCCAAACATTTTTCTTTTTCTTTTGCTCATAAAAATGATTTCAATCTATCTAATTTTAATATATCTAATCATACTAGAAATAATGTTGGATAATATCTGATTAAGTGGCCTGGTTTATCATGAACTCGGGTTTATTATGAACTTTGAATTCAGATAATGATCAATTTGAATTCAAATAGAAGTCAAATCTCATCCAGTTACTTGATAGGAGTACCGATAAACATCTACAAATAAAGGTCCTATCCCTACCCATTAAGTTGTAAAAAATCCATCGACACTGCTACGACATAAAGAAAGGGGAAGGGAGAAAAATCGATTTCAGAAAAAAATCCCAATAAAATGTCTTCCTTCTCTTCTGCATCGTATTCTTCTTCATCAAGTATGCTTTTAAAGATTATGAAATTTTCCTTTACGATCCTGGATTTTTGATATTCTTGATAAAGCATGTATGTAGAATACCTGATTTATGCTTACCGGAAACCCATTCTAATGATCCGTTAAGTTTATTTTGACCCTTCTTTAATGAAAATCTTGACATTTTTGTATTATGACTGTATCATCAAATGTCAATTATTGATGAAATTTTAATTATTATTTATATGCATGATCTTATGTTTATATATAGTTTGTTAGTCACCAAAGTGGCCAAATTAGAATGATTAACATGCATCTGAAATTTCAATTATTGTTTATATGCATAATATTATATTTACATATAGTTTGTTAGTCATCAAAGTAGTCAAACTCGAATGTTTAAGAAAATCAACATGCATAAAATGATCATTTATCCATGATTAAATGCCTATTAGTGAAAATCAGTGGATAAATTGATGTTCACTACTCATTGAAACTTTAGGGTTTCCCCAAAGGTGAAACAGTTATTCTATGAATAGTAAGCGTGACAGAGGTAAATTAATATTCTTTGATCAGATGTATTTGTATATCCAAAGATAACAGGTATATTTGGTTGAGAATGTTTAATTGCCTATTAAAGAATTAATAATGGCATTAAATTATGATAGTATGTTTTAATATCTACCCAAAGGAGAATTACAATATGTTTTATTGTTATTTGTCCGAATCCATAATGAAATTATTTTAATTTGAGCATTTATGTATTATTTTTGCAGCTGTTTTCTTCATTGGCATGCTTCATCTGTTACCATATTTAATAGTTTGAACTTCTCTGAACGGTGTGAACAAGTCAATTTTCACTTAGGTATATTGGATCTTGTCTTAGCACTAGTGGAAGATAAACCTACTGCTCTTACGGATTCAAGCAGTGAGGAAGAGAAGTTACACATCATAAAGTATGGGAACGCTCTAATAGATTAAGTCTCATGTTCATGCGAATGACTATTACCAACAATATTAAAAGCACTATTCCACAAATAGAAAGTGCAAAGAAATATCTGAAGTTTATGGAAGAACATTTTTGTTCTGCAGATAAGTCGCTTGCTGGTACACTAATGGTAGAACTCACGATCATGAAGTTCAATGGATCGCGGAGTATGCAAGACTACATTATTGAGATGACCAATATTGTAGCAAGGTTAAAGGCTTTAGGGATGACAGTAGAAGACTCCTTAGTGCAGTTCATTTTGAACTCACTACCTTCTGAGTATGGACCTTTCCAAATCAATTATAACCCTATTAAGGATAAGTAGGATGTTAGTGAATTATCCAGTATGCTTACTCAGGAGGAAATGAGACTGAAAAAGCAAGATAGTCATTCTATTAATTTCATAAGTCAATAAGCTGGTAAAGGACACAAGAAGAAAGCTGACAAGTTCAAGAAGAAAAGAAAATGCCTGCTAAGGTTCTTTAGGCTGATAAAAAGAAGGAACAAAAGCTGGATAAGTGTCACCTCTATAAGAAAGTAGGACATTATCAGAAAATTGCCTGAAACGTAAGACTTGTTTCGAAAAGAAAGATAAATCTAATACCTTTATATGTTTTGAATCAAACTTAACTGAAGTGCCTCATAATACTTAGTGGCTTGATTTTGGTGCTACTACTCATGTTTCTAATTTAATGCAGGAATTCCTTACAATCCAAACAACAAATCCAACTGAAGATTTTATGTTTATAGAGAATCGTATAAAGGTTCCAATTGAAGGCATAGGAACTTATCGTTTGATCTTGGATACTGGTTATCACTTGGATCTATTACAGATAGTTTATGCACCTTCAATATCTAGGAACTTAGTTTCTCTATCAAAACTTGATGTTTCTGGGTTTAATTTTAAGTTTGGACATGATTGTTTTAGTTTATATAAGAATACTTCTTTTATTGGTTCTGGTATTCTTATTGATGGTTTATATAAATTGAAACTTAACAATTTTTTTATGGAATCCCTACTTACTATGCATCATAATTTTGGAATTAAGCATAGTTTACTAAATAAAAATTTTGCTTACTTGTGGCATAAATGTTTGGGTCATATATCCGAAAGAAAGTTAGAAAGATTAGTAAAGAATGAGATTCTTCCAAATCTAGACTGTATTGATCTTGGTACATGTATAGATTGTATCAAGAAAAAGCAAACTAGACATAACAAGAAAGGTACTACAAGAAGCACTCGGCTTCTTGAAATTATACACACTGATATATGCGAATCTTTTGCTGTTCCATATTTTAGTGGAGATAAATATTTTATCACTTTTATTAATGATTTTTCATGTTATGGTTTGTTTATTTGCTTTATGAAAAATCTCAAGCAGTAGATGCCCTTGAGGTGTTTGTAAATGAGATTAAAAGACAACTAGATAAAAAGCTGAAAATCATAAGGTTTGATAGAGGTGGTGAATATTATGAAAAACATAATAAAATAGGACAATGTCCAGATCCATTTATAAAGTTTCTCAAAAAATATGGCATTTGTGCACAATACACTATGCCAGATACATCTCAACAAAATGGTGGAGCTGAAAAGCAAAATCAGATATTAATGAATATGGTTAGATGTATGATAAGTAACTCCTTACTACCCAAATCATTATGGATATATGCTCTTAAAATCGTTATATATTTACTAAATAGAGTTCCTAATAAGGTAGTTTCAAAAACTCCTTTAGAACTGTAGACCGGAAGGAAACCTAATTTAAGACACCTTCATGTTTGGGGTTGCACAGTGGAAGCAAGAATTTATAATCCATATGAAAAAAAATTAGATTCTCGAATGATTAGTGGTTGCTTTATTGGTTATCCAGAAAATTTAAAGGGTATAGATTTTATTGTCCAAACCATAGTCCAAGAATTATCGAAATCGATAATGCAAGATTTATTAAAATTATGAAGTCAGTGAGAGTGATGAACGACATAATGTAGAAATAAAGGAAGTTAGGGTAGACATTTCATTACCCATAAGTGTTCCTTCATCCACACCTGTACAAAATGTTGTGCCTGAAATTGAACAACATTTGAATGAGGAATCACCCCATGAAGAAAGTGATTTACAAATATCTGACGTACCTGAACCACAAAGAATACCTTTAAGAAGTTTGAAAGGAAAAGAAGATTAACTATTTCTGATGATTATATGGTTTACTTATAGGAGTCGGATTTTGATATTAGAATTAATAAAGATCTGGTTTCAATTTCACAAGCCATAGAAAGTGCTGAATCCGATATATGGATTGATGCCATAAAAGATGAGTTAAAATCCATGAAATATAATAAAGTTTGAGGTCCTGTCAAATTGTCAGAAGGTTCTAAATGAGTCGGATGTAAATGGGTCTTTAAGATCAAGCGCGACTCGAATGGTAATATCAAACGATATAAAGCTAGACTTGTTGTCAAGGGTTATTGTGATGGCCCGACCCATTGGGCCTTAAACCCAGCCCAC
>KE504800.1:112308-136619 GCA_000441515.1 Elaeis oleifera | reverse complement strand
TACCTCTCTCCTCCTNTTCTTCTCTCTCTCCTCTCTCTCTCTCTCTCTCGAAACATCCATAGCCCCCGCGCTCGTTCAGGTCTCAACCGCACTACCATCCTCCGGGAGAACATGATCCATCTTTCTTCTTATTCCACTCCTCTTGATCTTTTTCCGCAAACAACTCTCTCTCTCTCTGAGGTAAGGAGGAGAAGAGAAGAGAGAGAATCGCGAAGCCACCATATTACTGGCGGAGATGGCTCGGATCTTTAGAGACAGGGGAACCCTAGGGGACTCCAAGCAGGAGACGAACGGCCAGTCCCTGCTGCTCTCGTCCACCGCCGCCATGACCGCCGCTGATCTCCTTCCCCCTACGGCAAACTGGGCTGCGCCCTCCTCGATCCGGAGCTCCGAGAGACCGCCTACGAGATCTTCGTTGCCGCCTGCCGCTCCACCGGTGGCAAGCCGCTCACCTTCATTTCCCAGTCCGAGCGCACACCGCCCTCCGCCGATCGCTCGCTGTCCTCGCCGGCTTCCACGTCCTCCTCTTCGTCTCTCCAGCGCTCTCTCACCTCGACGGCGGCCAGTAAGATGAAGAAGGCCCTCGGGATCAAGTCCTCCAAGAAGAGCCCCGGCAAGGAGAGCAGTCCGTCCAAGGGCTCCAAGCGCCCGGCTACCGTCGGCGAGCTGATGAGGGTCCAGATGGGGATCTCCGAGCAAGCAGACACCCGGATCCGGCGGGGACTGCTCCGGGCTGCTGCGAGTCAGGTCAGCTGTGAATTTTTAGGGTTTTCGGTTTAGTTGTATCCTTCTTTTGGTTGTTTTTTTTTTCCTCTAATGTTAGTATGTAACATAATGCTTGATGTCCGGTAGAAACCATATCTGAATTTTTTAAGAAGATCATGTATTAAATGGTACCTTGTTATTATTTTTCATTAGATTTACCAACTAACTTGCGCCAGATTTTAATCTGTGGAGTTATTTTATTTTGTGGACACTTATAGGTATATTCTTTGCATTGCAGTTAAATGTTTAAGCCGCCAAATAATTATTCTCTTCACTCCCAAATATCCATTTTATCTGATGATGCATTATGGGGGTGTTTTCTTAAAATTCTTATTCATGATCTTATTTGGGACCTAATTAACTATTTTTCGGCTTTGACTAATCTTGTCTGAGGTGGTGAAGGGGCAAATCTTTTGTGGGTTCCTCTATACTTTTTTACTACAAACTAATCTTATGTTGATTACTGATCTTCCGTTTTGTTGAAATCCTAGTGTTGATGCTGATTCCACGCCAACCTTATTAGTATGGTGAGTCTTAACTCAGTTTCTATCTTATATACTGCAGCCGAGTTACTGTTGAGTGGTAATTGGGCTTGTAAACTGCGAACAAGATCTTGTGATGTTATGTTATAAGAGGTTTCTATGGCTTTATACAGTGCTGTGATTAAAAGAATGTGTTATTTTGGGTGTTTATCCACCAGTCTACAGATTGAGATGCTAACATGTTCCACTCAAGTATGATCTATTGTAATTGCTGTAAAACATTATGCAACAACTTAACCCTAATCATTTCTAATGCTTTGACTTGCCCTTTTTTTGGGTGGTGGGGATGGCTACTATTATCCAGCCCTAATATATATACAATTACCAGAATCTGAGTTCAAAATGTCACAAAACTGCCTGGGAATAGAAGAAAAGGACTTCGAGAGCACCATCCTGGAGTGGTTGGCAACATGAGAAGCTACTCATCTGCTGTTTCTTTGAAATACTGAGATGCCTTCTCAGGGTAATTCGAAACATACTGGTCATCATCATTTGATCATGTGAATCTGGTTTTCTGTTTCACAATTAAAGGAAAGTTGGGCCTTTAGAATAACTGTCTTTTGATTTACTTGCTTGAAGCATCAATGCTAGTAATATAATAATTTGTTGCTTTCAAGATATTTACATTGCAAAAAAGAAGAAAAAGAAGAAAGTCATTGCATTTGACAGTGGCATTTTTTTTCCTGTTCCCCAAATAACAGCTTGGGAGGCGCATGGAGTCCATGGTTTTGCCACTGGAGTTATTGCAGCAGTTCAAGGTCACAGACTTTCCTGATCAACAAGAACATGAAAGCTGGCAGCTTAGGAACTTAAAGATTCTTGAGGCTGGATTACTCTTACACCCTTTTCGTCCATTAGAAAAATCAGATGTTTCAGCACAGCGGCTAAGACAAATCATACGTGGAGCTTCAGAGAGACCACTTGAAACAGGAAGAAATTCAGAGTCAATGCAGGTTCTACGCAGTGCTGTAATGGCCCTTGCATGCAAAGGTTCTGATGGATCTGCTTCAGATACATGCCATTGGGCAGATGGTTTCCACTGAATCTCCATCTGTACCAAATGCTGCTCGAAGCTTGTTTGATAACAGCGAGGAAGGATCAATAATTGATGAAATTGATGAGGTTCTAGAATTGATAAAGAAGACTTGGACTATCCTAGGGATAAATCAGATGCATCACAATCTTTGCTTTACTTGGTCTTTATTTCACCGTTTTGTTACAACTGGTCAAGTTGACATTGATCTACTGTTTGCAGCTGATAATCAGTTAGCTGAAGTTGCTAAGGATGCCAAAGCAACAAAAGATTCAGCTTATTCTAAGATATTGAGTTCAACATTGAGCTCGATAATGGGGTGGACAGAGAAGAGACTTCTTGCTTACCATGATACCTTCAATCCTAGTAATATTGAATCTATGCAGAGTATTGTTTCTTTAGGAGTGTCAGCTGCCAAGATACTAATGGAAGATATTTCACAAGAGTATCGTCGTAAGAGGAGAGAAGAAACTGACGTAGCTCGCAGCAGGATTGATACGTACATTCGGTCCTCACTCCGTACTGCTTTTGCTCAGGTAACTCCCTCCATCTGCAGATTACACTCTGAATGGCCCTTTTACCTCTGTCATTGTCATTGTACTATTTACATGTGCTTTCATGATTCTTAGAAGAGTGGATTATAATTGTGCCAGTCAATTTTTTTAAGCCAAAGAAAAGCTTATGTCATCATCTTGTTTAAGATTAAGGTTATTATACCGAAATCAATCATAAAACTGAATTATATTGATTAGATGATGAATATTAGTTCATTGAATAATAATGGTAATTATTTATTTTGGGATTTATATTTATTAATAGTTGAGTGCAGCATATATGTGTGTGTGTATTTGGTTCATATAATAAAAGAATTTATACATCTAAAACCTAATGCAATAAAAAAAAAAATTATCTTATTGGCATATCATATAAAAAAGAATAAAAATTTATCAGAAATGCTTAGGAAGAAGGGGTTATCATTTTCTTAAGCAACTCACGTAATCGTTGACCTTTTGCCAATTGATTCTGAGTAGCTTTATCGAGATCAGAAGCGAATTGTGCAAGGGCTTCTAACTCCATGAGTTATAGTTCCAATTTTCATTTGCTAGTACTTGTTTCATGGCTTTAGTTTGAGATGCGGATCCCACTCTGGAAACAGAAATACCCACATTAATAGCAGGTCAGTTTCTTGCATTGAATAGATTGACATATAAGAATATTTGTCCATCTACACATACACATGTATACATGCAAATGGCCTTTTACCTTATTGGAGAAGTTTTTTTCCTTCAAATGGATTATATTGGATGTTTCTATATCACTGCCAACCCATTTGGTTATAGTCAATCAGAGTTTTGATGCAGAAAATGGAACAAGCAGACTCAAGCAGGCGATCATCAAAAAATCAGAGTACTCCCACTCCTGTTCTTGCCATCCTTGCAAAGGACATTGGTGATCTAGCAAGCAAGGAAAAGCACTGTTCAGTCCTATATTGAAGAAGTGGCATCCTCTGGCTGCAGGCGTTGCTGTTGCTACCCTTCATTCATGTTATGGTAATGAACTTAAGCAGTTTATATCCGGTGTCACGGAACTGACACCAGACACAGTCCAAGTGCTTAAAGCTGCAGACAAATTAGAGAAAGCTCTGGTACATATTGCTGTTGAAGACTCTGTTGATAGTGATGATGGCGGTAAATCGTTGATCCGAGAGATGCCTCCTTATGAGGCTGAATCTGCAATTGCTAATCTTGTGAAAACTTGGATAAAGACACGAGTGGACAGACTGAAGGAGTCGTTCGACCGGAACTTGCAGCAAGAGGTTTGATTCTATAGGCTTTGTTTGTAATTTTCTTTTACTTACCGGAGATATGCAAATGCCTCAATGCCTAGCTTTTTGCATATCATCTGACCTGCTGGTTGCACTTAAAATCCTCCGCCTCTATCATTAATTTACATTTCACTTGTTCCACACATTGGAAAGCACAACAATTATACACGTTCAGATTGGTGGCTGCCTTTAAACTTCATCACAGAATGTTGCCATTAAACCTAATTGTGGAATTGCTAATCTTCTCATGGTTATTCATTATGTATGCAATATAACACCATGAAAAATCCTTGCAATGCTGTTTATTTCATATTATTTATGATATAGAAATCTATGATTTTATATAATTAAAATGTAGAAGAATTCAAATTATAAGCTGGAGCTTATTTCATAATTATCTTTAAAGAGAACCACTATTTTATAATAAACACTATTTGTGGATCAGTTATTTGTGATATGTTCAAATTTTGCTAGTCAGAATAAGAAAAATGAATGAAGGTAATTTAGTCTTGTATATGACTATCAACATCAACTTTTATGACTTCTCATACGGCCTTTTGAAATGTTTCCACTTTTGCCTGGTAATCCAGGAAGGTTCTTATTGCACCATAAGATGCATCTGTGATTGCTTTTATAATTGATGGCAAGTGGTATGGTTTGGTGGCCCTGGAGAAAGGTATTTTATCAGTATCCTTTAGCAATATCACGGAATTGCCTCAAAGAAGATTGGCTTATAGTAAAAACACAATAAGCTTGCTTCTTCATAACGGCCGATGTCAGGATGGGGCCGCCATTGTCATTCTCAGAAGAAGAACAAAAGATCAGTGCTCAAATAAGAAATACCAAGATGTTGGTTTCTATCCTATCTATGGTTCTTTATAGTAAATTATCAGATAGTTGAATCTTATCTCACTAAAAATGATTCCTTAGGATCAAGTTAGAGACTGCTTAGTTCGTATGTTTGTTTGACTATGTTGTTTGATTTTCTTGATCTTGTTGCAGACTGTGGAGCTACAATCATGTTAGTGACTCAAGTAAGAGTAATTCTGAGTCTCAGAAGGTTGATTGGCTTCCTTTGTCATCATTTGGTTGGAAACAACTCATGGAACAAATGGTGGAAGCTTACCTTCTTTAGCCGAGTCAACTTAGATGTAAAACTAGGTCATATCTTGTGCATAGTCACTGTCTGCTGAGCCTTGGCCAGGATTTGCACTAGAAATGCATGCATGTTAACTGCTTGTTTATTTCCTGGTGTTTCCATTTACATGGTTTATGTTGTCTTATAAAGTTACTGGTGTTAAACCTATCAACTCCCGTCTGTTATTGTTTTGTTGAAGATTCTTTCACTGTTTTAAAATGTGCTGCATACTATTGCTTGTGCTCCCGAATATGCATGTGTTTCCTTGGTCTCACCGCATTGCGTTGCCTATATGAAGGTTGCTATATGTGGTCGTGCTGTAAATGAACCAAAAGGTGGTCCACTTAGTAATATGCAAACACATAAATGACCTACTTAGTATTATATTTGTACGGCTGATATGTGAGCCATTTTAACACTTTGGAGCTACACATACAGCCCACTCTTATGCAAGCCTGAGATAGTAAAGCCAGTTCAAGCTAATGGTTAGGTTTGATATGGTTTCAGGTGGGCTTGATATAGGTATTATTAATGTTAAAATATTTATTATTTAAAATTATTGCTATTAGGGATTCGGCATTAAGCAACGAGTACTAATTGTCAGTTATTGTTCTTATTAATATTATTATCATTCATCCAGAAAATACTACTATAACTATTGTTGCTATTATTATATTTGCATTATGTTTATTTTCAGGTAGTCGAAAATAATAGACTCATATACATATGTGGTCTACATGGGGTCCTCTGAAGAAATGAGTACAATCTTTACTTTGATGGCTCTCAGTGGGATCAGACACCTATGTTACTTTGACTGCTCTACATGGCTGAGGCTAGTGGAGAAATTCTTTGTGCACCGTGGGCGGTGTAGAAAATCCGACGTGGAGCCATCGTTTTTCAACACGCATTTAATGCCCGTAGTTCTGTTTTTTCGTTTAAAATTTTGTATGACGAAAATATCTCTATTCTTTGAAAAATTATGACATCCCGTGGCATATTATGACTTCCTACTCTCATGATGTCATAATATGGTCCAGAAAATTATAACATCCTACGTCAAATTATGACTTCCTGCATGCAGGATGTCATAATATGTAAGGAGCATTTTTGTCCAATTATTTTTAACGTGCATTTAATGCCTGCAGTTCTGTTTTTTCGACTGAAAATTTTAAATGACGAAAATGCTCCTACTTTTTGAAAAAAATTATGACATCCGGTGGCATATTATGACATCCTGCGTCAAAATTATGACTTTCTACATATAGGATGTCATAATATGGACACAAAATATCATAATTTTTTGAAAGAGTAGGGCATTTCGTTATTCAAAATTTTCAACGAAAAAGTGGAACTGCAGGCATTAAATGCGCGTTGGAAAGCAGTGATCATGTGGACCAATCACATAAAGCGGTACGTTCTAAGTCGAATTTCTACACCTGCCTGCGGTGCACAAGAATTTCCTGAAGCTAGTGTTGCTTATAAGCAGTTGTTTAATCCTTCAAATCTTCTGGGAAGCACTCCAGTACCAAACGACCATTATTGCTACTATGTCTAATTGGCCAAACCTCATCATATGTGAGGAACATTAACTGACCTTAAGTACTATGAAGAATTTGGTCATGGTTCTGCTCTTGGGCTTATATGTTGTATAGATGTTGACAGATTAGTCAAGTAACTGATTATGTGGTATGAATGACATCTCATGGATCTTACGTGCTTTGTCTTCTTTATTGATATAAGATGCATATATCCATCAACTACCGTTTTCAAATTTGGACAGTCTTCTACTATGCATCTAGATTGACACCAAAAGTCAACTTTGTATCCAAAACAACTGTCAGGCATGCACGTTTTAATGAATGTAAAGGTGCACTGTGTATAACATGATGCATTTCATAAGCATCATTGTACTTATGAAGGTTTCCTTCATGTCCTTTTAAGTGGTTACCTGTTCTGCAAAAGGTGTAGTTGCCAATGTTTTTTTTTGGATCATTTTCTATAGGTTTGGAACCCAAGGGCAAATAGAGAGAGTTGCGCTCCTTCTGCAATTGAAGTTCTACGAATAATCGATGAGACCTTAGATGCCTTCTTTCAACTGCCTATAGCAGTGCACCCAGCCTTGCTTCCAGACTTGATGATTGGACTGGATAGAAGTCTGCAACATTACATATCTAAGGCAAAGTCAGGCTGTGGTAAGTTTGAAGAAACCTGAAACTGGATAACTTTATGAGGTGTCAATGTCATTATATTTTGCTGCTAATTATACTTTTTAATTTATAGGAACACGAAATACTTTTATCCCTGCACTGCCAGCATTAACCAGATGCGAGGTTGGTTCAAAGTTGTGGAAGAAAAAGAGAAATCACAACCCTTACAGAAAAGGAGATCGCAAGTCAGATCAATGAATAGAGATGATTCTTTGGGTTTCCCACAGCTATGTGTACGTATGAATACACTTCACCATATCCGAACAGAGGTGGATAATCTGGAGAAGAAATAAAACTTGTTTAAGAAATGTTGAATCTGCCCAAGCAGATATATCTAATGGATTGGAAATCAAGTTTGAGATTTCTCTTGCTGCTTGTCAAGAAGGGATTCAGCAACTGTGTGAGGCGACAGCATACAAGGTGATCTTCCATGATTTAAGTCATGTTCTGTGGGATGGCTTATATGTTGGTGAGACTGCTTCTTCAAGAATGGATCCTTTACTGAAAGAACTTGACCCTATTCTCGAGATGATATCAACCACTGTGCATGACAGAGTGCGAAATCGTGTGATAACAGCATTAATGAAAGCTTCTTTTGATGGGTTTTTGCTGGTGCTTCTTGCGGGTGGTCCATCTCGTTCTTTCTCTTGCCAAGATTCTCAGATAATAGAGGATGATTTCAGGTCTCTCAAAGCCTTGTACTTGGCTGATGGTGATGGGTTGCCAGAGGAATTGGTTGAGAAGGCTTCAGCCCAAGTGACAAATGTGCTGCCTCTTTTTCGCACCGATTCAGAAAGCCTTGTTCAGCGGTTCAAACATATGATAGCAGAGGCATATGGTTCTGCAGCCAAATCCAGGTACCCATTACCACCTACTTCGGGGCATTGGAGCCCAACTGAGGCCAATACAATATTGCGTGTCTTATGCTACAGGAATGATGAGGCTGCCGCAAGGTTCTTAAGAAACTTATAACCTCCCCAAAAAGCTGTGACCTCTTGGAGGAGTCCATAACAGCTGTGGTAGATTGGTCAGTAATTGTGTGGATGACTTTCTTGTATGTACTCTGTATATCTACGATATCAGCCTTGATAGGAGTCTACTCAATCTCTTTGGTAGATCTGATTGCGTCATGTGAAGCATATTATAATTATCCCAATGTGGGACAGCAGAGTTGCCTCCTTGAGTAATGCTTGCTACACCACATTGCTATTACAGGACTTGATTTACCCTAGGCAGCCTCATTCAGTGTAATTTGACTTACCAAATGGCATCCGTTGGTTTGTGAGGAGTTTGAGGCGGAAGTGGAATAGCATTCCCACCGTTCGTTCATAGCATCAGGATCTCACGGAGGATAAGATGCTATTCTCACCTCATTTAGAAGCATTCTTTGGTTTAGTTGAAGCTTTTGGGTTTCTTCATTACATTCTTCTGCTTTTAATCTTTTGTCTTTACTTTGTATGCCTGTGAGAAGTTGAAGGAAATCTATTGTGAATAAGTTACTTGATAGCTTTTTTGCCGCTTATGCGTCGTATATGTTATGTATCAAGAGATCTAGAGTTTGTATTGGGTGCCCATTTATATAATTCTCATTTTTAATCTGTGGAAGGGACTGTAGTCGTGACTACCATTTGTTCGTGCCAGATGTAGCGTTCTCCAGACATCCTAATGTTTGTTATCCTAGTTTTACAGTTGAGCAAGAGTTTTCTGTTGATCTGCATTGATCTCACTATTCCTGGTTGAGGAACTCTTGGCTGGCAGCGGTGCAAAGTTCATCATCTCCATGATGTATTGGAGGTTACCTACGGCATCTGTGCTGTGCTGCTTCTTCCTGTGTGGTCTTAACGAGAGTAGCGAGGTAAAAAATGTCTCCAACTTGTAGTAAATCAGTCTCCCGGGGAGCTGAAAGTTGCAATATGGTTTCTGCAGCTTGGGGAACGCACCCTGTCATGATCGACAAAACACCTTCAGAGCTGATCCTCCGCTCTCTTTTCACCATGGGCTAGAATTGCCAATATCGAGAAATTTAAACATAGCGTCATCTACTTACTGAATTGGGCATATTTTGAGACCAATCAACCACCTATCTAAGTTGTTCCTCCAAAAAAGGTTACCAGGCTACTTGACTACATGGGGTAAATTAAAGGATCTTTTGGGCAGATTCAAAACCCTTCCTACCTAACTCAAAGGAAAGTACTGCACAATGGAAGTTCGCTAGGCCCAAATTTGCTGATTTGCAACTCTACATCAAGTAATCAATTAACTCCGTGTTGGCAACAAATCCAACAATTTGCACGAATTCTCATTTGCCACACGGTAAGAGAATCGCGTGCAAATAACGGGAGCCCTTGGTAACATTATGCTGAGTCGCGGATAACAGCAGCCCCGAAGCATTTCTCCAGGTCGAATGATATGAGATATAGGTTCTACACTCCATTTGGATTATTTTGAATATATTCAAGGAAGGTGGGTGGGTGGGTGCGTGTTTGTGCGTGTATGAGAGAGAGAGAGAGTTCAGTGCATCGTTGGAGATAACTTCCCGGTTCTGATAACCACTGTGTTTTGCAAACCAAGAAAAAGAGATCTGATGGAAGATAAACTGGAGCACACGGGCATCTACAGATATCATGTTCCTCTCTTCCCCAGCCCCAAAGACTACAGAACATACGGTCACAAGGGTTCAATAATTGCCATCTGACTAGGATCAACTTTCGCAACAAATGGCATACAGAGATTCCTGTAACAGTAAAAGATTCTCTTTAGAACAGACAGCCAATCTGCTTTAAAATTGGCCTTTTGTTATATATAAGAAAGGATCACCCCTTAGAACTGAGACAATGATCTACCCAGATACTGTTTATTAGAAAATTGCAAAGCTCTCTCTTATTGCTTCTTTGACAGCAGTCCTCCAAACTTTGGATCTGTGTCTGCAATCCAACCAGCCATCACCCATGTTTGTTTCTATGGTTTCTTTAAATGGTGCCATAGACAACCCACCTCATGGATGATTACTTAGAGACATCAATAGCTAGACGGTAATCAACATATCAGAATTTCCTTTACTCGTCTAATTCTAGATATCCTGAAGTTTCGTACTACTGCAATCGACTAGAGAATGTCAGTCTTGCAGAATAGCATATTCCTGTGATTTACAGGTTAATTAACCTCTGAAAAAATCTGTCAAATAAAATATAGGAACATGGCAAACAATATACACTTCGAACTAGAAAGGCAAGCAAAATTTAACTATAAATCCACAACATGAAAAGAATCAACTGGAGGATGTCAGCCAGAAATAACAATTCCCACACCTTCATAAAGTTCAAATGTATATATGCTGAAGAGTGAAAGACAACAAATGCCTTTACCCATCAATTCAATGGTCATCATCAAAACTAGTTGTTTGTAACACAAAAGGAAACCCATGTGAAAAATATCAATTAGGCTTGGAAATATCTGGATAGCTAGAATACAGTGTAGATATTGTATTTATTTCTGATTGATAGTTTAAGCTCATATAGTATCGAGGATTACTATGCTGGTATTGGGTCCAGTACCAGTTTCCTGATAGCACCATTTGGTATGGTACCATGGAATTCTGTGCTAGGCTGGTATTGACACAGCAGAGTTGGGGGAGGGAGGGAGAGAAGGGAAGAGAGGGGGAGGAAGGTAGGGAGAGAGAGAGGAAGAGGAAGGAGGATGGCCGAAGAAGGGCCAGGGTGAAGGGGCGGAAGAAAGGCTCCTCCCTTTGGTCCCGTTGTTCATTTGCAATTTATTTGAAACTATCAGTGAAGTTGGTAGAGGGGCACCATAGCATTGAGGGGTGCAACCATGCTGGTCCACTTTGGTACACCTCGAACTGGATGATTCAGGGGAAACGAACCATTATAAATATACATACATACATATATATAATATAGCAACTCTTCGTAATAAAAATTGCTAGTGAGTTTGGTAAGAAACAGAAAAGAAATCACGCATTTATATTACTAAGGATGCACTTGGTATGAGCCCATTGCACTAAATCTTCTCTTAAACCAACAAATTGCAGCCATGACATTAATGGGAAACCGAATATAAACTGTCTCAAAGTTTCAAGTTAATTCATTGGACATAGACAATAAACCAATGGCCTTGTCATGGGAACCAAAAAAAAAAAACATGTATTTCAATTACAAGGTGCCACATCTGGGCATGTGGCAGCCACACAAGGTCATCTTTGAAACCTAAATTGGCCCACTAAACTATTATGAAAACGAATTCAAGCTGTCTCTTGATGCTTCAAGTTCATTCATACGGCATAAATGACAAACCAAAAATGACCCTGGTATGAAACAAAGAAACACACAGTTCTATCACCAAGGGCCACAATTGGTATAAGCCCACAGAATTCTCTCTCAAATCCTACATTTTGCACCCACGACAATAATGTGAAATCGAATCAAGGTCTCTCATAGCTTCAAGTTCATTCACAGGACATAAATGACAAATAGAAGATGAACTTTGGTATGAAATAAATGAAACCACATGTTTCTTTTACTATGAACCACACTGGTGCAAGTCCACCACATTATTTCTTCTCTCAAATTTACAATTGCACACACGGTCTTACTGTAAAACCAAATTCAAGCTCTCTCTCGAAGCTTCAGTTCATCCACAGGATGTAAGTGAACCAACAACAACAATCTTGGTACAAAATAGAAGCAACAAAATTCTATTACCATGGGCCACACCCACCAAAAGGCCACCACATTAATTTCCTCTCAAATCTACAAATTGCAACCACAGTATTAATACGAAATCAAATTCAAGCTCTCTCTATAAGCTTCAAGTTCACTCACAAGATATAAACAACAAAGTGCAAATAAGCTTGAATGAAACAAACAAGCCAGACACTTCTGTTACTAGGGGCCATGGTCGGTATAAGATCACTAAATTCTCTAAAACCTACAATGTACACCCACAATATTAATGTGAAATTAAATTCAACCCCTCTCTCGAAGCTTCAAATTCACTTAGAGAACACAAACGACAAATCAACAAAGTTTACTACTAAATAAAGAAACCACGTATTTTATTACCAAGGGTCACCTTGATATAACCCACCACACCAACTCTTCTTTCAAACCTACAAATTGCTTTCATGATATTAATGTGAAACTGAATTCAAGCTCTCACTTTTACAGCTTTGGATTCATTCATATGACATAAACGACAAACTGGAAATGAGATTGGTATGAAACAATAGAAACCACATGCTTCTAGCACTCTGGGCTGCACATGATATGAGTCAGCACATTAAGTTTTCTTCCAGACTTGCAAATTATGCCTGCGACATTAATGGATACCAAATTCAAGCTCTCTCTCAAAGCTTCAGATTCGTTCATTAAAAATAAATGATAAACCCACAAATAGCTTGATATATAAAAAAAGAAAAGAAAAAAGAAGAACTACACATTTCCATTACTTGGAGCTGCACTAGATATATACCGACTACATTAAGACTTCTCCAAAACCTACAAATTGCACCTACAATATTAATGTCAAATCAAATTCAAGTTTCCTCTTGAAGTTTTGAGATCATTAACATAAACAAATGACAAATTAACAACAAGCTTGGGATAAAACAAAGAAACCATCCTTTTGTATTATGGGTATAGGCACCACCATGATATTAATGCAAAATTAACTTCACAAGCTCCCTCTCGAACCTTCGAGTTTATTAGCACAAAACAAACGAAGCAACAACAAATTTAGTATGAAACAAAGAAACCACATATTTCTATTATCAATAGTGGCGTGTAGTATAAGATTAAATCCTGCCCACAACATATTCGCAAAACCGGATGCAAGCTTTCTCTCGAAACTTTGGGTGCTGGAACTAAATGACAAATGAGCAACTGTTATATAAAGACAGGAAAGGGCTCAGGAACTCACCAAACCAAGCTACCAAATAGCCACCTCATGAAGCCACCAAAGAGCCCCACCGTGGCCCTGCCGGGCATCCGCAAGCCCGAAACCAGAGGGGATTCCATCTGTGCCCTCGACATCGGTCCCATACCATCCATACCTAAGAAACGGGCGACCAGGCCTCAGCACCGCTGCGCCTTCATTTGTGGCCTGTTCCCAGGGGTTCGATCCCTCCCGAGGACGGGGCGTCGATGGTTCTCGAAAAGCTAGCATCCTTCCATTGCGTCGGTACAGAGGTCGTCTGGCGAACCCATGTGTCGACTTACGGCCTTAAAATCCCAGACCAGCTTCTCGGCGGTTGCAACCGCCTGAAGGAGGTGCTGGAGGCCGGTAGTGGCTCCGGATCGGAGCCATGATCGACTTGGTACGGGAATTCTGGGGAGGAAGCCGTGGACGGATGCTTGGAGACGAGGGGAAATCAAAGGCCCTTGCCGTGGTGATGGGGTTGGGCTGGTAGACTGCAAGACAGGTAACGAGGGTTACAAGATTGGATCATAGGCATAGGTCCCATGACGATGATACTTACATGAGAAGTTCGTTAATATTGTTTCAGATTTCCTCTCGTCACAGAACCAAACCCTAAACTGCTCTTTGTGAGAAGGGACGTTGAAGGACTTTTGCTGCGTCGGCAGAAGGCACGGGACCACCTGGCGACGTTGGCGGGTCGGGGAGCAAAAGAACGAGGTAGAGGACGCCGAGTCAAGTGTCAATTGACACAGCTGGATATGATTTGACCGATCGATCGTGGTGGAACATGACCTGCTTGACCCAATGTCGATGGCATCTGATCTTGACCGGATTGGATTTTTTATGACGGACATGATCTGATCTTGTCTCCCACAATCTCTTTCTGATTGAGGAACCCACGTTTTCCGGTCTTAGCTTGACCGATTCACTCAACCGATACCACTAGCCTTGCATTGTGTGGAGTTTCCTTCCCCAATCCAGAACTAGTCGACCTTTCATCACAAATTGAAGCAGAGGCAGTTGAAGATCCAATTGCAGATCTCCTTCGTGGAAGCGGAACCAACTCCACGGATACTATATCCCTTTTTTGTTTCAGTCGGGTACAAAGATTACAGAGGAAAAAAAAGTAGCTTCGTCAGTCAATTGAGCTGGAGCCGGACTCGCCCTTTTTGTTTCAGGTGAGGGAGTGGAAGCTGAGCTCGTCCTGTTCGCCGATGCAAGAGGCGGACGGGTTCGAGAGAGCAAGATCAAAAAGCGCTAGGATCAAGAAACATCATTTTTGTTTAGATAACTTTCACAAGAATAAGAAAAGAGATTAAAAATTATTATATTTTATTTATTTAAAACCTATAGATATTTTTATCTTTTAATCTATCATAATTATTAAAAAATTAGTTTAACGGAAGAAAAGAGAGGGAGAGAATTTTTTTTCAAAAATTAATATTCAATTAAAAAAAAATTCCTCTCTTTCCTTTTGTTCTAAATCTCCCGATCCAAACAAACCTAAACACGAGACAGCAACACAAGTGCCAATTAGAAGGACAGTTGTACCATCTTCGGTACCTAAATGTCATAAACAACTCGAGCAAATCAACTTCATGATGCATAGAAAAATAATGCACTGCTCCAATTTCCACGATACGCCAGCCAAAAATTTGTCCGTGATCCTTTGATAGCAATGCAAATAAAAAGGAAAAGTATGCAATATGAAAGGACACTGCAAATTCCTTCATCAAATATCTACTTTTTTGTGCCTGCAAACAATCAAAGCCGCCTCATCCCTTCCCCTCTTCTCGAGGGTCATGCACACAGCAGAATCCCTAAACCGATAAGATGTTCATCTTAGAATCAGTTCAGTGCCATGGGTTCTTTCTTGCATTTCCAGCCCTTCTTTGAATGCTTCTAGAAGTTTTAGAACTCTGCAAATAAGAACAGGATGGCGTTATGAGACTCTATATAAGCATTAAGAATACATCAGATACCTGTATGGTTTGACATACTGATTTAGTCTTCTTCAACTTTCCCCAGATCCTGTTCTTTGGAGGGTTCAACTTATAAATACAAATCATCCAATGATGCGTAGTGAATACCTGAATCAAGCACAAGAGTAAAATTTATCCGGCAGCCATGAAAAATTAGGCATGTGAAGAAGCCAATGCATAGCTTGCTGATCCAGGCATATTCTGACAATGACAAACTAAAAGCCAACGGAACTGGAAGACAGTTTGCTTCAGTCAGATTTCGAAATTTGGTTAGAAATAAGAGAAAATGGAAGACAACTTTTGGTGCAGCAGTTGGCAAAACATGTAATAGGAGAGCTTGAATTTTGTTCCCTATTTCTGTCCTCCTTACTTGATCAAACCCTGGTCCATCTGTCTCCACAAGTCTAGAAATAAGAAACTAAAATCAGAAGCAACATTGTTGCTGCAACTGTAAATCAAGTGGGAAACCAACAGAACGATTCACAAACATGTGATAGGAGAGCTTCTTCATGATGGAATTCAGCATTGTTGGAGTTGCATGAACTTTTACAACTTGAGACACCAGCAGCTAAAAGGCAAACAAATATCAGCATTTCCTTTAATCATCTAATTCTTGATATCGTCAAGTTTAGTATTATTGCAATTAACTACAGGATGTCAGTCTTGCGGAATAGCGAATTCCCATGGTTAACAGGTTCATTAACCTCTAAGAAAAATTCAGTCAAATAAATATAGAAAATAGCAAACAATATACACTTTGAACTAGCAAGCAAGCAAATTTAACTATAAATCCACAACATGAAAAGGATCCTATTTGAAAATCAAACCCACAAACTAGCTGGAATATTTGGTTTTTCTAGGCTCAAAAGGCCCCCTATGAGATGTTGATTCTTTTGCAGATGACTAGAAACATACCTTATACTTATTGCTACCTGTTAAGTAGCTTGACCATATTTGGTTGAGATATCTTCAAATAATTAAAAACTTCCACATATGCATTCAACTGACAATTAATGCCTTGAAAATCACATGAAAAAAAAAAATCAATCAACTCATATTTACTAACACTGTACCACATATATCCAACGAGTACACATGCACACATACAATTTGAATCCTTTAATTTCTATACCTGTCTAGAATAAACACTATTGATTACATTAACGTGAGTCCACCAACTTGCCGATGACTAAACTAATAATTCTAGTCTCTTTGAGAACTTTTTAAATTATGCAGAGTACATTAATGAAATGCTGGACTCGACTGCTATTGCAAATGTTCCAACTCATATGAAATATAGAACCAACAAGTTGAGTTCAATCCTATAAAAAGCAATGGAATTTCAGCTGTTACGTGAATGTTCTAATACATAATGTATAACCAACAAACACAATTTCAATCCTATAAAAGTAATGGAAGGTTATAAACTGAGCAATCTGCCCTGTGATAAATCCTATCAAGCCAAATGGAGCTTCTACCATGCCCCTTGTGGGCAGCAACATGCTTGGAGCCACTGAAGTGGATCCTTTAGATGCAATACACATCTGTTCCATATCATCCATGCCTAAGATCCCAGCTTCCCAGCCTCATTCAAGCACTATCCTTTGCTTAAAATAGGCATTTAGAGCTGCAGATTCAAGTATTGAGGTGCGGGGCCTAGGCCACCACAAATAGTTGGGATCAAATCCTGATGTTAAATCTCATGCATCTTCTGGACAATGTAGTCTGCCAAGTTTTCATTGGTTGAAATCATGTTTATTACCAGAGAACTGCTTGTTGAACAGGCTGGAGGATACCTACCCATGAGCACCTAACTTGATGCCTGACTTTTCTTTCTCGTTCTCTTGCAAAGACATTGACTATCAGAGTCGCACACAGTACATATCATCAATATTTACAACTTCTAAAACATGTATGCATTTAGATAAATTGGGTTCATTTTTCCATTTGAAGCCAGCACTTATATTGGTACTTCAGCCACTGATGCTGGTACCATGCCCAGATGTAAAAGGTGGGGCTTGACATAGGTTGAAACACATCCATCTGCCTGAGCATACCTTATATGCAAAAACTCCTGAGAATTCTAGAATATTAAAGAAAAGAGGGTTTGAATTAAATGAATTCTCTAAACTATCCTCACTAATACATGAGTGCCATTTCAACACCATCTTAGGTCATCTAGATACTTCGGAATAGGATTCCCTCATTTGTAACTTTAGTCCTCGATATTTGTATCACTTTGGCACTGTCTCCCATACATCCTCTTGTATGGGAGTTTATGGCTGTGTGGCTACATAGAGCTACTTTTTGAGACTGACAAACTACTGTTATTATGCTAATATGCACTAGATACCAGACTACATTGACCGTAAGGCTCTAGATTGTGTTCGTCATGATAAACCATTATATCATATATTTGTTGTCTAGTTCTAGAGAACGTAAAATTTTTATCTTTGTATCTACATAATTACCTAACAAAGCAAAAGGTTTTGCACAACATATCCATCAACAATTATGCCTTACTTCAGTGTCTAATAAGTTATATACCTGTTTCTAAGCAGTAAAGTTTATTTTTGAGCAATATATATTCAAGCTCACCTTTTCCTTCGACAACCTCCTCAGTTATCAGCTTCCTTAAGCCTTTCCACACAAAGCATGTCCAAGGAATCCTTGGCATGGCGAAAACACCAGTTTTTATTCTTCAACTGCATGGAATAGAACAAAGACATTCAAAAAATTGAGCAGATAAGCAAGAAAATGACGGTCTTTATCAACTTCTTATAATATGATTTAATAGCAAGTTGGGATTCTGATTGGTGGATGAATCCAAACAACTGTAAAATTATTTAGTATCATTGGTGGTGTAGCCCACACCTAGAAAGATCATGGAGCACAACTCATCTTCAGTATGACAGATTAGATCGAAATATATTCAGGGAATATCAAACAGACAATTATAGGAGTTGGGAATTTGTGGCTGTCAAATTAATTTGGACACAATGTACACAGCAATTCCTGTAACAAGGGTCAGCATAAACATAAAAGCAATTAACATTTTAAATCAATAGCCACAGATTGTTAAGGCAAGGATTAAGAAAGAGCCTAAGGACTGAAAGATGGGTTAACAGTGATCTTTGACTTAAAACTGCCAATGTGGTGCTATTGTCTCATTATCATAGTTGGTGTGGCTATACTGGAGGGATGCATGTTTCTAGCATGAGTGCCACAACAATAGCCTCTATGCTTAATGGCCCATTGGATTAAGTTCAGGAATGTCTACCCCAATTGGTAGCTCATTTCTAGACTATCTGCTGGCCTACCAAAAGGAGGAACATCTGAAATTTGTGGAACATGTGGTGTATGCACTACTGATTCATCACAATTCTGATCAGTATTTTTAGCGTAGACTGATCAGGTCATTTTTGGCATAAGGACAATTTAAGAACTATGTAAAGTTATTAAGATCAGGTCATTTTCTATCTCTATTCATATTTGGAATATTTTATGGAAACACAACATAAAAGTTTTAGGAAGCATATCAATATAAAGCAATGAATCCTTGTAAGTACCACCACTAGCACCCAAACTAACAAAGCATGTATGCATATGACCCAAATTATAAGGTAGAAATATATTGATTTGAACCCGAATGTGTGCACCTGCAATTTGCCTTCCTACCGTATAAGCTCCATTAGGAGACTAACTGTGTAATATGTTTCGCTTTCCAATTTCAGGAAGTATAGAAAACAGGGGCTGTTTGAGAATGTAGTATTATAGGGTGGATGTGTTTGAATATTGAGATCTTTCATTCTAAGAAGTTGTGTCATCAGATGACACACCTTTATCGTGATGTCACCATTATACTGACTATACACCTTGCAAGTTTGTCTTAACACGAAATTAGCACTGAGGACTGCAATGGGCTTTAAAGTGGAGCATGGCTTAGACAAGCTTTGCTTGAGGACTTATGAGTCCAGGTATAATACCAACATGATTAGCCTCTAGAAATGGTGAGACATGCAAGTTGTGTTCTACGGGAGGTTAATCTGGAAGTTCACTTATAGGTTCATAAATCTTGCTTTTAAGAATATATGCTGGATGTGTTGCATGAGCAATTTCTTAGAATTTGTTTTACTAAAGGTGGAGTAGAAATAGTCTTAAAAGGCAACATACAATATATATATATATATATATATATTCACGATTAAACAAGGCTCATATGAGCAGCTGATATTGCCTTCTGGTTTATCCAGATTCTCCAAATACTCTGTTGCTTTAATACATTAATTTTCATATATCAAAACTTTTCCCTGGAACAAATGTTGATTGCTCTGATAAAATTCTCACTACAGCCAATTGGAGATATGCCTACAAGATTATAGATGGACTAGATATGAAGCTTCAAGTTGTTTACTCTAAACACGTTCAAGAACTTATTGCGAACTTATATATAGATGTTTTATACAATTCCAACAAAATCAACTGGAGGAGGACAGTCTGAAAGAATAGCATAATCCTCTCATCAACAGGTTATCTTTCCACTACTATATTTCACATGAATAAATCTCGAAGAATTGTAGGCACCATGCACCTTTAAGCATTAGTCCATTATCATCCATCAAGACCATTGACTTTTAGTGCCAACAACAAGGTAGCTCCATTTTGACTTGGAGGTCATGGGTTCGGAAAATAGAAGCAGACTCCTTGCATATGGGGTAAGGTTGTGGACCCCTGACCCTTTCTAGACCCTACTATGGCAAAAGCCTTATGCACTTGGCTGACCTTTTTAAGACCACGGATTTAAGTGCCACTTGGTATAAATACTGTGCTAGCGCCCTACAGGCATGCACCATTTGGATGTAACTGCTTGTGGTCTAGCATTCGGCGAGTTGTCATGCTAGCGTGGACTACATGTGCCAAGCACTAGCATGGAATAACAACACCTGACACTATAGTGCTAGCAAAGGCTGGCATGCATTGGCACATAATACTTCAATTCTTAATCAAAACACAACTTGTGATACATAAGACCAAAGAAAAGCCATATACAAGTTACTATTCAGACTTCAAATTCACACACCTAGCTGAAAATTTACTATAAATTTATGCATTTAATGGAACATCTAGCCTATTCTCATAAAATTATGTATGAATCTTTCCATATTTATTTAGATATATGCTGCTCATAATATGTAATATAAAAAGGAAAAAAATTCACTTTACATGGTCATGATACTTTCTACAGTTGTCTACAACAAGCATGTGTCTTTGTATATGTCCATTTTCACAACATCATCAGTATGAACTGAGGGAATTCAAGTCCTCTCTCAATCCTTTGAGATCATGTCTTGTTCACAACATCAATATCACATCAAATGTCAGATGTCTCTCGAACTTTCAAATTCATGCAATAGTTATCAGGAATTAAATGAGACACCAAACTAATGCTCATTCTTGAACCTTCGAATACATGCAATGGCACTAGGCTCATGCTCTTTCTCAAAAATTCAAATTCATACAATGGTTACAAGGAATTAAATGAGACAATTAAACTCATGCTCTTCATGGAATATTGGCATTCATGAAATGGTCACAATCTCTTGAACCTTTGAATTCAACAGTAATTGCTCAATTTCTCAAGAGTTCAGATTCTCTCCAGTCTAGACTAGAGAGGATGAGCCATCCGGTCACAGCCATATGCATATGGTGATACGGCCATGATTGAATGGGCCCTTGCAGCACATGAACATCATAGTGTGGGGTCCACTTGATCATGGCCATCATGCCATACATGGATGGCCGTGACTGGGTGATTGGCAGTCTCCAATTCAACCCCATATTGGAGAGGATCTCAACTCCTTTTAAATCCATGGAATAGTTATAAGGAACTAAATAAGACTTTTAGACTGATTCTCTTTCTCAATCCTTCGCATTCATGCAAGGGTTTAATGGAATTAGATGAGAGACTTAAACTCATGCTCTTTCTCGAACCTTCAAACTCATACAACAGTTATAAGAATTAAATGAGACACTTATACCCATCCTCTTTCTCAAATCTTCAAATTCATGCAACAGTTATAAGGAATTAATTGAGACCCTTAGATTTGGGCTCTTTCTTGAACCTTCGAATTCATGCAATGGTTATATACAGAATTTAAATATAACATTGGTCTAGTGATCTTGTCGAACATTCAAGTTTATGCAACAGCTATACGAAACTAAATGCAACATCAAAACTCATGCTCTTTCTCGAACCTTCAAACCATGGAATGGTTACAAGGAATCAAATAAGACAGTAGACCTGCACAGGCTGCACTCTCTCTCAAACCATGAAATTTGTGCAATGGTTGAAATGAATTGAATTAGACATTAGTCCAATACTCTTTCTCAAAATTTTAATTCATGCAAGCATTGAATGGAATTGAATGAGGGGCTTAAGCTCATCCTCTTTCTCGAACCTTCAAAATCATGTAAGGTTCATAGGAATTAAATGAGACACTAGACCCATGCTCTCTCTCGAACCCTCGATTCATACAACAGTTCAATAGAACTAAATGAGACATAAGACCATGCTCCTTCTCGAGCTTTCATATTTATGGAAGGGTTAAATGGAATTAAATGAGAGACTTAAATTCATGCTCTTTTGAACCTTCAAAATCATGCAATGGTTGAAAGGAATTAAATGGGACACCCTTTCTCGAACCTTCAAATTAATCTGATGGTTGAATAGAACTGAATTAGACATTTGATTGATGCTCTTTCTGAAACCTTGAAATACATGCAACAGCTACGCAAAATTAAACAAGAAATTAAACTCATGCTCTTTCACCAACTTTCAAATTTAGCCAAGGGTTGAATGGAATTAAATGAGACGCTTTCTCTTGAACCTTCGAATTCATGCAATGGTTCAATAGAATTGAATTAGACACTAGACTGATGCTGCTGGCTATGCAGAATTATCTTACCATTTCTATCATCCGTATAGGCACCACCATGATATTAATGCAAAATTAAGTTCAAGCTTGCTCTCACAGTCTGGAGTTCATTAGCGCAGAATGAACCAACTGGCAACAGGTTTAGTATGAAACAAAGAAACCACATATTTCTATTACCAATAGCGGCAAGCAGTATAAGATTAAATCCTCTCTCAAACCTGTGGATTTACACCCACAACATACACGCAAAACCAGATGCAAGTTCTCTCTCGAAACTTCAGGCGCTAGAACTAAACGACAAATGAACAACTGCTATATAAAGGCAAGAAAGGGTTCAGAAACACACCAAACAGAGCTACCACAATAGCCATCTTATGAAGCCAAAAAGCCTCCACCACAACCCTTTCGGGCATCGACAAGCCCGAAGCCATTAGAAGGGATTCCATCAATGCCCTCAACATCCGTCCCATACCATCCATACCTAAGAAACGGGCAGCCAGGCCTTAGAACCGCTCGCCTTCAATTAAGGCCTGCTCCCAGAGCTCAGGCTCGTTCCTGACGCCTGGAAGTCGATGGCTCCCCACAAGCCAGGAAACCTTCCTTGGGTCGTCACGGAGGTCGTCTGGCGAGCCCATAGGTCGCCTTATGGCACTCAAAATCCCAGACCAGCTCCTCGGAAGTTGGAACCGCCCGGACGAGGTGCTGGAGGCCAGCGGTGGCTCCGGACGGAGGCCACGATCGACTTGGTGCGGGAGTTCTGGGGAGGGGCCGTGGAGGGATGCTTGGAGACGGGGAAAACCAAAGGCCTTACGGCGAGGGAGGACCGTGGCGATGGGGTTCGGCTGCTGCACTACTCGACAGGTAACGGGATGCAACATTGAGTTATAAGATCGAATCATGAATTGGTATAAATAGGGCAGATCAATGAAATAGAGATGATCCTGATAAAGCTCTGAATCTCTCTCTCACATAGAAATTTTAAGCTTAAAAATAAATAGGAGTCTTGTGATGGATGATACTCACATGAGAAGTTGTTAAATATGGTTTCAGGTTTGCTCTCGTCACAGAAGCAAAACCCTAAGATGCTCTTTGGGAGGAGCGATGTTGGAGAAGGGTTTTGCTGCGTGGCAGAAGCTTCAGGACACCTGGCGGCGTTGGCGGGTGGGGGACGAAAGAACGAGGTAGAGAACGCCACTCGAGACGGTGGAGGATATTGGAGACGGATCAGAGGACGCCATCGTAAGAGAAGAGGATCAAGAAGCACAAGAAGGCAGGGAAAATTGAGAGAAGGGAAATTGAGATGTAGTTGGCGAGAGAACAAGATCACGGCGAAGAAGTGCAAGAAGAAAGGACCCGGGAGGTAGCTGGGATGGGAGCCATGATCGATTTGTTTATTATTTATTTACAAAAAACCCACTGTACCCCAAAAAAACATTACCTAATTATGTCTTGGGTACAATAAAATTTCAGTTGTACAAGATTTCTAAACATATATCAACCATTTAATTCAGTCAAAGAATTCGCGTCCGAATCTCTACTCCAAATACCATGTTTATGTCCTTTTTTTTTTTAAATTTCTTGAAGGGTTGGCTTGATTGGGATATGTGTCTAATGATTTTTGAAAATTATTAATCAAATTAAATAATTATAAAAAATAAATATTATCATCTTCAGGATGGAGAATTTATCATCCAAAATAGCATTTATATTTGATGGGACATAATATTATATGAACATATTACTAAATTTTAATAATATTTTAATAATAATTAATATTTTTATTTGTTCAATTCATTTATTAGCCATTTATGTTCTACTAATATGAAGATTGTCAATATGAGTCATTTCAAATATTAAAATATATTTATATAAATTAATTAATATTTTTAAAATAATTATAAATAATTATAAATATTTTTTATCCTAATAAATTTTAGAATATTTTAATAT
>KE504800.1:98081-112288 GCA_000441515.1 Elaeis oleifera | reverse complement strand
GTATATTGATATTAATACTTATTTAACAAACATTATTATAATATATTAATCATAATATATTAATATATATTATTATAATTAGTATATTAACTATATAATATAATTAATATAATATTACTACAATACAATTGAGGGTATTTTATCAAATAATAATGATTTCAAATTACTTTCGCTCAATAATTTCGAATGGAAAAAAAGTGATATTTATTTTATCATCTTAAAGTAGATAAAGAATCCATCATTTTTTTTATTATCTCTCCCATTCTTTTTTTCTACCAAATATGGTAACCTGATATATGATTTATTTTTTCATACCAAATTATCTCCAACCACAAAAAATGATGTTTAAGAGTGCTTTATGTATTGCATAGAAAAAAATAAGGCAACCCGCTAAAATTTCCACAGTACACCTAATTTATTCGTGACCCATCAAAGTTTGTTAACTTCCTTTGATAGTAATGCAAATGGTACATGATAAGAAAGGACACTGCAAGTTCCTTAATCAAATATCTAGTTGTTAGTGCTTGCAAACTATCAAAGACGCCTTATCCCTCTCCCTCTTCTCGAAGGTCATGCACAGAGCAGAATCCTCACACTGATTAGACGTTAATCTTGGAATCGATTCACTGCCATGGGTTCCTTCTTGTATTTCTAGCCCTTGTTTGATTGCTCGAATAAGTTTCAGAACTCTGCAAATAAGAACGAGATAGTGTTATGGGAATCTATATCAGCATTAAAGATTAAACTAGATGTTTTCACGGTTTGACATACTGATTTATTCTTCAACTTTCCTTGGATCCTGTTCTTCGGAAGTTTCAACTTATAAATTCGGACCATCCAATGTTCTGTGGTGAATGCCTGAATCAAGCACAAGAGTAAAATTTACGCAGCAGCCATAAAAATTTAGGCATGGGAAGAGGCCAATGTATTGCTTGTTAATCCAGACATATTCTGACAATGACAACTAAAAGCCAATGAAACTGGAAGACTGCTTCAGCTCAGATTTCGAAAATTTGTTAAAAATACAAAAATGGAATACAAATTTTGGTGAAGCAGCTGATAAAACATGAAACATTGACAAGCTACTAAAGATTTGAAATGATTTCACCTCCTCAAAATGGGTTAGCTCAAACTTTTTGTTCCTATTTCTGTCCTCCTAACTTTATCAAACCCTTCCGCCTCTGTCTCCACAAACCTAGAAATAAGAAAATAAAATTAGAAGCAACACTGTAGATCAAGTGGGAACCCTAAGGAGAGATTTACAAACCTGTAATAAGAGAGCTTGTACATAAGGCAATTCAGCATCATTGGAGTTGCATGAGCATCAATATGGTATCGTCCATCCCTCTAAATTAAGGGGAACAACAAAGTGAAAAGCAATGGTAAATGCCATTGATGTTTCATCAGCTGGTACCAGAAAAGCTGTAACTGCTAACTAGTGTACATATGTAAGCAGACTAATACATGATGCCATGTAATCATCTAAACAAGAACTCATCATACATGGAGGAAAATGCATAGAAAATATACGTCCTGCCAGAGAGAATTTAGAGTGCCTCAGCAACACCAGTGTGGAATATACATCAATAAACTAGTGGGAAATATTTATCCATTTCAGTTAATGCTGTAGTTTGTTAGTCAATTAACTCAAAAATTCATTAGTTGACCAGAATGAAAACTGAAAGTCAGAAGTAGCCAAAGCCCTAAATGCAGTAATAGATATAGGAACCTACAAGATAATCCTGTTCCCTGATGTGTGGAAATACACCACCTGCGATGCGAACCATCCATATGAACTTATCAATATCATCACCTGGGTAGCCAACAAGACCTGAGAGTCCAAAGATGATGTAGAAAGTTAAACATCAGGCTCTTCCTTAGAGATACAATAATGATTTCTCTCAAGTGTAGCACTAACCTCCAAAAACAACCAAAACATATTGACATCCAATGAGTTAAAAATCTCCCAAGCTGCTTTCTCTGGGGATGACACGGCAGCACCAACGGTTGCAATATGGGTGTTATTCCAGGTATTATTGTCGACTATGACAGTACGATTAGCCATGGCAGTTATTTGGTAACCATAATCCCACCAAGATGCCACCTGCAAGAAGTGATCTTCTCTCATTAAAGAAATATATGTGTGACAAGCACATCAAATATCAGAATGGAAGAAGTATGAGAATCAACAAGGTTATTCATCTTGTGCTAGTGACATGGGCTCAAGGCAAGCGAGCAACAAAAATAGCCCTTTGAAAATCTTTCCAGAGATGGGAGAAGCATTAGAGCATAGTTAATAACACAACATAGCTGGGATCTAATTTTGAACAGATATTCAAGTGGTTTTGCTTGAAACAGTATGCTTCAAATCAGTTATGTATTAAATAGGATGATATACAGCCAACCACAAATGCACATTTTGTCTCCCAATTTCAGTTGGCTAGTAGAAAGTTGAAATATCTAAAATACAAGGATTCCTTTGGTCAATAACTCGATTGTAGGTGTCAACCCCATAGAAAAACTTATCCACTTACTGTTTTAATAAATACAAGTTACAGGGAATAACACTTCAAGAATCCTAACTATCTATTAGAATAACCATATGAACCAAGAAACTTTGCTGGCTCTAGAAGATGATGAAGAAACCTTTTTTTATGCAATCATGCACAAATACAAAGTTGAAGGGGCATTTCTATTCAATAAAATAAGATCAGATCAGCAATGGAAGTGCCCTAGATATATGTTGGCTCTCAAGTTAGCATAGTTTACCTTTGGTATAATAGTCCAAAGGTGCACTGATTGGGAATTAACTCACCATAAAGCATTTACAAGCATAACATATCCAGCAAGTTTATCTTTGTACTTCATAAAATTGTATCCACCAAAAGCCATATGGTTCTTACCATCCCATCTAGCAAATGAAAATTTGTTTACCAATTGAATTTTGATTTATCTTTTACATGTAACACAAACATTCAAGTCTAGGTACTGTCTACAGCCGCCAATTGTTGGGTGTGGCAAAAAGAGAACGAGTTAAATGCACTTTTAATCTGCTTATGTGATTGTGTTTCTTCTAATAGGAAAGATTGTTGGGTACTGAATACATTAATATGTATTTATTATAATCCAGAACATCAAGGGAAGAAACAAAATTTTATGTGTATGCATAGTCAGTCAGGTCCAAAATTTATAATAAAAACAAACGAAGATTATTTTTTTAGAAAAAGCTAATGTCTCTAATTATTCCTTCACAAATATATTAATTGCACTACAAGTCAGCAATTCTATCTTCATGTTAAAAATGATAAAGAAAACCATAAAAAGCAACTCCACAACATAAAACAAATAGCATTAGTCTCTTGCAGAAGTAGGCCTAGAATGACCATCATTTTTTCCTTCAAAAAGTACATCTTGGCAAACAGAAAAACTGTTGTATAGAACGTAGCAAAAAAGTCATAAAAGGAGAGGAAGACTCACCTTATCATCCACATCAGTATTGTGCTGTAGCCATGCATAGGCTTCACGAAAATCATCAAACACACGCAACCCATCAGGGGTATAAGATTTTAGAACAATTGCAGGGGCAGAGTAAGCTGTTGCTGTTGCCCATACACAATGGCCCTACAGTAAGAATTGTAATAAATTTGACTGACCTATGAGGAGAATCATAAGAGAAAAGAACTTTATCAGAATGTATGAAACAAGCTCATCAAATTTGTAAAAGCTTACACAAATGCCCTACAATTATCCATTACATCTTTTATTATGATGGGCTTCCTAGATACCCTCACTAGAACCACAATCCTGATCACACTTTGAATCTCCAACATCCAGCCAACATAACAAACAATATGTTTCATCATGCAGAACAATTTCCATAAGGGGACTGGGGCATTACTGATTGCAAGCTTTTTATGGAGAGTTTGCCTCTTACATCATATTGGACCACCAAATGACATGACTGCAAGCATTCATTCCATGGCTTGTAAACTTCCTCCAATTAATCAACAGTATGTTGTTATTTTTGAAAAGATTATATCACCAGGTCAGTGTATATGAGCCAACATACCTGTATGCTGTAATAGTTATGAGCCTATTTCTTTTCCATCTTGAGTGCATAATAGTTCAAGTCCAAAAGAAAGAAGAAAAAGAGTCCTTTGACTGGTCAATAATCAGTTAAAAGCCATTTCTTTTCAGTCTTGAGTGCATAGCTCAAGAGCATTCACCTTATCTCTCTTTCATGGTAAATGTTTATGCAGTCCAAGAAAACAATCCTTTTATTGATTTAAATTCAATGCTTCTAAAAACAATGATTATTTATTATCATTTTAGACTCAGTTGTTTCTTTGATTTCTCAAGAGAGATAAATGTCAACTACATACCATACAGTTCAGCAGTGAACATCATAATGGTGCACAAAGCAGAACAGTCTGTTGTTATGCTAGTTTAGAAATCAGTACCATATGAGACAGGCTAATAGAATGGAAATAGTTTGACAATTGAACATTTATAGGCAACTTAATGCTCAAATTTACGATTCACAGTCAAATAACATGCATCAAAGAACCTTCGATCATCAGAAGCAAGTGTCAGGGAATCCAGGCCTACCAATAGAGTTAACATAGAGGATATAATTCTTTAGTACCATATAATGAAAGTGATCAAGCATAGAATTTAGTAGAATATGTTATCCAATGAGGATGAGGATGGGGCATTATTTCAGGGAACTAAGATGCTTTCAGAATAAAAGGTAAGCCATTCTGAACTACACGATGATTGTACAAAATGCAATAGGTTGAATGAAACTTAGACATGTTTTCATGATGCTAGGGATATATAAAGAATTTTTTTCAGATTAGCATGACCCTTGAACATGTTGTGCGGCTTGTCAGTAGTTAGACAATTTTGCACATATGGAGGCTCGATAAGATACTGTTTATTATTTTCCATGTGAGGACCCATTGAGGCAGCTACCAAGATTAAGGATGATCTGTACATGGGCTTCCACATATAACTGTACACTTCGCATATGTTCACTATTAACAACTAAAATGAAAGACACGACATAAGCTGAAGAAGTTAATGTTTGGCAAAATTTAGAATAAGCATACATAGCATACCACATAAAAGCCACCAAGTGCGATCAGAAGAAGAATGACAACTGCAGACACTTCCTGGGGCAACACCAGAAGCTTTTTTCCATTTTGGGACTTACTAGTAACTTTTTTCACAATTTCTTGTTCCTTTCCTTCTCATGGTTCTTCCTTGATGGTTCTTTTGATACAGTTTCAGATTTATCAGTTGTTGCATTGCTATCAACATTCGATACATCATTTTGAGCTATAGAACTCTCAGAATTAATGTCCCCTGCCTTGAAGTTATATCATAACAGCAAACATTAGTAGGATGTTCAAAAATAATGCATAAAAAATATAAAATAGCAAGCATACAATGACAAAACTAAAATTAAGGGGAGCAAGCACAAGGAAATGCATAAAGCACAGACACCACAAGGTGGACTGTCAAGCATGTAAGGCACCTGAAACTTGATTGAACGTGTGAAAACATCGAAGGCTTCAGAAAGAGCAATTCCGGACATGACGCATGCAGCTGGAGCCAAAACAAGCATAAGACGCACCTGGGAATTGATATACAATTATCATAATATGGATGATAAAGAATCATAGACTGTAAAAACTATCTAGAATCTTTCTGTCATTTCCTCACCATTACTCCAGAAAAATATGCTGATATCGCTAAGTAAAGGATCATAAATGAGCTGGCATCAGATAAAGGTGAAAAGCATGCCTGTGCAACATGTAGAAAAGTTGTCAGTTGTTGAGATTGTATCAAATTCTTTGCATATTTTCTTATTTGTGATGGTTCTCCTAAGACAGGAAAGATATATTAATATTCAACTATCGACATTCCCAACTGAAACCCAAACATAAACTGGTGGAGGATTTTATATCATTGAATATGTTTTTGTGGCATTAGAGCACTAAGTCTTTATTTTTAAAATAAACAACATCAATAACAAGTTCGTATAATGTGATCTTATATTCTAAAGGCAAGCACTCTAAGCACTCTGTTGGGTTGCAAAGCAAAGTTATAATCCATGGGCTTACAGGGTCATCTTTAGCACAGTAAAAATTAGACAGAATTTCATAAATAAGTTAATTTGAAAATACAGATAAAATTTATAAGTAATAAGCATAAATCCAAAATTAAGTGCTGGCTGTTTGGAACTTCTGGGTCATCATGGTTTTCATTGTTGGTCCGATTTCCTCCTCTTGTTCCTTTCTTTTACTCACCCAATGTCTCTATTTTAAAGACTACAGCTAGAAGTGCGGCTGTTGCTGATTGTGATGGCTGCTATTGCCAAGGAAGAAGAGAGGGGAATGAGAAAGAGAGTTGTACAAAAGGCATCAACCTACTAGACAGTTAGATCGAGTTGGCATCCATAACCAAGTCTTTAGCTAGGCCACAAGCGCTTTGGTGAAGTTAACATACATGTTGCTGATTCAAGGCAGAGTCTGCTGCTGGTTACTTCCCGTAGCAGTTGCATATTAACCAAAAGTTTTAGACCTTAATATCAAAGATGACAACTACAATTATCTTTGGACCTTAGTAATTTATCAAGAATAATCCTCCATAGGTAATATTCAAGTTATTGATAAAATTCATATATGTAAGCAGGATCTTGAGTTTATTGGTCTGAAAATAGTTAAAAGAATCAGAGGACATCAAGGATATATTATTTATCAAATTAATAAAAAAGAATGCAGTAATCAGCTTCAACTCTGCCTGGGGTTGCTTGGAGAATAGCTGATCTGATAATTACAACAATGATAAATACATGGACAACTGAACTGCAAAAGAAAGTTCTATAATTTCTATGCATTGTAAGAAGTGGCATCCATGACAGCCTCAAAGCAAAAAGGATCTCTTAGTCATAATCTCAAAAGAAACTTAGACATGCATTAAAGTCAATATAGACATGCACCGATCGAAGAACAACATTTAAATTCAGGGATAAGTCCAGAACTTACTATAATACCAGCTGGAACCAAGAATGCCAAAACATTTATGTCCACAAAATATAAAGGCCACGTTGGTGGCTGATGTTCACTAACACTAGCAATGATGGGTATGTACTTGCTCGCATATGTTCTGCCACACCAACAAAGAAGGAAAATCAAGATGCTATGTTGTAATTGTAACCTAATAAAAAGAAGACACAAAAATATCCCGTCATTCTAAGACCAATGATTTCACATTGAAGCAAAAGAAATCTTGAATTCAAGCTTTATGTTGCTTTAGGATATGACTCTCCGTCTTTGTTCTAGAGATGATGGATACCATTATCAGGTTTTCATATATTCTCTCTACTTCTCTAGTTTATCTTCTTTTCTTGAACATTCCTGCAATCATCTAGTACCCATATCTGTTTCCTGGTTAAACTTAGCTGCCAAATACTCCAGGCACTTGATCTCTACTATCAAAGGTCTAATTCACTTACCTGTTCACCAATATGGCGAAATGGCTCCCATTTATGTTCAATTTTATAAAAATTTTGATTCCCAAATTTTATTGTATTGTGAAGAGCTTAGGTCTCTCTATCATTTAAGCTAAGTGTCATCTATGCTCTGTTAGTTCCATTTTTTCAATCAACTCTACTTGCACTCTGCCACAGAAGTATCAGCATTTTCATCCATGGAGAGCTTTGTGTTTCATTCATTTAAAACATGATAAATAAGTAAAAGCCTGTTTGCACCTGGATTATAAGAGAAAAATTATGAGAAGAGGAGAGGAGAGCACTAAAGAACTCCAAATGTATTATTTCCTATCTTCTAATGCATTAGCATGTGATGTGTGTCATTTTATCCCCTTCATCCTGAACCTCACTTTTGGAATCCATGGAGAAATTTACCTTCATAGTGTTTAGATTCCTAGGCACAACTACAACGCATGTCCATCTTTGCTATATCTTTTTCAATAGAATGTATGAGCTCCAGAATCTCTGGACTGACAAAGTCTATATATTTGTTGATGATAACCCAGGAACAAAACATGGTTCTGGGATTAAGCTTAAGGACAAGAAGAAAGTGGTTTCTTTGCATAATTTGAGTCCAGAGACTAAATCCATTCGTTATGCTGGTTTTGTAGTCCTTTTTCCAACTGCAGTTCAAATTATAAGAATGCATTACAGAAGAATGTTGATTGCTTTCTCTTGGGAAACAAGGAACAAGGATTGATAAAGCTTGCTATTGGAAGCTTTGGGAATAGGTATTCTTTAATAAATTACTTTGTGTGGACCAAATGTATAGAGGTTTGTGCCTCTTCACAACCTATAAAATCTAAGGAGAAAGTCATGTGCCTTGGATCAGTGAGTCGTGCACTAAAATCTTTTGGTTCTGCAACTTGTATCTCCAAGCATCTGCTAACCTCATCTCAAAGTGCATGCCTCATTAAACCACATACCAGTTGCATATAATGGCAATGCATTTATATAAATCCTCAAAAATGCAATAATCGTATTGTCTCTTAAATTTACATTTCCCATAACTGCGACCATTTGATTTCAGAGCAAGTACATAACCATGAGTAACAACCATTATATATCATCTTGGAGTTAGCTATGTTACACAGTTCTAAAAGCTTTATTACTTAAGTACACCAACTGAAAAGGTATGACAATAGTCACAACTTTAAGAACAGGCGCTTACGGATCAAGAAGACTCAAACTACGCCCACTCCATCCTTTTGTGGGGCTGGAAGCCACCGATGCTATGAATATGGCGATAACCGCACAACAAACAGTCCTGAAAGAAAATTCTGTAAGTACATTCACAGAAAAAACTGTGTAATTCATCCAACTACTCTGTATATGCTTAGATTGCCAGTATTGAAAGTAAGCAACCTTTAGAAAATCTAGTACTTAAAATCATGTTTACAAGCACAAAACATGTAAAATGCTACGTAGGGCCAAAGCTTACAAGCCAATTGTCACAGCAAGTGTCATAGCCACTTTGAACATCTTTGGAGATAGAATCCCTTTGATATAATAAACAAGAGCAACCATGTGAATGATTACAAAAACCTGCATATTTTGTTGAAAGTCAGCAAAAGGAGAGTATGATGCATAACACGCAAACAAATGTGCAAGATCTGCAAAATAATATAAAACAACAATAATTCTCTCTAATTCTCTCTTCTCTTCTACTCCATCTTTAGTACCGATCAACTCACTAAAATAGTAAACATGATATATTAAACTTTGAGTAAATGGAATTTAATTTAGAAGTCAACTATTTTTCCAAAAGCAACCGAGTAATTGCAAAACGTATCATGCTGAACATTTGCAAATGTCACCTAGATAACTAGACCTCTACTAGATTGTGACAGCTCTATCATCTGTGGTCCTTAAGAATCATATAGCCTACACATCAGAAGTATTTATCAAATCTAACTTGTCAAATGACTAACCCATCTGTTTTAATGCAAATAAATGTATCTATTATATTTAATAGGAAAGCCCTCCATGACTGGATTGACCACTTTGCTCTCTTTTTAAGTTGTACGTGGCTTGCAATTTGGGGAAGGGAGGAGTTTGCTTAAAGGTGGGAGAGCTATTCAGTTGAGGAAGCAGAAAATGCTTGACCTCTTAACCTCTTTCATTGTCTTTGGGATTCTAGAAAGAAAGTATAATTCTGATAGCAGGGTTTTGTTATTGGATTATTTGGTTAACCAATATCCATTTCTTGCTTTTGTGGCTCATGCAGTTTCTTTCTCATTAGAGTTTTGATGGTTCCTCCATGGGAGATCCTATACATCCTGAAAATCTCAGCCGACCATGTGTTTCCTTGTGCATCATGTACAGGACTCTATCAGTGAAAGAGAATCAGTGCAACTGGCAAAGAGTTCCCAATGGTGCAGAGTTGGCACCTCTTGCAAGGTTCATGAGGTTATAAACTTAAATCACAAACATGAGTAGTAATACACCAAAATAAAATTGACTGCTTGAGAAGTTTTTCATCAAAAGTACATGTTACGCAAGAAGCTTAGAAAAATGGGAAGAATTTCGAACCATCAAATGAGCGGTAGCATGACAAATGCATAATTAATGAGCTAAATTAACATAGATATACAGACCAGAAATGACGAAAAATGCTCTGACGTCATCACTGTATTAAAACCAACCACGGGAACCAAAGAAGCTAGAAGAGTTCCCAAGACAACCTGCATCGAAAAAGTCTTCAGTGGAAAATTCAACAACCTAACCATCCCTAGAATAGGGAACTTGCAAATTTTAAATCCTCGCACTATAAAAACTCACCAGAGGAGCATAAGCAATGTACAATCGTGAAGAGTAGCGACCAGTTACAATACACAACAGAACATGCATGGGAATAAGGTTAATGATGAATGTGTAGCCTCCCCAAGAACACACCTGGAGAAAGAAGTATTATCAATGGATTTATTTGCACAAAAAGAACATATGCAGATTCAACGTACTATGCTTACCATGTAGAAGTATGATAAAGCATTTAGGGTAGCATAGAAGAGTGATCCTGAATTCAGTGTCTGCACATAATATAAAGAAAGCAGCAGATAGGTTATTATACTGAGTCAACAGTTTTCTGACTGCAGATATTGAGCTCATCTTATACCTTTACATAAAATAAATGTCAATATTAGAGCAAATATTGCTACAGCTTCATTGTCATAGCTGCCAGCCACAGAACGTGAAATATATGAAGGCACCTGCAAGTAAGAAAGAACGGATGGGTGTTTAGAACTATGGCAGATTTTCAAGTGGAAGCTGCAAGGAGTCACTTGGAGATTAAAGAAGCAAACATATAACTGAATTTTAGAAAGCAACAGTGTGCATACATATTGTTGATTCTGAAACCTGATTGGCCAAGCAACACTGAAAAATATAAGGCCTGTAGCGTCCAAACTTTTTCCACGGCATATAAAATGATAAGCAATAAACAAGCTGGTTTGTAATTGGCATGCATAATCAAAATGCAAGACAATTCTCAGTCAAATACACAAAATGCTTAATGACTAAAAATGACAACATATACCTTCAGGCAGCATTTCCTTTGGGGTTTATACAATTATGGAAAATGGAGGCAGGAAACATCTAAACTGAGGCTTTTATGCTCTTTATGATCTTTTAAGTTTCTTTCCGGGAATTTACCCATCAGATTCATCAGCCACTACAACATGCTAATAAATATCTACCCATATCCTATAAATATTTGTGATGGTTTCCCTTCAATAGTAATTTCAACTATAGGATCAATCACTTTTTCTAGAGATGAATTCAATTCCTTACGTCAAGCATTGATTTTTGCTAGGTTTGTGGAAACTCCTTTCATGTCTAACACTAGAGGTTGGCTTCCAAGTTGCTGCATGAGACCAAAAAGTAACCCATAAGGTAGCTTTCCAAGTAGCTAGATTGCCTTTTCCCATCCTGCAAAAAGTCGCACTGCCAGGAGTTTAATACCAACTTAGAGGTTGATATCATATTGAGAGATGATTGTAAATTTGTAAGATGTTCTAGAACTTTGTGGATTTTGCCGATGTGGGCATTACGTACCAGCCCGTGTGGGCCGTACTAGATGAATATGTTACTTCAGTCCTTGCTTATAATTAAATAGTCAAGTTAGAACTAATTACTAATCAGTTCCAAAGCTAAGTCTGAGACATAAACCACTTACTCAGGACATGTATTGAATCTTAATTTCCTGAATAAAGTTTGAGTTTGAATCAACTTGAATCTGATCTAAACAACTTGTTTATGACCCAAAGAAAAACCTACATTTCAATATCAAAAGATAATTAAATTGATTATGAAAATCTAGTCTCTAGATAAGGGGTTGGCTCTATTTTGACATATATAACCCAACTCAAAAAGTTGCGAAAAACTAGCCCCTCATGTTGATCAAACAAATCCCAAGCTTTCTCGATACAAATGCAACATGAAACATATTCAAGCTTCTGGTTTAGTTATGAGCAGACTTTGTACTTACTTCCAACATCCATAACTTAGAGAAATTTAGAATCCTACCGAATCAATCAAAGATCACTGACTCAAAACCAGATCCCGTGCCGGGCAACTGGTGATACGAGTAAGTACGCCTCCATATTAGATTGTGCCCGAACCGACATGAAAATGGAGGATGAATTGGAGAGTAAAGAGAGAGAAGAAGAGTGGGGGAGAGAGGGAGAGGGAAGGAGCAGAAAGCCGGTGAAGACGTCTACAATTGCCATTGGAGGGCCGTGGAGGCCACTGGAGGGCTGCCGAGGCTTCCCAAGCTCCACGGTCCTCCATGAGAGAAACTGAGAAGAGAGAGAAATAGAGAGAGGGGAAGGGAGGGGAAAGGCAGTAGAGAGGTCACTAGAGAGTCGCCGGATGGCCTTCATGGCCATCGAGCAGTCCAAGAACCCCCACAACTATTATGGTTCAAAACAGGGGCTTCGTCCCTATTTTGTCGGATTTTTAAAAAATCCATAACACAGTGAGTCGGCAATGGATTTGGGCCACCTAGCAGCCATTCGGTGGCCTCTCCATCATCTTTCTCTCCTTCCTCTCCCCTTCCTTCCCCCCTCTCTCTCTTCTCAATTTCTCTTATGGATGATCGTGGAGACCTAGAGTCTCGGTGGCCCTCTGGCAGCCTTGAAGGCCACCGGCTTCTCCTCTTCTTCCTCTCTTCCTCCTCTCTCTCTCTTCCTCTCTTTCCTTCTCCCTCACTTCTTTTCGCCGGTGTTCCAAATCGGATATCCAAACCATACTGATTAGCTGCCGATATGATTCAGCATGCCCTGAATCGCTTGGTTTGGGCTGGTTTGGCAAACCATCAATCAACGTTTTATCCATGTTACAGCATAGTTACTTTGTCCAATTTTATAACTAGAGAATCAAGCTCAGATTTCCATATCCAGCAGATTTTTTCCCTCTTTCCACAAGAACAGAATTGAGCATATAAGTTACCATTGCTAATAGGGCTGCTGCAGTCAATCCAGCTCCAGTGCCCTTAACTTCCTGTGGACAGAACAATGGTAACAAATAGTTATTAAGAATGTAGTAATGCAACAGCATTTACAATGCCAGAAGCTGTTAATTTTGCAAAAGACTCTACCTTTGTCAGAAGGTATGTAGCCCAAGCTGCATTAGCAGAGAAAATTGGAGCAGTGAATACACAGACAGTCTCCACCGTTAGAGGAATATTCAAGGAATTCAGTAGCCTGAAATTAGCAAGCAAGCATTCTGATACCATGAAGTTCATTAAGGTTCCGACATATGCAGACCTTTTATATGAAATTAGAATACCCATATCAAGCACATACCACCACATAGAACCTGCTGTTAATGTCAAGCCAGGATAAACAGTTCCACCGATGGCACGACCAAGAGGATACCTACAGACAGGTAAGAAGAGCATCACTTCAAATTTGGATTTAATTGTATCCGATATTGTTTATATAGCAAAAGTACATAAGTTTTTTGGGTCCAATACCAGGTTCGATCATCAAACCAGTTCCAGAAGTCATAAATTCCATTATTTGTAAGATACTGAAACAAGTGACGCAGTCAGATAGAATAGAGTAAGCATAAGTGGGATGCAAAACATAAGTTTTTCAAGCAACCAAATGAAAATTTGACCCAAAGTAGCATACCGAAGCCAGTATTGCTAACATTGTCAGTTTGCAGTTTTATTCAGTTTCTTCATCCTACTTATAGTATGGTATCACCCATGGTTTGCCATACCGTGCCGAACCGGCCGGTACATCCCATCTCGTACCGGACCGGCGGAGAACCGGCACGATTCGGCCGGTAAAATCGGTACACCGGCGGTACCGAAGAGTAAAAACGAAAAGTGAGAAAGAGAGAGAGAGGGAAGGGAGGTGGGAGCCGTCGGAGGCCGGCAGTGGCCGACTGTGGCCGTCGGAGGGCTTCCAAGCCCCGTATCGCCCGATAGGACTTTCAAGAGAGCAACAAAGAGAAAGAGAGCGCTCGGAGGGGGGGCGGAGAACCTACCGGACAGACGGTGCCTCCGTTGCGAGGCTCCCGATGGCCGGCGAGCCGACGCCGACGGCCTGAGGATGGTCGAGCGGACGGAGCCCCTCCGCGGCTCTGCCCCTTCTTCTTTTTGAAACAGACGATGTCTGTTTCAATTTTTCTTTTTTTGTTT
>KE504800.1:46966-98061 GCA_000441515.1 Elaeis oleifera | reverse complement strand
GATGCCCCTGTTTCACGCCTGCGGCGCCGTGCGCGTGGATGGCGCCCTCCGACGGCCACGGCGGCCAGTCGGAGGCCGTCCGACGGCCCTGCCGGATCCTTTCCCTCCCTCTTTTTTTTCTTCCTCTTTCTCTTTCTCTATTTCTCTCAATGTCTCTCTTTTTTCTTCCGATTCGGATCGTCGGTTCGGTACGGTATGAAATCATACCGAACCGTACCGCCGGCCGGCCGAAACGGCCGGCAGTACCGGTTCAGCAAACCTTGGTATCACCAAAGAAGCTGTGGTTAGCTAAAAGGGAATGATAGAAAAAGATGCCTACAATTGTCAAAGAGACTCGAGTCCACTAGTTAGCACCATCTCAATAGCACATGCTAATGAGAAAGGTTCCCCGTTCGAACTAGGAAGGTGGAATTCCCACCATGTTTCTAGAAGAAGAAAGAAAAGGAAAAACATTAAAAAATGCCTGATAATTAACACTATACTATGAGAGCATTGTTATACACTAAATACGCTACAAATTTTCTTTGAGTCATGTTAGCTTCTTAGTCTCTTTTCACTGGAAAATCAAAAAAGGCCTTATCTTGTTAAAGCAATTTGTATACATGAAACTTCTATGTTGAATTAATTGCTTCTCTAACTGAATCCTGAGCAAAAATTTCTCTGTTTTGGTATTAGAAGATCGACATATGCTGTATAAAAAATAAGTAAAAAAAAGCTTAATACATTCACAATGTTAGCTGAAAAATCAGAGTCAATTTTCTTGCAAGAATATCATTCCGAACAGTTAGACAAACAATCCAACCGATGGAAAACAAAGAAAAGGGTTTAGCACACTTGGAACAATCCTGGAATTTGTCCAGAGCTTAAAGTGTCAACAAAACAAACAAATTACAATGGGAAAATAATAAAGATCATCAAACGGATCAAACCTGAGTGACTCTATAATTGAAGTATGGATCAAACTCGTGAATCACGCTCTCATACTTGATAACCTGAAATGCCAATCAACCCAAAAATGAAATGCCACAAAGAATAAGCAAATAGTCCAGAGATTGGGAATCAAATCATGCTCCACTCCTGATTACAGAGAAACAATGGAGATCAGGTCTAGGGCTTTGAGGGTATCCTCGAGAGGTCGAGAAGACAAAAAACTTACGGAAAAGAGGCGAATCGAGAAGGCCAAAATCCCGATAAGGAGGAGAATGAATACACCCAAGATGCCCCCGAAGGCGTTCCTGAGAGCGCTCGCTCCCTTGGCCTCTGCGATTGCCATCATTGCTGGCGGTCTGAAACACAGGAGATCTGAGAGAGAAGACAGACTTTGAGAGTGCCAATGTAGGGTTTAGGAACCCAAGTCCTGCTGGACCGGGGCTTTTATCCATCAAATTATCTGAAAATCCTTTCAAGATTTTGTTGCAAGGGCCCTATCTTGCTGCGAATAGAATCATCTCTTTACCCAACCAATTAAAGATCCAAGGAAGGTACTAGATGAAGAAAAATGATTTGGTTATCTTAGCTCTTCAGACTACAAATTGCATGTCTAGAACAAAACCCTCACTAAATTATATAACACAAAAAAACATTAAAATAGAGACAAGCAAAATTTTTATTTGTAGTAAACATTACATGATGTACAAAATGCTGAGAAATTTGTTTGAGATGATCATTTTATAAAAAAGCTACTATGATGTAAATGGTATCTGATATGCCCATGTATTCAAGGCCATGTCTCATGTGTTGGACACAGCCTTCAAACTTTAGCTTGTTTTTCAGAGAAATCATGGATGCATTCAATTAAGAAAGTGTTTTCACATAATTCCTAAATGCAATTCTTAGTCAATTTGTTGTTATCCAGAAGGTTAAGAACGAGCATTATGACATGTGTTGGTTTGGTAATTTGCCTTTGCAAGGCTTTCACATATTGGAGATTCCACTTTACTCATACCAACACATCATTCCGAGGAAAATATGATTTTATCTTCTTGACCGCTTCCACATGTTACAAACTTACCTGTCCCAAAATATTACATATAACTTTCTTTATTGCCCATGCATCATGTTCGTCTGGCTGACCACTAGCCAAAAACATATGGCTAAACTACACAAATTCAAAGGCCCAAAGAAATCCCAAAAAGCCAACTTTACATCATATAAATCAAAACCCAGAAAACCACAATTCAAGAAACCGCGATTCTTGATAAACCCATCACCGAATTCATCAAGAATCTAATAACTCCTCAAACAAAACCCGCATTTGTTAGCAATATAATAGAGAATCAAAAGAAAGAAAGGCTGGAGAAAGGCAAGCACCTGGACTCCGCCTTCGCCGAGGCTGCAATGAATGAGGACGGCCCCGACGCTAAGCCTGTGGATGATGAGGGGACCTGGACACTGAACCCTTTGGCTCGGCCATAGAATTGTGAGCAACTAAATTATTGCTAATTTTTGCTAAATTACCGCGGAACTACATCAATGCAACCCCCATTTAATGGGGTTTACTCCTCTGCTTCGTTTCTCTTCTTTGCTTCTATTTGATGAAATGCATGGTCCATAACGGACCAACAGTTACAATTAAATAAATTACATTTTAGGCCGTTTTCTTTCTTTTTCTTTGAGATGAATATATTATATGCCTAAAACCGGACAAGATGTAGTTATCACGGGCGGTCTTAAACCTGAAATTTCGATTTAAGTGCACTTACTCTCACATGCAGTGCTTGCTTTTACCATCAAGGATTATTGCTAGCACCATTCTGACTCAACCATCTGTTCTTCTCATGTCGACTGGAACACGCTCGATTATTTTTATGCGGTTTGGTCATGAACAAAGACATTGAATGCCACCACAATTTCAAGACCACACTGCCCTGGATGCACTGATCCTATCACCCAATCCAACAACAATTTGGCAAATGGGCTCTTCCCATTTAGACACAAGTTCTCAAAATTTAGATGACGACAACTATAGTTTTTGATGCTAGTGTTCACATACATGCTCCATGAGGGAAGAAATTCCAATCTGTTTCAACTCGCTAAATTCTTTCAAGCTATAATGTATGTCAAAGGTGGTTCACATGAGAACCTCTGGTCCTCTGCCCCTGGCTTCCTTATGATCGACTTTAATAAAAGTGTCAAGAGCAATGGTCGACATGGAGCCGGCTTTATCATGTGCAACCAGTTCCACTAAATGAGCTAAGAGCTGCGTGAGAGGGATGGATGCATGCCATTTTTGTTTTGAGGGTTGAGCATATTATTCTAGAAAACAACAACATGGATTACAATGAAAATGGTGTACCAAGACACCAACCTCCTCTTGTTGGCAGAGATCCGGAGACTTGGAGCTGCAACTCTTACGTAACCAAACATACCTACAAGGAGGGCAACTATGCATCTAAGTGGACGGCATCATACATGGCCGATCATGATAGAGCGATGCTATGGGAAACAGCAGCATCGTTACCCTAGAGATTGAAGGGTATTCTCATGCTTGATGCAGATAAATGTGTCTACTCTAGAGCCGTGTAAGCAGCTGGTCTGAACCAAAAAAGATGGTATTTAAATCTATAATGCTTATAAATTTTACGATGAACTCATTCAGTGTATTTAGCTACTATACGCTTAAAATATGGAAATTAGATCCATAATGCAGACAACAAATATGTCATACGTGCACAGACAAGCTCCGTGAAAAGCATTTTACCCTTCTAGCGGGAAGAAGATTGATACACTACAGCTCATTCCCAAGCTTAGATGGTACAAGCAAGAATGAAAGTTGAGTGGTTATACTAAAGCGCCCCAGCAGACTGCTATATGGCACTCTTGGTTGATACTCATAGATGGGACTTAACGTATTGGCACTATATATAACCATAACCATTTAGCCTTTTTCCAACTATTTCAGATACCAATATCTAATGTTCAGGACAATGGACTCTTAAAAGGGACACAAACAATTGAATATTCTGATTATATTCCTTAAATGAAACAACACAATACGCCATGATGGTTGACGTAACGAATGTTTCAGTATTCTTCAAGAATAGCATGCCAAAGATTTGTAGCCAGGGCCAATCTAACAGAGCTCAGGGCATGAGGTGGCAGGTTGGGTTCACAGAAATCTTGATGCAGCTTCGCCATAGATAATTCTTCCAGTTTATGCAATTACAGATTCGTTTTGGATACAGTCAGTAGCGCCATAGATAATTCTTCCAGTTTGGAAAAAGCCAGCCAAAGAGACTTGAAGCCAGAGCAACCACAGAGACGCATGAATGCATGTATACATGCACATCATACACAAACATGCAAAAAAACAAATATACTTCCAAACTCATTGAAAGCGAGGAAGGTGGAACCTTCTCAACAATTGGTTCCTGCCCAAGACCAAAACATTGAATAAAGAATATTCTTGAATCACTTCTTGTTACTTACATAATTTGCTTACTCTTAGAGTATTCTTGTTTTGCTTGAGGCAAAAGAACTGGATATTATTTTGCACAGGCAACTACAAGAATTAATACATACAGGCAACTATCTTCCCTTTATTAATAAGAATATTATTTTATACATGCAACATTCTTTCCTTATTTAAACAAAAAAGTAATACATTTCCACATAAAGAAAAAACTCGTCAACTAAGGAGAAAGGCGAATCATGCAGTAGAAGAAGCCAGAAATGTTGTGTTGTTGACAGATTTTTCATAAGCTGCAGGTTTTAAAGTAGATATTTTCCATCAGTGCAGTTGTTTGACTACTAGAAGTACAAAATAGAAACATCAAAAAATTGTCTACTTAAATAAAACAAAATCAATTTACTCTTTCTTGTATGCACTAGCTTTGTTTGTAACAGATGAAATTCACACACGGTAGCACATGGAAACCATGCCAAGAGTAGACTTTATTGGATGTTACTGCTTACCTTTTATGAAAACAATGCGCCTTTCACCCACCTAGTGTTAGGAACCAAGTCACCACCGGCGGGTTCTACACGTCATGTCTGGAAACATATCTACCTGTCAGAATTTTGTCAAACAAGAAAGATTCTCTGGAAATTTTATATAGGTTAAACTAATCATCCGATTATTCATTGGTTTGGAAGTCAATAGCCATTTGATGCTTAATTGGGCTCCACATGTTCGCAAGACATTTAATGTTAAGGATCAACTTGTTCACTAGTCACTTAATATTAGGGACCAATTTTTTCATTAGCCATTTACTGTTAAAGAATTAATCGTAGAACGAACAGATGAACCTATGACATATCACAGAATCACTTAATTTCGCACTCCTGATCTGCAAAAAGAATTTAATCATAAATACCATAAATAATTGAACAGACTCTAATATCATTCTAAAAGACTCGTCAGCATTTTAATTGAGGTGCTTGATAATTAGTGCTGCTTCAATGTTCATAGCCTTCTTTGTGTATAAGTGATATATGACTAAATACATATCTATATGAATTTTCATAATTTTTATTAAGAATAAGTTTTGAGATTGGATGTGGACCAGCATCGCTCGTGATTTGACACGGTATGTTTGATCTTAAGCAGATGGGAACTCGAAATACCACAGATGCTGGATAGTGGCAACGGCAAGCGAATGAATACCGTAGCCGTGGGTTAAGAAACAAAGAATAAAGAGAAAAGATGAGCGGTTGGACAATGCATGAGTCTCTCTCATCTCTCCTGTTGCTATTTTTTTGCTTGTTTCATTTAGTATTGGGCCTAAAAATAGAACGTCTCGACTCATGCATGCATGATCTTGCTGTCCCTGTTGAAAGGTTGCTTATCTTTGTTGGCACATCATCAGATAATGTAGCAGGAATTTCTAAAGCACTCGTAAAAGAGTATCACTTTGTAATCCATATAGCAAGGCTCCACTCCCTGCAACAATTAGCAGACGTTCTTAGAGGTCAGGAAATTTCCTAATTAAAATTCTCACCAGCCAACCTCATCACAGAAAAGAGAAACAGAAGTGATAGATTATAACATGAAGATCCAGCAGAACCTGACAACTTTACAGGATGTGACATAGAAGACCTTAACAATTTCTTTTACCAAGGCAACATTAGATCATCTTTCTTTCCTTTCAGCATTTGACAATTATGGATCTAGAAGATTAGAAATGTAATAGTTTGAATGTTACGATTCAAGCTCTGAGAAACTGTCACTACCTGAAACATATTAGTCTTGAATATTTAATTAATTTATACTTTTCTGGCCAAAACTAGATTGAGATGTAAGAATTTATCCAAGATTATAACAAGAATGATGAAATTTGTATGATAAGCATCTTAATCCTCGTATAAGGCAATCGAATTTTGCATCAGTACAACCATAATAAGATTTATGCATTGTAAATCCAAATGAAGAAGGGGATAGCCTGCATTATTCTTTGTTTCTCCCCTTTTTCTAGTTTTCTACTTCACCATTCTGAATCTGAATGTTTATTGGATGTGAAAAATGATTCAAAAGAGCCTCTATTATCTAGATCTCGTTGAACAGAAAAGCTTTTGACCAAATGATAAATTAACTTTTATGAATCAGATAATTAATAGGTGGAATCTAAGATGCCCAGCATATTGCACAAAAGAATAGAGGCAAATAAGTAAATAAGCAGACCAAACCAAACAAAACAATCACATTGCTCAGAGACTAATGAAGCCAAAATCATTCGCACATAAAGCAAAATTCAAATATTTGTATAAGGGATTCCATGGTCTGCCGAGCAGCATCAATGGAAATTCAATCTTGCACCTGCTGAAGTGACCTTAAATACTGATAGTTGTTGTTCAAATACGTAGTTTAGAAATATGGAAAGAAGAAACCAGAAAAGGAAAACATACAAACTACTGGGCATTACAGTAGAATGGCAAGAAAAAGGAAGCAAAAGCACAAAGCAGTACTTGTGGAAAAATTTGTAGCATCCTACGGTCCCAATTTGCAAATCAAGAACATCAATTGAACCCTCCCATTGCTGTTAGGAGTGGAAAATATAAGTCAAAGTAAACAACAGCTGCTCTTCATATAATCAATTACCACACATTATTTAAAGTGTCTTCTGCAAAATCCTTTCTATTAATTTGCATGAAAGATTGCAAAAGAAAAAATAAACCTTGAAACTATCATCAGAGATTGAATTTCTAGTACATTCAAAGAGCTGTTGAGCAATTCTGCTGAGTTGAACTTCATTAAGAGCTTGTTGACACCAGCAAATACCAAGACCTTTTCTACCATGCTCCCGATCGTATATGCCACCAATCTGTCCTGTGAAAGAGAAAATAAATCAAATAGAATATTCTATTTATTTAAGATCAGGATTTTCTGAATATTCTGGGCATATAAATTAAAGTCTTTTGCCATTAACGATGCATTTGAGGCAATGTACAACCAATTTTTGGAAATTTAACTTAACTACTACATGACAGATGTTTGGAGTGCTAGGGCAACCTTCATAACGCTTAAACTGATGTTTTTTCCAGTTCATAAAAATAACAAATCTCGAGATTCTGATCAGAACACAAAAGAGAATATTCACGTACTAAATAGCATATCCAAAACAAATCAACCATATTCAAATTGGAAGGATGAGCAACAAGAAAATTAATGCCACCAAATCTAATGACAAGGCTAATCACCTTAAGTATCATTTTATAATGTTGTATGGACTGTTTGTAAAATTAAAATCTCTAACATGCCCAAACCTTGCTTTGGGCATGATGCCAGATATGTTAGTGCAATCAGACAAGAGATGACATAGTATCAGCAATTTAGCTGAAACAAAGTGCTTTTGAGAACAAACCACAAGATGGCAGGTTAAATGGGCTAGATCACTAATCACGGTACACATTAAAAACCGGACTTCTACTATTTATTTGGTGGAAATTTGTAATACTATAAGAGGGAAAAAGAACATAAAGACAACATCATAAATTTCTAAAGTTGAGCCAGAATATTGGGTGCTAGGAATACATGCTAGAAAATTAAACTTAGAAATTAAAGGGATCTTGGCAGCAGAGGAGGCCTAGTTATATGCTACATGCCTACAATGCATATGACTTATCTAAAAATCTGGATTTCAAAAGCCCAATATGATAAGTATAGATAACAAGCAAATGTGTGGCCCTGACCCCTGATTGCTCCATGGATTCAATTTTACATTTACTACAGAAACTTGGGTGAGAGATGAAATTTCCCTCTTTGTTCCCCATGAAATATTTCTTTTACAAAGGCAAATATTAGAAAATTCTCTAAAACAACTTAATCTAAGATCAGTATAGTTACTTTAACATCGATAATTGATCATCTAGGCATGGAAATTGATCTATATACCTCCAGAAGCATCTTATGCAATGATTGCATTTCCTTGGTCTTTGCTAGACTCATGAAGCTGATATTGTGCAAACTCTCCTGATGATTAAGATTTTGTTTGATAAATCAGGTCATATTATGGATAAATTTAAGTTCAAAGTGATTGGAACATACTTGCAAAGTTAAAGGATGGGAAGACAAAACTTGAGCATATACAAGTTGGTGGAGTTCCTTAATGCTGATACCCCAAATTACACCTCTTCTCACGCAACAGAACGTCGGAATGACCATTATCGACTGTCAACAATGCCATAGCATGGGCAATCATCCTACTTAAACAGAGACAAGAGGTGCTTGTAAGATAAATATGCCAGATCCAAATATAATTATCACAGTTGTTGCAACTAAAACCAAAAAGCAGCATTTACAGAGGCTTTTAGGAATATCATGATCCAAATCTTTTTGAGCATTCTGCCAGCACAACCTAAAGAACAAGTAAGAAACACCGTCATTTACACAATTGAGCTGTATATCTCTTGTAGAAAAGTTGTCATATTTTTAAGACCAAATGGTTCTGAGCAAGTAATCCTTTTCTCACCTCAGGATGTTCTCCAAGAATACCAATAAGGAGGCCCATCAACCCGTTAGAACTAGAGGATGGTTTCAATTGCATGCATTTCTGAGAGAAGTTATGGAGCCAGTCTAAACCCTAAGTCATGGTAATAAAGTTCTCGGCACATAAAATTCAAAAAGCATTACACAACTTAAGAATATGGAAAAGCCTCAGCAGTATTTTATGAAAAAATTATATCTAAATTTTAGGATACTTCCCATCGATTTTGCAGTTAACTCTGTCAAATTTCTAACCAGATAAGAAAATGAGAACATCCTATCAGTTTTCTTATGAATAGATACTTTCAAGAAAAAAGGATAATAATATAATGGTGAGATTCTGATCCTTAAAAATTATCTAGAATCAACACACTGAAGTGGCCTATTGTATCATAAAATCATAACTATAACAAACATGAGCTACTGAATACTCAAATAACAAAGATGCATCAAGTTTGAATAATCATCAGAAAAGAAACTGCAAATTGCAAGGGGAATAATGCTTACAGCCTCCAAAATAGATTATGCATTATGTTTATTTAGGTTCAATTAGCACACAGATGTGGCTAGTATAGCAAACTTACTATAAGACACACAGCCTTCAAATAGATTATGCATTATGTTTATTTAGGTTCAATTAGCGCACGCACGCACGCACGCACGTGCAGCCTCCAAAATAGATTATGCATTATGTTATTTAGGTTCAATTAGCGCACGCGCGCGCACACACACACGCACGCACACGCACACACTAATGTTGTATATATAGCATATTCAGATTGGAAACTGACATGAAAGGCACACACACACGCACGCACACGCACACACTAATGTTGTATATATAGCATATTCAGATTGGAAACTGACATGAAAGCCATGCAAACAAGAGTCCACAATAGTTCAGTTAAATAGCTATCCTTAGAAAAATTTGCTTGCTATATGTTCCAGACATTTAAGTATCTGATAAATGAAAAGGTGACATGACAGACACAGAGCACAAACAAGATCAAAAACTGCAATAAAAATTTCAAACTAGTCAGCTTGAAGAATGAAAACACTTCCTGTCATAAACACACAATTTGAAGGCAGATTCATGCTAGGTTCGCTACTCCATTTACATACCAGTGTTGTTGAAGCTCTGCAGCAGCAACATTTACTCAATTCAGCTTCAAGAATGAAAACACTTCCTGTCATAAACACACAATTTGAAGGCAGATTCATACTAGGTTCACTACTCCATTTACATATCAGTGTTGTTGAAGCTCTGCAGCAATAACATTTACTCAATTCAGCATCACATGTGAAGCAAGGGAGGTACATCAACATATTAAAATCCTAGTTACTATCTAGATGGTGCATGGATTTCCTATTTTCTAAGCAACCTTCAGCATGATAAAGGTCCTTCAAAACCTTTTCCAGATAAGATTGAGGCAGTGTTCCTTGTTCTCGACATTCCATACTGGTTGATAGGTTTATCTTGAACTTCCAACTACTTTAGAAAACTCACAACATAAACATCCTGTAGTAGATGTACAAAATGCTCCCCCAGAAGCTAGCCAATTTGATTTGCCCAGTCTTTGCCAAATTGATTTTAGACTTCCACATTGTAATCTATATTTTGATGGGCAGTATGCTCGCTTAGTAATGCAATGACTGCCCACTTAGTAATCTATATTTTGCTCACTTAGTAATGTAATGACTGCCCATTGAACTTGATGACCATGCCAAGGAATTTTGAGCATCAAGTGATACCGACACCTCAAACCCAAATTAAACTTCTTCATTGAGGCAGTCACAAGAGAATCTAAAATGAATAACTATGCAAAGCAATACAAAACTTTTTGATTTTGTGAAATGTTTGTCTGTGTGGTAGAAGATGAATGCAACAATTAAATGAAAAATACATCCACAATCTGACTCTCATTCCTCTAGTCTATCATTCTAAAAATAGAAAATTGATTGATTAATTAATTTCCATAAAATAAGTAGTTGAGCCACACAAAACTTTTCAGAATTAAATCTATCATTCAATTATAGGTGTAAACCACCATCATTTTATTAAACTGATACTTACAAAATGAATTATCCTGAGCAATTAATTAGAAAATCATCAGATTAACTAACTAAGAAAATCATCAGAATAAATAACTAACATATTACAAACCATTATAGAGCATCAGAGTCCATAGTAGAAAACAAAATATATGTACTAACCATTGTGAAAGACCTTTCCTTAGAGAGTGAGATATAAACAACTCCATTCCATGACAAGTTGCAGCTGTAAGATAGCTAATGTTTCCCAGCATCATCCATAATACATTCCTCAAGCCCACATTGAATCCAAAAATGCACTACAATCTAATTACTTATTTGGCCTCGCCATTTCTCCCATACCTAGCAGTGGAAATAACATGGTTAGCCTCTTATCAATAACAAAAAAAAAAATAATGATGGGGCAATTATCATCATACCTTGACAAAATCCGGTTTGGCTTTAAAGCATTGACCTAATCTTCCAGTTGGTAGATAAGGACACATGCATGGCATTGTGGAGACAAGAACAGCAACTGCCTCTACCAGCCCATTTTCTGACTGTACCATGCATGTGGAGGCAAAGCAATGCATGAAACGGTTACCTGATATATCTATGTACTCAAAGTTGATATTAACTTCTCAACATGTTGCATGAAAGTTCCTTTTGTTTTTAACAGGAAAATCAGTCCATGATAAACTGCTCTTTTCAAAACACAGCATGTCTGTTGGAAATAATGGCAAAAAAGCAAGAAAAGATGGCTGAGACCATGCACTATCACATAAAAATACTTGAGATGTCACACTGTCTGTCCTTCCAAAGTAAGCCAACTGTGGGTTTTGGAAACTAAAAATTAATAATTCTTACTGATGTAGCATTTCACCCAAAAGGCTCTCTTCGTTTAGAAGTAACATTAATATTCAATTCATGAAAGCTAGTTCTTTTTCTCGGTACGACATGATTTCTAGTGTCAATATTAGTGACCAACAAAAAAAAAAATAATAATAAATAAAAGAAAAGAAAGAACACACACACACTAGTTAACCTTTATTGGTATGCTTACCAACCTCATAGCTGCCAAGTTGATCCAACTGATAAGATCCATGCAGTCTCAACAATTTCATTCATAAAAAGAATAGTGTACTCTTGGCTCATGAGGCAGTTACAAGACTTGAACGATGTGCTAACGATACAGATTGCAGACGCCAGTGAACTACTTGAGAATTAAGATAGATGAACTTCAGAACATCTTACCACAAGGTCAAGCCACCCAACTGCAAGTGCTAATGAACATACTGAAGACTCATAGTGAATGTGTTTTGTGCATCCTAAGAAATCCAGATATATCTCAAGCCATAAAGCAATCTTGCCATGAATGCTAGAAGTCTTATTATTGCACAAGAAGTTATAAAGCAACAATATCCTTCATATGGTTATTTAAGGCACAAGCAAATTAAGAGTTATTGACAGTTATTTTTCTCATAAAAACCAGACATCTAGCAAATATGATTCTCCAATAAAGTTATTAAGCCACTGATCAAAAAAAAAAAAAACTGCAGAGGTAAATTTGAAAAAAGCAAGAGGCAATTGCACAGATCACTACTTGCAATATAATATCTTTATTTAGGGTTCATTCTGTTACAAACTTAAAAAGTGCAATATGGAATAGTGAGGTCTTAAAATAATGGAACTTTAATCCCTTAATGATCAATCATGATACCATACGAAGGCCAAAAGTAATGAAACCAACAAAAAGGAATCATGCAGATAGTAAAAGAAAGATTAAGTAAGATTCAAGGAATAATAATCCAACTAATGCAACTAAGAATACCATCTCAAACTAGAACAAGATTATTCTACTGAAAAGTATATCCAAATCAAATAGAAAAGTTCATGATAAAGGACCATATTAAGTACAGAAATATTTAAATTAAGTCAAGTGGAGGAAATGATGTTGTCTGATAGATCATAAAAAGAATCAATCCTGTAAATCGACATCTTTTTTTCAGGCCCAGAAGCTTTGAATGGATTGTAGTCTCTGTCCTGGTTAGAAGGTTGTCATAATCCTAGGAAGGAAAATAAATAAAACAAAAGCAAGCATTAAAATCCCATAATGAAGAATGAAAATTGCTGTGTCAGATGCACACTGAATGAGAAGAAAAAGAAGCTGAACAATAAAAGAAAGTATAGTGCTGCAAACCAATCAAAGAGGCACCCTGGCAACCAAGTTAATGACTACTTATCCACATAAAATATTTCCATTAGCTGCCATGCCACTTTTAAACTGGTAGGTTCCTCATGGGTTTTTGGCAGAAGAGTTTATTAACTTCAATAGAGGCAGCTATTGGATAAAGAGAAAAAGTTGGAAGGTCAATACCAATTGCGATACCCAACCAACCCATTATTCCAGAAATTCAACGAAGAAAGTTCAACAAGTTTCTCTGAAAATCTTGAGATAAATGCAATTGGCTGATTTCTGGAAAAATAGTGCAGCACCAAAAGCCCAATTGAAGTAACCAATAAATGGTGGTGGAACATTTGACCCAAGAAACCACCAAGCCTTGCTCTTTCTTACAATCCTCTTTCAACAAGGATATTGGCTATTAAAGAAGTGCAAGAAAGGCTAAGCTGAATAAATTTTGAACCTTTTCAACAGAAATCTTGCGGGTGATTCAAAAATTGGGAGCATTTTCAATCAAAAAGGAAAAAAAAAAGGAAGCATAGCAAAGTCAAAAGACCCCTAAGCTTTCCATCACATACTATTGTAAAGGATGTATGCATTTCTGGTAAATAAAAACTCCACGAAGAAGTTGCCCAAAGAGATGTGATGATAGGCTACTCATTCGGATAGACAAATGACTATGGACGAGTTCTTGAATACCATAGTTCAAGATACAAACCCTAGTTCAAGAAAACTCCAATCCTCCAAACAGCACATTGACATGTAAAAAACTTCAAACAGGTACATTAAAAAAGAACAAAAGAAAGAAAAGAATTGGACGTGTTGGGGCGATTCAGCTAACTCTCCGATTCTGACTTACGATTGGCATGATAAGCATGACTTGCCGACTATCAATCGATTAGCCGACTGATAGTCGGCTATCCGCAAATTTGATGAGCTCCGACTATAATGACTCGACTCATTTCAGACCGATGATCATCAGCATATCAGAGTTACCGATCGATGGTTATTCAGACTTCCACGGTTAACGACATACGATCGACATATCTCGATTACTGATGTATAGTCGGCTTATCTGAAACTGCCAGTGCAGGAAGCGCGTAATGGCCAGAATATGATCAGTGGTGGGTATAACCATCCATTCCACGATCACATAATGCCAAAACAAGTGAGACCCACGTGTCTAACCATTACAGACAGTTACCAACCATTCATCTATAAAAGGAAGTAAATGAATAGCATTGGGTAGGACACTTATGGGCTGATACTCTATCATTTTCGAAATTCTATCTGCTGTTCACCACTCTCCACTAACTTAAGCATCGAAGGGTCCCCACCGAATACAACTTCAGTTAGTGTGGACTTCTTTTATAGGTGCTCTTCTCCGACAATGGACGCAACAGGAGATTGGCCGCAACAGATTGACGCGTCAGGTAGAGGAAAGAATACGAGCAACCATGGCTAAGACCAGAGCTCAGCATTCAACGGGATCCGCGAGGCAATCTTCCGTCGAAAAGATATTTCTCCTCCTCCCCCATTGACAGAGCCCAGCTCTTCGCGTTCTATAGTCACTACGGATGCACAAATTGCTACTTTGATGCAGCAAATGAAGGTGTTAACGGAGGTAGTTCACAACCTCCAACAGCAACAACACAGCAGCAGCAGCGACTGCCAGTGGAGGAGCCGGTGGCTCATTTAGCGCCATCTAGGCACAGCCACCGTCCTCCACGGCGTTCACCCTCTTCATCTCCAGAACGACGACCGTCTCGGCATTCTCATCGAGTCGAGCAATCACGTTCTCGGCATTCTTGCCACACTGCACATCCTTCGTGGCGATCTCCTTCTCTTTCCAGTGTACATAGTATCAAGAAGGAGAAAAGGCCGCGTGAACCTTCTTCTTCTCCATCTTCAAATTCTTCGGAGGACTCTACCCCCGGATTATCTCAACAACAGCGGCTCGATGACTACGAGCACAAGTTTAAGGAGATCGACCGTCAACTTGTCCGACTTCAGATGGAAGGTCAGAAATCTTCCAGCGACTACGACTTCCACACTGTCCAACCTCTCTCTCGACTCGTCCTGGACGAGCCGATTCCGTCTCGATTCAAGATGCCACAGATGGAGCCATATGATGGCTCCATCAACCCAATTAATTATCTAGAGAGCTACAATGCTCTTATGATGATCCAGGAGGCAACCAAGCCTTCCTATGCATCGGCTTCTTGATAATTATTCGGAAGGCTGCTCAATCCTGGTATTCTGGGCTGCAGTCGGAGAGCATAAACTTCTTCGAATAGCTCGAACATTCTTCGTGATCCATTTCAGCACCAGCCGAAGGTGCCACAGACGTCAGACAATCTCTTCTCCATCAAATAAGGCGAGATAGAGATATTGAAAGATTTTGAGGCTCGCTTCCATGCGGCCACACTCGAGATCAGGGATCTCAATGAAGATATGACCATATCGACCTGAAGAGGGGTCTGAGGGGATCCAGATTCACCTATTCTCTGGATAAGACTCTCTCCAAGATCTATGCTGAACTCTTGGAGCGCGCATACAAGTATATTCGCATAGATGAGAGCGCTTCTGACCGGTGCCAGACAGAAGAAAAGGTTAGAAAAAAAGCAGAAGAAAGTAGAGCTTCGATCGAATCAAGTTGGTCAACCATCAATAAGCGAGCTTTATCTCGACGACGGAGTCCAAAGCCGAACAACTATGGCAGGTATGACTTCTATACTCCTCTTTCTGCTCTCCGTATGCAGATCTTAATGGAGATCGAAGGAGAAGAGTATCTTCGACACCCTCCACCGATGAAAGCACCATCGAAGAGCCGTGACAGGAAGAAGTACTGTTGGTTTCATTATGATCACGGACACGATATCGAATAGTGCATCCAACTCAGGGATGAAATAGAGACCCTGATTCGATGAGGCTATCTCGAGAAATAGCCTCAGTGACCAACAATCGACCAACGGTGGGAGTAATTAATATGATCTCTGGACGACCGAAGGACCGGGGGGCAACTTCTGAAGAAGAGTCGATGAAGAAATGACGACTTGACAATGTAATTCTTTTCAGAAGATGATATCCAGAGAATATAAACTCTCTATGATGATGCTGTCGTTGTCTCGACAACGATAGCAAATTATGATATAAAAAAATTTGGTTGATAATGAAAACTCAACTGATGTTCTTTTTATTCGATTTTTTCTCGAATGCGACTACCGACTGACCGACTCAGAAGAGTCTCGACGCCATTAGTTGGTTTTATTGAAGATGCAGTTATTGTGGAAAGAGAAATTACTCTTCTTTTAACTGCAGGAATGGATCCACAATAAAGTACTGTTCTCCTGATATTTACAGTCGTTTGAGTTCCATCGACTTACAACGCCATACTTGGACGGCCTGGACTTAATGTTCTGAGAGCAGTAGTTTCAATATACCATTTACTGATTTGATTTTCAATAAGAAATAAAGTCGGAGAAATGCGTGGAGATCAACAACTTGCTCGACGTTGCTTTCTGGTCTCCACAAAGAATAATCAATCTGAAGACTCTTTGTCTGTTAATAAATTGGACCAAAAAAAATGAAGAAAGAGATGAACCAGCCGAGCAACTGATTTTCATCCCATTAAAAGAAGAAGATCTTGAGAAGACGATCCAAATTAGATCACAGTTGTCTGATCCAGAACGACAACAACTGGTGAATCTACTCGAGTAAATGTCGATATTTTACTTGGTCGGCAATGGATATGTCAGAAATTTCTCCGAAAGTAATAATCCATCAGCTGAACATTGATCCTAAAGTTAGGCCGGTGAGATAAAAAAGATCTTTTGCTCCTGAAAGACAGAAGATCATCGACGAAGAGGTCGACAAGCTCCTCGCAGCTGACTTCATCAGAGAAGCTAATTATTCCGATTGGCTCACCAATGTAGTAATGGTGAGAAAACCTAATGAAAAATGAAAAATCTGCATCGACTATACAAATCTAAATAAAGCTTGTCCGAAGGACAGTTTCTCCTTGCCAAAGATCGATCAGCTAGTTGATGCGACTTCGGAACACCGATTCTTATGCTTCATGGATGCTTTTGCGGGTTATAATCAGATTCGGATGGCATCTGAAGATGAGGATCACACTGTCTTTACAACCGATAAAGGTATCTACTATTACAAAGTAATACCATTCGGTTTAAAAAATACCAGAGCTACTTATCAACAGCTAGTCAACAAAATATTCAAAGCACAAATTGGACGAAATATAGAAGTCTACATTGATGATATACTGGTGAAAAGCCTCCAAACTTCTGATCATATTTGAGATTTGGAAGAAGCCTTTAGCACACTTCGACGATATCAGATGAAATTGAATCCGACTAAATATGCATTTGGAGTAACTTTCAAAAAAATTTTAGATTTCTTGTGTCACAACGAGGAATTGAAGCCAATTTCGAGGAATAAAGGCTATCATCAATATGAAGCATCCAAGCTTCAAGAAAGAGATACAACAACTTAATAGAAGGATCGTCACACTCAGTCGATTCATCTCAAGGTCGGCAAAAAGATGCTTGCCCTTCTTCAAGACCTTGAGATAAGCAAAAAACTTCTCATAGTCAGACGAGTGCCGACAGTCCTTCGAAGATCTAAAAAGATATCTGGCGTCTCCACCATTACTTACAAACAAAGATCAGAGAAACTTTGTATCTCTATTTGGCCACTTCAACGGAAGTAGTTAGTTCAGTACTCATCCAGGAGGATGAAAATCAAATTCAACGGTCAATTTATTACACTAGTAATGTGCTTCATAATGCTGAAATAAGATATTCAAGTACAATAAAATAATCTACGCTCTAATCATATCATCACAGCGACTTCGTCCATACTTCTAAACACATCCCATTATTATCTTGATAGATCAGCCGTTGAAGATAATTTTATACCGACCTGATACTTCAGGTCAAATGACGAAGTGGGCAATAAAACTCAGTGAGTTTGATATTCAATATCGTCCATGACCGTCGATGAAGGCATAAGTTTTGATCGATTTTATCGTCGAATGTACTATATCTGACAATAACTCTGAGGATGAACCCAACGACAAATTAAACAAGTTGAAACTCCTGAGCCCGACTTAACATCGGTGTGGGTGCTACATATTGATAGAGCATCCAATGCACAAGACAGTGGAGCCGATCTTATCCTCACCAATTTCAAAGGGATTGTAACTGAATATATTCTTCGATTTAATTTCAAAGCTTTCAATAATCAAGCCGAGTATGAAACTCTCTTAGTCGATTTGAAAATTGCCAAAGAACTTGACATAGCAACCCGAAGGTCTTCACCGACTCACAGTTGATTATCGGACAAATGAAGGACGAATTTGAAGTCTGAGACTCCGTTATGATGAAGTACTTTCAGAAAGTGAAAGATCTTACATCAACTTTAAATATTTTGAGATCTCTAACATTCCAAGAACGAAGAATGCTCGAGCTGACGTACTTTTCCGACTTGCAACCAATTTATTCAACTCGCTGGATCCGATGTTCATCGAATGTCTCGAGTAGCCAAGCATTGACAAAGTCGAAGAAGTGCTATAAATTAATGACGAGCCATATTAGATGGACCCGATCATCCAGTAATTGATAATAGAATTCTACCTGCAGATCCTTCAAAAGCCAAACAATTATAATGGATGGCCTCGCAATACATTTTAATGAATAGACAACTCTATAAAAGGTTATTCTATCTTCTCTTACTGAAGTATTTGAGACCAATGGATGCCGACTATGCACTCCCAAAATTTCATGAAAGGATTTGTGAAAATCACTTGGGGGCAAATCTTTGACTTATAAAGCCTTACAACAAGGATATTATTGGCCCATCATGAAAAAAGATGCAGCTGAACTTATCCGAAGATGTGAACTATGCCAGAAGTATGCTAATATACGCATCAATCGGCCAATCAACTGACATCAATTGTTGCACCATGACCCTTCGCATAATGGAGAATCGACATACTCGATCCTTTCCCTCTGATATTTTGTCAGAGAAAATTTATTGTAGTTGCCATCGATTACTTCACCAAATAGGTAGAAGCTGAACTTTTGGCACAGATTATTAAAAGTAAGATGAAAGACTTCGTTCAAAATTCAATCATATGCAGATTCAGTTTACCACACATCATTATCATCAATAATGGTTGATAATTTAACAATCAAATTTTAAAAAGTTCTATATGAAATTTTATATTATACACAAACTCACATCAGTCGGTCATCCACAATCCAACGATAAAGTGAAAGTAACAAACCAAACAATCCTATATGGTCTCAAGATCAGACTGAATGAAGCTAAAGATCTCTGGATAAAAAATTATATCCGATCTTATGGGCATATCGGACAACTCCTCGAATATCGATAGGAGAATCTTCATTCAACCTGATTTATAGGATAGAGGTGATGATTCTATTTGAGATCGAATTACCATCAGCAAGAGTAGAACAGTATAATGAATCGAGCAATTTAGAATGTCAGAGAGCCGATTTAGATTTACTTTCGAAAATTCAATAGCAAGCTCAAGTTCGAATGGTAGCATATCAACAGAGAGTGGCTCGGTATTACAATTCGAAAGACAAGCCAAAGAACTTTCGTCCAAGAGATCTGGTCCTAAGAAAGACAGAAATTTTAAAATTTTGGATCAAAAAAATTATCTCCAAATTGAAAAGGATCCTACAGAATAATTGAGACACTTCGATCAGATGCATATCAGCTAGAAACTCTTAATGGAACGATTATTCCTCAGACCTGAAATGCGGATAATTTGAACATGTATTACCAATAAAGTTATTCTTATGTACAATGTTCAAAAAAAATATTGAAATTCAAAATCGTGAAAACTTCGATCAATTACATCTATGGAATGATATTAGACCGATAAACAATCGATCATTTTATCGACTACATCTCGATTTTTCACTGTAAAAATCGACTGACGAACTATATCTTGATTTTTCACTACAAAAATCGACTTTAGTCGAAGGACTATTCATGCCGACTTAGCTTTAGCTAAACAGAACATTATGCTGACTCGATCTCGGTTGAGTAAGAATACACTGACTTGACTACGGTCAGTCGAAGGATATTCGGTTTACCACCATCTATCAAATATCTAAATATACCGACTTGACTACGGTCAGTCGAAGGATATTCAGCTTATCATCGTCTATCAAATATTTAAGTACCTAAAAGGTATACAATGTCAACTAACATCCGACAAACGGATAAATTCTACTACAGTTATTACTGAACATCCAACTTATTGATGGATAATCGATTGTTCGACCGTGATTCCATGACATTGACAGAACAAATGCAAAGAGAAGATTCCAGACTTGAAAAGTTTCTTTCATTCATTGAAGAAAGAAATTACAAAATTGGACCCAAGGTTCGATTATAGAATTAAACTGTTTGATTACAAAAAAAATGTTACACCGATCACCAGTCAGTTTCTTCATCACCTTGCTCCGACACAGCCTCAGTAGTTGGAGCAGGTCCTGGTGCAATCGGTGCATCTTCTTCAGCTGGTGCGGCACCCTCTTCTCCCGAACTAGGAGGAACAACGTTGCTTAAGTCCAAGTGCGGATATAATTTTTCGACTGCATCTCGATCGTCCTCGTATCCGACACAATAAGAGGCAAATCTGTCCTCGAAAATCTCATCCTTGAATTTTTTCGAATCTTTGAAGTTCTTAATAGCCAGACTCAAAGTATTTTTTGTCGACTCAGCTTCGGCCTTCACAGAGGCCGACTCAGCATCAGTCAATGCCAGCCTTTCCATGGTGGCCTGATGCCTGCCGCAATCCGCTTCTAGCTCTTTAATGCATCCGTCTCTTTCTCTTCGAAGCCGACTGATGGAATGCTTCTTGCTCCTGATCCGAAACTCGAGAGACATGATGTTCTGATGAGCTGACTCAAATTCGGCTCTGGAGGACTGAAGGTCGGTCGTCATATGGAAAATCTCTTCTTGAAGCTTCTTCTCCTGTTCAGTTGCCGTCTGAAGCTGTTCGACGGCAGCAGTCTTTTCAACGTTAGCGACCGTCGCCTTATCCATCCATACCTGATGAAGCTCGATGATCTTACAATATCCGCTCTCTAGAGCGTACATATCGTGCGTCCACTGAAAGAAATAGACAAGTCGAGTCAAATTTTTTAAAAAAAAGAAAAGAATGTCGAAAACTTACCCCAAGCATCATCGGATAGAATAAAGAAAATATTTCGGACACCGTCCGATTTCTCCTATTCTCCCTATCAGTTGGGAGAAGCGCTGCCTCGATGAGTCGTAATAATAGATTGGCCAAGGCCGACTCACTGATGGAGATTTTGATGTCGAAGAGGATGGGGAGGCCCGCAGACGATCCATCGTCAGCGGAAGTAGTTGGCGTCTTTCCTTGGTCTTCGATCGGCGGTCGCACGCTTGAGATCACCACAAAATCAGTGCTCGACTGCGTCCGAGATCGCTCTCCTGGATGAACAGTTGGCGCAGCAGCAGATTTTTAGGTTCGGCTGCAGCTTCTGACTCGACCCGAACCCCCATGGATGGAGCCGCTGATGGTTCTGTCGTGGCTTCTTCACCTCTCGCCATCCCGACTCCAATAGACGGCACTTCAGTTGAAAGAAGTGTTGTCGGAGCCGACAATGCTAGGACCGGCTTGAGGGCTGTCTCAGACAGAATGTCAAGTTCTCTTGCCGCTACCGACGAGGTATCAACCCGACTTTTTCTCGATGGTCAGAAAGGCCCAGCATCGATCGCTGCCCTCTTCTTGGTAGCATGCAAGTGGATGTCGGTAGTTGAAACACATGCCCTCATCCGCATAGCTACAATGAAAAACAAAATCAATACAAAATTTAGAAACAAACAAAAGAAAAATAAAGTGACCGACTATGTTATATCTAAAGAAGTTACCGAACTAAGTCCAGTATCATAGAGAGCCTGTTCGATCATCAGCTCTCGCTGCGGTGGAACTTCCATATTTTTTAGTTAGAGAAAGTCTTCCCGATCAACAGTGTCCATCCGAGCATTCTCATTGGGGCCGGTTCTCGGATCGCCCCAGCATGAAGGAAAGCCCCAAAGAGATGAAGAAAAAGCAAAAAAAATTGATTCTTCAATCTATGAATGGACGATGGAAGACCGGAGATGAAAGAAAGGCTCTTCCTCAGGTTGAAAAACCACCAACCTTTGACCTTGGGGTGAGGATGGAGAACAAAGAAAGCTCGAAATAGAGAAGAGCGAAGATCAGTCGGGATAAGACGACATAACAAACCGAAACTAATGATCAGTCGGATGGAATTCGGAGCCAGCTAAGCAAGACAAAACCGTAATAGTCAAGAAGATTCCGGACGAACTCTGGAATCGAAAATCGAAGACCGGCCCGAAGGTCTTCGACATAAAATGCAATATAGTCCGGAGGAGAAGAGTTCATCCGACCGTCCGGATCAGGAGCGAAAAGCTGATATTACTTCGGAATACAGTACTGTTTCGGAGCCATTCAACATTAGGTCGGGATAAGGAAGAAACTTCTATCTCCGGATCCAAAGGAGAATCGTCGACTGAATTCTCCGACCGACTATCCCGAGAATAAGCTTTCTTACTTCTACTTGCTATTGAAAATGAGAACCAAAAGAAAAAAAAATCCTAAGGGAAGAAAATGGAAACTCGACCTAGAGCTAAAGATGACGCAAGGAACAAGAGAACTCGAAAAGCTCCTAACATTGGGACAGAACCTTCTGCTGCAGAGAAGAATGACGAATGCAAAAGTAAAAGTCCAAATGCAAGCGACTTCATATATATAGGACCCACAATGGTCCGGATGAATCATTCAAATCAAGATTTCCTCAGATGTTGACACGTGGCTACATCAAACTGATCATTGATCGAACGGTTCGATGTACCTACTCCCAGATCATGCCACCTCACCATTATCCGCGTGAACAGCACAGAGCCAATGACATCTGGATACGTAGCCAAAATCTACTAGTCAAAATCAAATCATCCAGATTCTCCGAATGCTGAATTATCTTTCCAAAACGATATTTCAATGATGATCTCACAGATATCAAAATGATAAAATGGCTGGAGACCTTTCGTATTTCAAAAAATCATTAATGCCTGCAGCCGAATCGGAGCTTGAGACAACACGTGATAACTTTTTCGTCCAACGTGACAGACCACGTGATAACACGCACATCGGACTACTTTGAACTTGGGAGTGGGGGGCAACTGTTGGGGTGATTCAGCCAACTCTCCGATTTTGATTTACGATCTGCCTGATAAGTACAACCTGCCGACTATCAATCGGTTAGCCGACTTATAGTCAGCTATCTGCAAATTTAATGAGCTTCGACTATGATGACTCGACTCATTTTAGACCGATGACCATCGGCATATCAGAATTACCGATCGATGGTCATTCGGACTTTCACGACAACCGATATATGATCGACATATCTCGATTACCGATATATAATCAGCTTATCTGAAACTGCCAGTGCAGAAAGTGCGTAATGGCCAAAATATGATCAGTGACAAATATAACCATCCATCCCACGATCACATAATGTCAGAACAAGAGGGATCCACATGTCTAACTGTTACAAACGGTTACCAACTATTTATCTATAAAAAGAGATAAATGAACAACATTGGATAGGATACTTCTGGGTTGATACTCTGTCACTTTCAAAATTCTATCTACTGTTCACCACTCTCTACTAACTGAGAGTCTCTATCGGATACAACTCCGATCAGTGTGAACTTCTTTTGCAGGTGCTTTTATTCAGTAACGGGCGCAACAGAAGATTGGCCACATCAGGATGAAAAAGGATTACCGTTCCGTGCGAATCGAAGATGCAGAGTGTAGACATTCTTGAGATGACCACGAGGGAATTCTTCCAACTCTGGAGCAACGCGAAGGCTGGAACTAAGACATAAACGATCTTCCGCCTCTGGGCCTTACTGATCTCCCCGACACCGGCCCCAAGCTTGTTCTCCACCAACTTCTTGTCGATCTCTTCATTGGAAACTCCATCCTCGCCACCGCCAGCTGGATCAAGGCCGGAGGACGGAAGCACGCGACTTGGAGGAGTTTCTCCCGAGTTCAAGAGACCTAGATGCGGAAGATCGGGGTGCCATGGCAGATCGGGTAAACGATCGGGTCGCGGACATCCGGCGGTAACATGACAACGGAGTTGCCAGCATCCGACCCAAGGCCGGTCATCTCCACCGGCGATTCAGCCGGACAGGATGGAGGATACGGTTTTGGGAAGGGCGGGCTTTTTTGGCGTTTATGATCTTTGAAAGGGTTTTACCAAAGAAGCGAACATGAAATCAACCGGTGCATTACCAACCGCAATCGCTCCAGCTGTGGTCTACACGATATTTTATGTTTCTTTTTTGATTATAATATATATATATATATATTGGCGGTGTTTTATAGTTGCCAGTCTGGAAGTCAGTTTTTCGAGTCATTATGGGCCATCATATATGTTAGAAAAACTGTTGTTTAGTTAATAATTTTGATTATAGCTGATTATTTATATAGAAAAATATTTATTATTATTTTGTAATGACATTATTAGCTGATAGAAAAGAAAATATGAGCGCACAAAGTAAATTCCATTATCTATGTTTCCTGTAGTGACTGTGAATGATTCTATAATCACTGTATCACAATATAGAATTTAAGCTTTCCGCAATAAAATGCAGAGAGATTTGTTATCAAGTTTCATTTTCAATATATTGTACAATGATCGTAGAATCAATTTCTAGTCACTATATAAAAATATGACTAAGTTTTAATATAATCAGCAAATCATGGAGGGATTTGTGATGGAATTTATTTGGATTTGTGATGGAATTTTATTTCTCAGAGTACGTAAATCAACTGTTGTTATAAGACTCCAATCGAATGGCAATGTGGCTGAAACTAGATATAATCTGAGATTTAAGAAGTCGGAGGGACTTGTAAGAGAAGTCCGCACCATCGGGTATTCCAACGGATATCTTTTGATGCTCAAGTTAGTCGGAACTCAAAAACATTAAAGGAAAGGAGGAGGGTGAAGAGAGAGGAGACCACTTTTTATCCGAAAAAATTTCTAAAAAAATTATCTTCTTCACCTCCTTTATAAGGAGTTAGAGCTATGGACTGTTAACTAGAATCTGTACATTATTAGATCTAATTCTATAGACCGTTGGACCTCGTTTTGATAATTCGTGGGGAAGAAGAATCCGTCCACTAACTTTTGGACCAAAATTATTAGTCATAGATATTAGTGGCGTGCTTCACCCACATGACTAATTAAAATGACAGCTTGAAATGAGCATGGGGTTGAGATCTCGAGCCCATGTCTGGTGTGATTTTGCCGACTTACTCTAGATGCGCCCCAAAGAGAAGGGTTGGTCTAGCCGGCAGGTTATCTCCACGAAACCAACCATGAAAAGTTCGGTAATTATTATTTGTATGGTCACTATATATCAACGTAAAATTTGGGCCATGACTGGCCTATTATTAGATTTTATTTTCATCTTTTATATAGAAATCCAAGGTAGCTATGTGGTTCATACACGGAAAAGAAGAAATGTTGAATCTTGTTATAATCAATAAGCTATAGAGCGGACTTCCATGAATGCAATTTTATTCGTTCTCATCTTTCTTTTGTATTTTGAGCCTTGCCTCCATTGTACCAAAAGAAAAGGCCCTATAAACGAACCTATCCCAAAATTTCAATTCCAATAAGTCATATAGTAGACTGATAACAAAAAATTTAGGTGTTAATATTATCAATGAACTACACAGAGGCCTTCTACGCGACTTTATTTATAATATTTCATAAAGTGAACCAACTATAATTTTGCAGTTAGTATTTTGAACCATAGAATTTGGTTCAATATAATTTATAAACAAATACAATTTGTAATCCACAAAGGGACCTATGATTAATTTATCTTTCTCCGTTTCTCCTTTTTTTCTTTTTCTGTAGAATGACCCTGAAATGAGTATATTGGATTGGCCTTTATGGATTGAGATGTCACAACATTAAAAAAATTTATGTTTTATGATCTAGTCTTGATTCGGACTTCATCAGTTAGAATCCAATGCAATTTTAAGCAAGAGTGGCATGCCATAAAATCTAGAAGATGGATCGGCTGATAGGATTTCCTACCAAGTTAATTTAAGCTCATGCCATAATGGTAGCATAATTATTCAACTAAAAGAGTAGTAAAGTAGTTTAATTCCCAGGAGAAATGGTAATGTCATGAAGCATGAGTTTTCTCGTCACGTTCTCAAATATTATTTGACCGCAAATGAAAGAAGAGCATAGCAGGTGCGACTCGATGGTCTTACTTTATAGCTGATTCCTTACAATTTTTTTAAAATGAGGATCATTGTTTTGTTTCCTCAAATTTGAAACTATACCGAGATACTTATTTCGAAACTGTTCTACAAGCAACTCCCGGACCCTCTTCCCCAATGGACAAGTACCGGTACATGCATCATTCGAGAGAAGAATGCTAAAATCATTAGATCACCACATACTTCTGACTTCTGAGTTACATTTTATAGTTATCACATGCTAGCACTGATATTTCAAAAGATCATCCAGCAAAAAGTAGTCAACATATTTATCTCCCCATACCCTCCCCCAGGGTTATGGTATCAAACCAGTTAATGGCAAAGAACACAAACAGAGCAGTCACCTATTCGATAATATGAAAAATCAGCCACGTCCTGCTCCTCTAGGATTATCCGAGATCTGTATACCATATAGAAAAAATCAACGAATATTAGGTGATATCAAATGGCTCGGCCCTGTCCATAACATAGTTCATATAATAAATTAGTCACTTCCACCGAGCTTCAGAACATCATGCTAACTACACAAAATGAAGAATAGAACAAGCACGCACTTGTAACCAACCTCCAAAGAGCAAAAATTACGATGGATCTGTTGCAATCATGGACTCTATATGACAAGCAAATAGCATAAATATGCAAATTTATCAACATCATACCAACAGTCATTTATTCACCTCTACAACAAAGGAGCTCCTTATATTTTGCTTATATGATTGATGTATTGATTTTAGTAAGCATGTCCCCGGTGGATAAAGAACGAAGACACTCTTTGACCATCTCTTGTACTTTCTTTTCATCAGTTTGTCCTTCACACTTGAAAGCATGCTTCGGTGGAACATCTCCATTCGAGCAAGCTCATCAGTGTCCGCTGCTTCCATCATATTCTCCAATTCCTTTCTAATATCAAACACACCTGAGTCGTGCAATGATTGTGGAAGGTTTCGCTCATCAAGAGGCTTTCGAAAGATTGAAACATGCAGCACGGTAGCATATCGCTCCATGATTGTCAGCTTCGACTGCAGGTTCTGTATCTCTTCCATTGCTCCAGACAACCTCTGCTCCATCTCCCCTGTCCGTCCAACTTCACCTCTAGCATCCGTTTTGCTGTTCTTACCCTCTGACCTCCTTGAAATCCTCATCAAGAGGAGGCCACATCACAAGACATGGAACAAACTATCAGCCGTCTGGCCTGTCCCTAGTACACCACTCCGGCCTCTACCCCAAGCCCAAAGCTTATACCCATCGCCAGCAACAAGAACCGTATGAGCTGCTCCACAGGCGACTTGCACCGCACCTGGGAACCTGATTCCATTTGTTTCAGGAGCTGGAATCCTTATGGGAGAGAGTGCATCCCCGCATCTCTTCCAGTAAAGCTAGCATCTGGGCATAGCCCAAGACCTTTCTCCATCCCCCAAGACCATACATCTCCAGCTGAAGAGACAACAGACGTGTGAAACAGGCCACAATCAAGAGAAATCAGGAAGGCATCCTGTGGTAAACCATCTACAGGTTCTGGCAAGCTCGCGCTGTTGGTAGTCCCATGACCAAGCTGCCCATTTTCACCAAGGCCAAATGTCCAGCACTTTGATTCTATCTCCTGGTCATATGACTTCTTATGAGTCAGGACAGCAGTGTGAAAAGCTCCACAGGCAATTTCATAGACAGCCCAAAAGACTCCTCGTTGAATGTGGGAATGACTTCAGGACGTGGTCTGTTGTCCTTGTCACCTAATCCTAACTGACCATGGCTATTGTTGCCCCAGGCATAGCATATCAGGTCACCTCCTGCATATGTTTCTCCAGCAGTAACCGCAGCTAGCACATGCTCGTTCCACATGCCACCTTAACAACAGTGTGGCCATGGAAATCCCATACAGGAAGCGGAACAGAACTACTAACCTGGCGGAATCCCCTTCATCAGTTGGCTGAGGCAGTTTCCCCACATCCATAGAGCCCCCAGACTATCTATAGCAAGTGACATCATTCCACCAGCTCTGACAGAACAAATCTGCAAGCAAGTCATGACAAATGTTCTTAATAAACTGCATTTGAGAATCAATAACTGCATTGTTGAATCAACATAGCATAGCAAAGATATGTTCTCTGGCTTGGTTCACTTGCACCTCAGAGGATGATATTCCACTACCTTCAATGGAGTCCTTTCACCGTCTATGTTTGATTCTCCTGCCAAAGAGTCAGGAGAACCCAGTTCCTGGAAGCGCTCTATCAGACAAGGAACCGAGGAATTTTCGTCACCATGACCAAGCTGGCCATCCATCAAAATAGTCAAGGCAACAAAAGAGGTGGTGGATCACTGACAAATCTATGCAATGATGTCTTGATCAAATAAGAAAATTATATGAACAGTAGCATAAAGGATACAGGTATTGTAGCCCATGACCAAAGTGATCCATCATCTGCCATTTGAGAATGGAGTCAATACAACATGCTTTATCCCATCTACTTGTCATAAGCTAGGATTGGAAATAGAATGCAAGTGAAGAATATGCAATTGCAAGGAGATACCATTCAATAACAAAATAGAAATATACATGCTTCCCATATCTTCATAGTTCAGCCTTGATATGCCCAATGCATGAGCCATCATACGACACAGGACAACCACGATGTCTAATACTCTTCAACATGTCTTCCAAATCATATTTAGAATTTGAATGGTATTATCCACAAGACTAGGATTGGTGGTAAATCCAGGGCTCATTCATTCAATATCTACCTCAAAAAGAGAAAGAGATCTGTGAATGATGGTATGCATCCGTATGCAGTCAATCAGCTTGGATAAAGCTGCATTCCCATAACCTTTATCAACAGCATTATGTAACCATTTGCTTTTTCCCTCTTAATTGTTGCTGTATGGATAAGCGGTTTTAGAAAAGCGCTCTTTTGATATGAGAAAAAAGGGCTCCTGGACCGATCATCAATGCTTTCAGAAAACTCCATGGAAGAATTAACCTGGCCGATATTGGAGGTATGAAACGACTAAAATATGGTTTTCTGAATCAAAGACACAAGGGTGCCTTGGCAAGGGAACTGTATCAAATAAATATTGCTAAAGGATGTCTCAAGCTTATACTGTATCAAATGCCTCATGAAGACATCTATAAAAGCAAAGGACATCCACTATGAAAATTTGTGGTATCAACATGACGAAGCAAACCATCCTTACAATTGGAATGCAGTAGACCTTTGTTTCAGCATATTGAAAGAATAGCAAAGATGAACACCAAGGATCACCTCTATGCAGTTTTCCATCTGAAGACCCCAACAGTTAGTTTATTGCAGGTTGAAGAATCAGGAATAAATGGAGAAAAAAATACAAAATCTGTTTGCTACATGAGAAAGATCAAAATCCAATTATAAGTCAATGTTATGTTTGATGGGTCTGCATATGAGATGGAAAGAATGGTGAGATGAAAACCTTGAAGAATTTTATGTAAACATCCAGAACTGCTGATACTATGACAGGGGAGCACAGGAATTTATACACACAGCAAGAAAATGGCACACACAGAGTATATTACTCCATTCTCACCTCTCTTCCAAGCATTTTTTTTTCCAAACAAGAAAAAAAAAATTCTAGAATACAAAACTGTTTTAGAACCGGTGGAAATTTTGACTTGCCTAACCCCCTTGTTAAAGCTAAATTGACAGCACAGGAATGGCATACTTTAACAACTATTTGGTTCATGGGAGAGGGGAGTCAGAGAACATTCTAAAAAGCCCCTAAATTACTGGTCAGTCCTAACGAACAAAAATCAGCATATTCAAAGAACTTTCTGAAAACTTCCATCTCATTCACTAGAATGAATTCGTTCATCAAGTTATAACATGTGAACTATGTAAAAAATCTTTTACTACAAAAGACTTATTATTCTAGAATTTTGACTAAGAGTACTACCACTGAAATTCCACTTAAACACCATCAAATTCGTGCTTTGATGGACCTTGGCGATCCCAACACTTACTGTAATTCAATTTAGAAATACCGCGCACGCGCACAGCATCTACTTCACAATTTCACCTCAAAGTTTAGATCTTTGACGAAAAACAAAGGCCCCGTAGCTTCATAGTTCAATTCAAAACATACTATTTGATAAAAATTCCAAAAGAAAGATCAAAATATTTACAGAATCAATTCGATGGAATTACAAGAAGAAAGGGAGAAGAGATCAAACCTTCCAAGGCGAGGCTATGGTAAGCACCAGCAGCGACTCCCACAAATTTCAGCCGCTCTATCTGTCCATTCTCCAAAGAACTCCTCTTCTTCTTCGAAGCATCTCCCAAGGCGATGGGGACCGGAAGAGCTCGTCCTCCTCCTTCCCGGTTCCCAGCCGCCCAAACGTCCCCTTCCCACGAGTACACGTTTCCGTCGCCTGCCCCAATTGCACAAAAGAATCAAAAAATGAAAAAAAAATGAAAGGATTTTCCCCCCTCTCTTTGCTCTCGATCACTTCGACTCGGAGCATGGGAGAAGAGAAGAGAATACGTTACCGCTGAGAGCGAGCGTATGGGCTTCCCCAGCGGCGATTGCAACGACCCTTTTCGACATATCGCCGGATTCAGAGTGAGGTGCTGCTGCTGTGGAGTTCTGGAGGCGAAGCGAGCAGTGTCCGGCCCTCGAATCTTGAAGCGGTGAGGATGAGGGCTGGTGGCAGGCAACGACAAAGCCCTCTACCTCCCTGGCGATTCCATGCTATTCTGCGCATACCTCATATTTTATAGAATTCTGCAATAAAATTAACATTAAATATTGATGACTCAGATCTGGGTCTACCGTCATTTTTTTTTTAAACAGAACTTGCTTTTACATTGTTTTCAAACAAATTAGCCGGATGGGTAGAGTCTCTCTTGTTGACGCCAAGATTTTGGTTCTAATCCAATTTTACTCTGATATTGTTTTTTACAATAAAATTCTTATCTTGATATTTAACTAAGCTTTCAGCTACCATGATCATTAAAAAAACTAAAATTTAAGAAAATATAGAAGGGTTTCCATCGTTCAAAGTTAGCACCACGTGTGCAGAGGAGGAAAATGCCACCTTCCCGACATGTCATGTGTTTTATTTCAGTTGGTAGATACCCCCTTTTTTTTTTAATTTAACAGTTCGTAGACAGAGATTGTAGAAGTATACCACGTAATAAGTATTGTTATCCTTTTTCACATTTGGTTACCGCGAACCATAAGTGTATCATAAAGATTGGTTACTACCAAAAAAAAAGGAAACAAGAAAAGAAAAAAAAAGAAGCAAATGACGCAAAGACACATGACCAATCTAGAAAGATACTACTATTTGAGTTGGATACTTTCGACCATACAAACAGATTATTTATGTGATATAGCACGGAAATTGATTTCTTTACGTTTCTTAGCCAAATCTTAATACATGTTGATGATGATAAATTGTGTCAGCCACATCATCTCTTTTGGCTATAGCAGGAAGGGAAGACCCTCAATCATATTAGACAGATTCACATTATGTGCCTTTGCCGGACACGTTTGCGGCTGGACAGCACACGAAAGAAGCCAGTGTGTTCCCAAAAAAAAAAGGTGGAGATGCGGCCTTTCTTCTTGCTGGTTACGTTGTTTATTTCGTATCAAACCAATCATATTCCTCACGCAATGGGCGATGTTAACACGACCCTCGTGGTTGAAGGCGATAGAGTTCTCGCTTGTACAATTCGTGGGGAAGTTACCCACAAATAGCTTCCTATAATGTGATCCGTCTGTTCGTGGGCCATGGCATTGCACCTTTGCAATATTCATGTCCACAAAACTAAAAGATGGATAAAAGTTGGATGACTCGATAAGCACTCCATTCAACGCTTTTGCTCTCCTTTGTTATTCTCTGAGCAACTTATCTTACTTCTTCACTAGGTTATGCTAAGAATCCAATCAATATTTTAACCTGTGCAACAAAATTCAGATTTCAGTTCTTCAATTTTTTATTCTTTATTTATAGAGGATCACAATAATTCATGAAGTGATCTCATGTTAGGCATTGATACATACGCATCTTTTTCTCCATGTGTAAGTACAGATGACTGATTTTTTCAAGCTCTTATGGAAACGTAATTCTGTAGTTCTACACCAGAATAACCATACAAGCTACAATACCTGTTAAGTTGATATATTCCTTCAAGAAAAAAAAAAAAAGACTAGAACAAAATGCACGCAATACCACTTAAACTTGTCGGTGCCGATAAAAAAAGGACAACTACCAAAGAACCAGCTACAACTACTTCAGCTATTACTAGTCATGAATTATTAAAAAGAGATTCAATTATTTTAGCCAATGAAAATTGGCGAACTACTTGTATTTTTAGCAATAGGAGGATATTGTGAGTTCGCTCTACCCAGTTCTGAATCTAATTTTTTTTATTCTTTGTCCAATTATACACCTGATAAAATTATGCGTAAATAAGCTAGATATTTGAATCCAAACAAGACCAGGTATGAGCATCAATTCATATCTTCTGCACTCGCATTTAGGTGGACTTGCATTCTGGGATCCACGCAGAAAGATAGCCAGTATCTATCTTACTGGATGGCCAGGGCAGCATGCTACAGATGGTTCAAGGTAGAGTGAAGGGCTGTGTGCAAAACAACAATGCGGACTGAGCAAAACCAACGAGCCCTTTCTCTCACTAGAGAAAAGAGTAACTGATACTCAAAAACCGTGTTTGGTTACCTGCCTGGATGATAGAATTTTCATTTTTCCATCATATTGACTTCATGACTTCTCTCAAGGTTATCTTGTTCTTTGAGATCCGTTTGGTTGGAATGTTCAACATTATGAGATATTTCAACGATTCCTAAGAATCATTTATTTAAAAAATAATTACAGAAAATAATAACTATTGTTACATTTGATTGATGAAAAATTACTTCGAAAAATAATATTAAAAAAATTATTATATTTGATCAGAATTAATCTTATATGAAAATATGACAAAATTTACAAATATACCTTTCAACATAATTTTTTTTTAATACTAGAATAACATTATCATCTTCATCAATTTTAATATAATGATTACCATCATATAGCTCTTTGCATAATATCATTTCCATCTTAATTTTTTATAAAATTTTTATTGAATAAATTTAGAAAGATATTAAATAAATTTAATGATTATATACACAACTTTATTGAAACATTTTTATTAAGTATAGATTATCACTACTCAAAATTTATCAAATACCAATCCCCTCTGATGTTTGTTTACTTTCTCTCTCCAAACATAACATAAGATCCATCAATTTTTTACTTCTCTCTCTCTCTACCATTTTTCATACCAAACATGATAATCTAGCATGAGATTCATTTTTCCACATCAGATTACTCCCAACCCAAACAGACCCTAAAAGAAAACCCTTCATGGCTTCTCAATGTTGTGGTCCTACAACACTGTCGGGCGACCAGTTCTCAATTAGAGAACAAGTTCTATAACAAGTTACATTGCATCCTCATAATTGATTATTGAAGTGTCCTAATTTGATGGCAAACAACTTATATATGCTTGATATGCCTACATGGCTCATATAATCAGGCCTTCTCCTCACCATGTTCCTGGCAATGGGAACAGGCACACGTTTGACTTGGCATGGAAAATATTGCCTGTCGGATGCCCACTTTCCCCAAGGTTGATAGTAGTTTTCTTACTACTACTATAGGCTATTAAACCTAGAAAGCTAATTATTATTTAGTTCACTATTCTGAGACACTAACAGCAGATGAGATGCACATTAGTTCCATTTCCACACAGGAGACGAAAGTCTAAATTTTCAACCCAAAAGATTTTGCTAACCTGGAAACACAATCACATACAAATGCAAGTCTCAAGATACTTTAGATCATCCATTCTGACCAAAAGATCCAAAAGCACATATACTCTACACTTTTAGTTGGTCGTTACATGGAACACAGGTATGACAGCAACTGGGTTTTTAAAGCACTCAGTACCTAGATAACCAAAGCACATCGAAAATTGCAGTAGCAGCTAAGAGGAGGCAGCTGAGAAAAGCAAATGTAATTGAGATAGCCATGCGGTCACAGAACCGATGCAGAGGCTTACAGAAGTCTGGAAGTGCAGTGTGCCGGATCCCTGTGCGGTTTAAGTTGGTTATCCCAGCTGCAGCTGAGCCCGCACTCATCATAGCATATGCAAAAGCCTGTCATTATGCAAAATAACAGCATTATAACTTGTTGTAGCGTGTCCATATTATACCTTTTCCATCAGGTAGAAACTAATGTGGTTGTATTTATTGAGTCACATACAGCAAACCACTGGCAGTTAATTAGTGTTATTCATTAAATACAATGAACTTTGCATGACCGGGCATTCCTTATAGCTGATACATTGGCATAGCATGCAAGCTTGCAAAGTTTTCCTGTCAACACATAGATGTAACAACATTCTAAACATCACATACATACCTAGATCTTGTTTGACTCTATATATACACATATATATGTGAAAAAACATAAGTGAATAGTTGTAGATCAATTTTTGTACATAGAATAGATATATATGCAACTTTGCAGATCACAAGGTATTATTGGTTAAGAAATAAGGTTAAGAAATAACTCATGCATGTCAAAAAAAAATTAGAGTTTGTCACATATATGGAAGTTAAGTCCAATGTGTTATATGCACCAAATGGGCAGACTGAAGAAGTGAGCCATTCACAAGGCAATCAGCATGGCTATTACACTTGGAATCTTCAAGAACTCAAAAGGTGTTGATGACGACACTATTTATTTACCCATAAGCCCACAACAGAGAGGATGCCAAGCCAGCTGATGTGATTGCTGCCAGGAATGTTATTATTTAGATAAGAAGGATGGGAGGGACATAAGCTTCCGAAAGTCATGAAGAGGACCTGCAATTGGCCATTCAAGACGAAAACCTCTGCAAGGTTGTACATCTTGCTGTCTATGCTGATCGCTAAGATCTACCTAGGAGGCACCCAGGCAATGGAGCAGCCAATATATCTTGTCAAGCTGATTAGCAGAAAAGGCTGATGATCAGATGTCAAAACACCTACCGAAATTCCCAAAGACAAATTGCAGAAAAGATCCATTTTGCATGTGCACATGAAGCATCTTTTCTGTCACCAGTATCTAGGCTTCTCTTATTAGAAAATATTAAAAAAGAAGTCACAACAACACAAATGCTACTTATATTAAGTCAAATATCCTTTTTTTAGACCTCATTAAATCAAATATCTTTAATGTAATAGTCCATTTTACTATAAAACAGATATATGCACATTTTGCCTAACGAGTGTACTTCTAAGAGTATAATTACAAACCTCTAGAAAAGCTTTACCACCTTTTTCTTTAAGGAAAAGCTGGAAACTGGATATCCCCGATTTTGTATTCAAGAGACAAAAATGAAAAATCACAGAAGAATCCAAGAGTTAAGTAATGACTGTCATACTAAATTGGCCCTTTTACTAGTCTTAGGCCAAAAGGGTCTTTTGGTGCATTATCAATGCAAAACAATGTGCTCATTGCAAAATATGCTTTGGTATTCCTTAAATATTACAAGAAATGAACAGATATGCTTCAGTGACTCAAAAGTGTAGCTCAAAACCTGTTGTGTTGTATTCTCATTGCTCCCTTAGAATCGGCATCGTGAATTGTGCCACATAACTACGCAAAGTGAATGGTGCAGGATAGCTAAACAACTTTTGAATGATTTTTAATATCAAACCTCAAGATCACACAACTCCTGTATTAACTTTTGTAATAGAAAATAGCTTTAAAACAATCCACCTTGCATTTGTACAAATATAATTGATGCAAGTACTAGAAAAGGAAGGGTGCATAGGATGCAGAAATCTGTAGTTTCTGTGATAGTAGAACTTTGTTACATGGAATGATCTGATATCAGAACTGCAAAAGAAATTACCACCAAAGAAGAATGACAACAAAAAGGACAAGCTCTTAGATGGACTATGGCACAACAACAGGCTATTTGATGGCTGCTTACTCTATGCAACGCATTACAGATCCAAGAAACAATACATAATCAAAGCAGTGTTGGACTTAATGCTTCTATATTCTTTTCTCCGTCAAAAAAGGAAGAATCAAATTCTCAAACAAGTATTTGCACTTTATGCAACCAGTAAAATTTTGTTGTGTCCAGTTGACAGCCTGTTATGGATCTATATGACATGCTTGGCCATTTCCTACCATCAGACAAAGACCACTAGATTTCTTTTATCATATTATCACTTGAATTACATTGGTTGCACTTCAGACTTATACCTAGCAATAGCCTAAAGAACTGTTATCCTATAGAAGTTTGAAATAAACTACATTTAGAATCTTGGAACAATTAATGTGAGAAACGAACAGATCTGTATAACTTTCTGCATTTTTTACCTCATTTCAAACAATATCGATCCCTGTATGCACCTGCTGGTTCTCAGGCTATATAAATAAAACCTTGTACATGACACTATGCAAATTTATTAGAAAGGATCATGGAGACCAAATTACTATACGTGCTTGACAAGGTTCGCGATACTGATTTCGGTACCTGTACCAATACCATATTGGTATTAGTGTCAATACCATGGCATACCAACACAGCATGCTCCCTCTACTGAGTATTGTTTTAATATTGGTAAAGGTTGGGTACAAATATGGGGCAGTATGTACTGGCACAGTGAAACTTGGTGCTAGAAACATCACCAAACATTAGGCATACAAACTATAACAAAGCTGTGTATATTACGCATAACATGAAAGGATTAACATAAATCACCATGACAAACTGCATGGTACAAAATTCTGCTTCTTAGTTGCATGTGATAAGATAGGTTGCATTTCCCACCAAGTGATTCATATATCTTAAAGTAGCCACGGCACTAATTCATAAGGTTGACGTCATCCTAAGTACTGCTCATCACATTCTTGAACCACAATGGATCACAACCTCATTCAAAATCCAGATCCATGAAGATGCGATAAAGTTGGTGAGTTAAAGTTCAAAATAAGAATCATCTACATAAAGGACACTGCCATGAGATCCCCGACTCTAGCTTGTCATGCTCTGAGGATGGATAAGATATCATGAGTTGTGGCCGTGCTAGGAGGTATAAAGCAAGAAAAAAAAAGAAGCATCTCTAACTTAGTGTTTGAAGCAACAAGTTCAAGATTACCTATGTTTTATCAATTGTGTCACTTACAAGTGAACCTGATTATGGGATTTAGTTCACAAAGATTATGGTTTTACAATTTGTTCGATGTTGCAGAGTGCAAGACATCCAACATACACCCAGATTGAGCTTATGCCAAAATAATCAAGGGCCTGAACAGTGCATCCTTTTTTCTGAGGAGGCAAGTTATACTTGACACCAACTACTGTCCCTCATCTCCCACCATCCCCCCTTTAAAGTCCATGGCACTTTCCTCAACCTCATTTACAAAACAATCTTGGCAATGCTTCAAACACCACACATCATTTTGTAAAAAAAGGTTCTTCTCAGACTGATGACTGACACGAGATTTATATTAACTAAAAATGTTGATTAAAAATTTTGCATTAATATTCATATCTAAAATAGTATGCAACCAAAAACATGGTGTCTTCTATTTGCACACAAGCTTAGCAATATCACAGCTGGAAAAGATACAACCTTTAAATAAGAAGAGATCCAAAATTCATATAAGCTATAATAAACCTAGATCCACCCCCCATCATCCCTATAGCTCAGTTACTACTAGTTAGTGCTTCTGAACAACCTACCACGCAACTTTATTCTATCAAACTTAAGTGTATCTACCTCCTTATCAAAGCTATTTAATGTTCTGATCTCTGTGATGAAACTATGTCGGTTTGCATGAACCACCATAAATGCTAGGTTGGGCCATGCGTATTTAAAGTCAAGCAACAAATATCTTTCCTATTCCCAAACCTCTTTAACTTCCATGGCACATTTAAGAATATGGAAAATGTTACATGCAACCTCGGTAGCATGATCAAATGCATGTTGCACATCACAACTGTCTCATTTTCAAAATGAGAGCAATAAATGAAAGACAGCATCATCATGGTGCTACCTTAGTGTAAAAAAATAAATATAATATAATATAATAATAATAATAATAATAAAATGTATAAAAACTTCAAAACTTCAACAGAATCGTGATTCTATAGTTTGAGAGATGCTGAGACAAAAATAGATCTTAAATTACACTAATATTAAAGCAAAATAAAGAGTGGTAATTAAAGAATATATACCTGATCGCCAGCAAATATAACCCACCCGTGACGACGGGACGGGATGACCGGCGTCTTCTTCACCAGCTTCCTCACGGTCAGTAGAAGTTGCAGCAGCGAATGCGCCGCCACCGCCGCAGAGATCCCCACCAGATACCTGACCAAAGAACACAAACGGTAACTACACCGGGCGGCACACCGACCCAAATTCAAATCTGAAAACACAAATATCCGTCAATCAGGACCATCCATTCTGTTCACTCGGCCATGAAGGGACTTTTTGGGAGATCAAAAAACACTGTCGTTTTTTTTATTTTAAAAGAAAAAAGGAGGAGGCGGGTATTGTGCGAAGGAGGGGAAAGGCCAAAGGGAGGCAGGACTTCTCGCTCTTACTCGAGGGAGTCGGAGAACGACCACTTGGAGTAGAGCGGGAGGTGGAAGCCGAGGAGCGAGAGTTCCCGCGCTGCTCCGCAGAGACCATCAGCGCCAAAGCCAAAAGCGAAGAGACCACCGTCGCCGCCGCATTGCCGCTCCGGCCATGTCCCATCGCCTCCCGTCCGCCGAGGCACCGTCCGGCCTTCCTGTCACGGGCACCAGCGGGCCGCTCATCGTTCCCGAGTCGGCCGCCGTCGCCACCTTCACCGCCTCCGGCATCTGGATCCCCACCTCCGCCAGCGCCTGCGCCCTTTGCCCGTCGCGTCCATCTTTCTCTCTCTCTCACACCTCTCTCTCGTTCTTTTTTTTATTCTTTCTGTGGTAATCGGTCTAGTTCTTGGAGGCTGATGGAGAAGAGAGAGGGGGTGGCAGGGGTTTTAATAGAGGAATGGGTGACCGTACCGGATCGTGGCACGAAACGGACACGTGTTGAGACAAGAGAGGCGGGAGGATGTCCGGTCCGTGACTATGAGAGTGGACGAGACCCCCGAAATCGTGCGACGATGTTTACCGCGCCAGGGGTTGTTGGGGTGAGGCGCGCAAAGCCGTCTGATGTTTATTGTGAGGTGATGAGAAGGACACCATGGATCGATCAAGCGCAAAGCTCCCACAGAAGTACGAATCCACATTTTTTCCTTTTCTGAGCAGCAAAACTGAACTGTGAAACTGTGGTGGATTAAAATTTTTTTTAAAAAAAAGACCAACTTATTGCAACAAGTAAGGCCACTTACCGCCGCAAGAGTTGAAGCCCAATCTATCCTAAACAAATACAAATATAGATATGAAAACTCATCCGATATATTACGTACAAAAAAAAAAAACTAATCCGATATATGATATTAAAATTGTGGATATAAATGTGAATTATAAGTTGACAGATACATCTGCATCTCAGTTTCATGTGATGTATCTTTTCTGTATTTTCTAATAATTCCAAAATGGTCCAGCTTATTTTGTTACAAGTCCCTTCCCCAGTATGGTATTACAACGCTGACGTGTTGGTCGGTCTTTGACATGCATAAACTTTAGTAAATAAGCTTATCGTGGAGAAGATGCTAATGGACCATTCCTTCCGCTGCAAGAGTGACCAAGGGCCATGGAGGATCTGACAAGAGGACTTGTGCAACCCAAGCGTCATTCCACGTCTCAAGTTCGTAGCCATTTTCTGTTTGATGTCAGAGGTCTTAGTGATTCCTTCGGAGAATTTATCAGAATAATCCGGTGCTAATGGAGAAGATCCTTATTGCATCGGAGAGATTGGGAAACTAGTCGTTCAAAAATGTTTACTTGGCCTCCTTTCCTGTGAAACTGTAAATGGGTGATGACTATTAGATATTTTCATGGGACTAAGCATATTTTCTTTGCCTCCTATCACCCTATCAATGGGTCAGGGTCGTCCTACTAGAAGGAAAAGAGACAGAAGGAGCATTATATTACTGAGACCAAAGATATCCGAAGACTAATTGGCAGATCCTTAGTTGATCAGCAGGGAAAAAAAAAAGGTTAGCAAGAGACAAACAGGCAAACCGAACCGAAGTCACGAGGGAAAAGGACAAAGATCATCAGGCTCGCTCGTGGAATCTTTTTGGAAGCCACACGGGTTACATGCAAATGATCTAGCAAAACTGCTACCCGAAGGAATACACTACCAATTAAATATGTTCATGCTGACACATGTATGTTAAGAAATAGATTACTAATCAACAGTCTGAAATTTTGGGGATACTTGTTAGTCATAGGAAGTTTCTCAATCCAACCTAACACAGTCTGTGTACCCAAGTTTTCTTGTTTTGCTCCTCCGTGAGTGTGAAAATAGATAACATGTCAATGTAGAATATGTACAGTTATTAGGGGGCTATTGAAATTGTTACATTCTAGAGCACTTAATGATGATCATTATTAACATAGTGCAGTAATATTTTATCACAATATACGGTTTCATAACAGTATTGGAATTGTCACATTACAATGCTTGCAATAATGAGTCTTGAGTCATTAACTTTACATGCTCGTGTTGTTGGTTGAAAAATTTTATAATTTAGCAAAGTTGTGGACGTGAAAGTAGATTCCTTGGTAGCCAAATTACGAGCAAAGAAAGAGAGTAATACTTTACCTGGTATCAAAAATTTTCTCCTCACCTGGCATACCACATGTCCCAAAGAACTGATGTAATTCACTGGTTGACGCAATTCATGGCTGAGTTGTCGGACAAAGCACCAATCTTCTTGTGCCACGTCAGAATGATCGCTGTGAAAGGAGAAATTTTAGCACTTGGGCTCCGCCTCGGCATTTTTTTGCAAGGTAATCATGTGGAAAGTGACTTATTGGTAACACGATGCCGTATTCTATCTGATCATGGTGGTCTAAAATATCATGTTCGTTGTCCCTAAATCTAGCATCTTTTACGTGGCCATATTGCAATAGCTGAATTTAGTAGTCGTCATCCTGAAATGCTTTCTATGAGAGTCATTGTCCTATTAAACATGTTTAAAGTTATAAAAGCAAGTGGATGTCCAGTATTTTGGATGCTTTGATCACCGTTAGTGATCAAATTTGCTTCTACATAGGAGTGCTTTACTAGCAATCATCGGAAGCAATAGTCTCCACATATTAAAGGATAAAATTTCTAAGGTTAGAACATGACTTCATGGCATGACTTCATGGCAGGATAATCTCAAGTTTGTGATCCTAGGCCAAAATGGTAAAAAGGACTTAACGGCTAATTTGAGTATGCTGTTATATTTACCCGACGGTGGCCTTCCTGTAAGCAGCGCTATTTTGTAGTCATCGGAGGACATGATAAAGTGTGGAATCTCCTCATGCTTATGCGAATCTGCCACCGGCTACTGGAGAGAGAAGTCTGGCATCAAAAGCAGTGTGAACTCTGATGAGGTGGTCTCACCAAGGAAAGGGATGCAGTGGTAACCATGATTTAAGGGAAAAAAGAAAGAAAGATAAAAATATTTTACAGACATTAGGAACTTGGATCGAAGTATGATCTTTTGCCGTCATGCCTTTGTTAATCGGAGATGATCAGATTTATCTGATTGTTTAAAATATCTATTGAACTGTACAAGGAAGCCAGGGGCTCTTTATTGTTCTCAAACACCTTTTGATATCTTAATATCCTTCAGTTCGAAAGATATCTTGATATCCTAGCTTTATTCACTTATTTATATATTAAACCAAATTCAGGACTTAAAGAATAGCAAGCTGAGGGTCACGAATCACTGTTTTAGAAGAGGAGGAAGCCTTTCACGCGACCATCATCGTGACCACCGTAAAACATATGCATATAGATAGTGTTTGGATGCTCCGATTTGAGTAGAATAAGGACTTATTCCACCTTATTCCCTCAAAGAGGTGAAAAAGACATGAGGGGCCATCTTGGTTTAACAATTCTGATCAATTCTTCTTTATTTTTATTTACCTTGGTTTAGTTATTTCATGGTAGACCATAGAATAGTCTATTTTAGATTTTTAATAAGTATTAATTACATTTTATTCTAAGTTTATGAATGATATTGTATTAATTATTTTTTATTTTCAATAGAATAGTAGATTTTTAACCAGCTAAAAATTTGAAATAACAAAAGAGTAGCTATTCTTTAAGAATTTATATTTTATTTAAAAATAAAAAAAAATCCAAACACTACCGTAAAGGTTACCGGAGGAAAAGGCATTGATATTAAAAAAATTATAAATTTTTTGATAAAGAAACATGAAGTACAAAATTTAGCAAACAATAAAAAGGAGGCAAAAAGTTGGCTCGTGGAGTTGAGCAGAAGGAAAGGCTTTGCTTGCTACAATTTACCTTGTGTCATCTCCAATAAAGCGCAGTAGCAGCCTGCAAAACGACAGAACTTCTAAATTGAAAAGATTACAGGAACAAATGAGTTACACCAAATAATACTGCATTCTATTTCCACCTTGACCCAACAAATTGGCAAATAATGCTACAAAATATAGAACAACTATAACTTCTCTAAAATAATAAAAGTTTACATTTTTGTTTGATATATCCATTAAGGATATGTAGCGAATGATTATATAAAGGAATGATTTCAATAGACAAGAAACGATGACATGTTTAAGGAGCAAAAAAATTCATTGATAGTGTGAGTTCATGAAGTATACATCAATAGGTTCTATAAAAAGCAAATTTCTAAATAAACTAGCAAAGTATGATTCGATCTATCAACTTAACTCATATTCGACTAGTTTTAAATAAATTTAGATTTGAATTTAATGAATTCGGATCGTAAATAGATCGATTGATTTAATTATTTATCATTTTGATCAAACTCAATTTCTATTTTTTAAATATTTAATTCATTTAATCTGTTTATTTATGGATCAAACCTAATCAGATACCCATTTAATTACTGATAATTTAAACTAAAAGATCCCCAAACATGCTCGCTATTTAAATCCAAAATTCCAAAACTCGCTCACTAGCCACACCTGTTTATGCAAGATAGGTCTTCTCCAGATGATGGAGAGAGTGGGATCAAGGAGGTAAATGATGCAGGTGCTTCTCCAAATGATTGAACCATCGCGATGAGGTGAGTGCTTCTCCAAATGATTGAACCATCGCGACGAGGTGAGTGCTGCAATTATATTTATTTAGACAAGAATATCTTGAATTCGAAGGTTGTTAAAAGCTTAATAGTTTATTTAGACCTATTAAGGCCACCCATAAATAATGGATCTCTATAACATATCCATTACATTTTTCTTTCAAAAGCTGTTTGATTTGATGAATTAAGGTATACCAAGGAATTACTACGCCAAATTTCACTTCTTTTTCATTAGGGCTACGAAATTGCATCAAATTTTTGTGATTTTTTGGGTATCTTATACCATGAAATTTTATTTCTTTTTATATTGACTGTTTCAGATCTACAAGAAATGCTGGTCGTTATTTTGCTCTACTTCCAAAATTCCTCTCTCATCATAGAATCATCTTGATTTCCTTACAAGTTTCTTCACAGGTTACAAGGTACTTTTGGAGAAAATTATTCAATTATGCAAGATAGGTCGGTTGGATAAACAGATTATCTATTTATTAAATAAATTATAAACAGATCGAATCAGATTATTGTTCATCAAACAGAACATATTTAGATTTCAAATTCTGATCTATTTAATAAACAAATCAAATTTAAATTTAACTTTCTAATCCTTTCTGAATCTGATCCGACCTGACCTAATTGCAACCCCTATTCTAAAGCATAGGAGCATAAAACAAGCAACCTACCATCACTGCAGAGTTGAGTAGGAAGATTAAGAGAAAAAAGGCAGATAAATTTTACTGGTTCCAGCAACTCCAGATTAGAGGCTCAAAAGAATAATGCAGTCACAACCACAGCCCCTGAGCAAGCCAAGTTAGAAGAGCAACGCCAGAGATAACAGTTCAGCAGGCACTTACTGCAAAATAGAATTTGGTCTGGAGCATAGCATTGGAGACTTTTCCGTTTGTCTTTTCATAATATTAATGCTCGAAAGAATAAGAAAAGACAGCAAAATAATGGAGTAAAGAGGAAGGCAATGCAAGATTAAAACCGTCGTTACATGTGAAAACAATTTGAGCAAAAAAGAAGAAAAAAAAGTCAGGATCGAGAAAACTGTGCAACTGTAATAACAAGCAAATATTTCAACCATCAACCAAAGGGAAAAAACTCTGAGGACTCAAAATCATAGCTACTATTGATGCAGCCCCCATCCCGTTCATCAGCCTCCAAAACCTATGAGTTGGTGCGGAGCCACAGGGACAACTAATCATAAAAACATGAGTTTAGAAAAGAATTAAAGTGTTGGAATATAGAATCTTCAAAAAAGAATAAAAAACAGAGATTAAAAAAGTGAAGTCGGGGAAGAAAAATGGAGGCTCAGATTCACAGTCAAATCCAGCATTGCATAATTACTTCGAGTACCCTCTACAAAATTAAAGCAAGCCAGCTGCCATTGGTTGCCTGATGAACAGTAGTAGGCCATCCAAGATCACCTTGCCGTTTAGAATTAACCGTCTTCTGATTCACAATGCCACAAATCCTCTGCCCAGATTCATCACAGCCTCTTCTTCTAAAGCAATTTTAAAGAAAAGATTAAAGAGAAAGGAGAGGAGAAAGAGGCAGAACATCACGGCATTCACCCTCAGCAACTTCTCCATTTCACGTTGGATGCAAATGGGTTGCCTGCAGAACAACAGAACATCCAGAGCTCCCTGGCCTATTGTTTAAGAAGAATAGACAACCAGAAGAGAGGAGAGATGGGGCTTGATCTTAATGACATTGCTAAGCCAACAAATGGGAACAACACTTGCATGCTTCCCATCATCGCCTTATTACACCATGATAAATTACTTCAGTTATTTTTGAACAGAGGCAAGCTAGAATAAATGTTGCAAAAGATCCAGGAATTTGGCTTCAGCAATTTTGTTTAGTTATTTATGACCGCAATCTGTTTATGAAACAAATTCAAATAAAAGTGGATTGGGAGAGGATGTTAATGTTTATAGAAGAAAGCCATTGCCGTACCTCATTATATTAATTAATAATCTTCTTATTAGTCTTTTTCCATCTCTTCCTGGAACTAAAGAATCAATTAGAAATTCACGAGATATCTATTCCATTCAGGTGGTATAGAAACTTATGCCGAAGCCATGATGCACCTGCTTGAGAAACTCAGGGGATTTGGTTCAGCAGCAAGCAAATTCTCACCACTTCTGCAGATATAAGTAAGAAGATAAACAAATATAAAAAATAAGAATTCTTCAACAATAAAGAGTTGTATTGAAGAGGTTAGGAACAACATTAATAGATTTGAGGTTTTATAATGTTATAGCTTTTAACATGGGAAAAGTAGTAGTGATAAAGAGAGGAAAAAAAAGGAAAAGGGAACTCAGACAAGACCAAAACCTCTGCGACCTGCAAAGAGAAATAACTCTGGTAAAAAGGATGAGTCAAGAGAAAGACAGGAAGATATCCCACACTAGCTATTTATTAGATCAACAGTGCATCAAGACACTTCAGGAGTTGAACTTTGATGTTTCATCAGACCAATAGTCAGTTTTCACTTTCTTATTATGATTCAGCAGCCAAAATTTAAAGAGAGTTTAAAATATACTAGAAGTAAAAGGTTTTAGTCGCTTATCTATCCCTCCAATCCTTCAGACACCACCATATCAGATAAAATTCTGAAAATCTGAGGATCCAATCAGCAGAGAAACAAAGACAAGAAAACAAATTAAAAATAGAAAATAAATGGAGGCACAGAACCACCAGTTTTTCAGGCATTCTTCAAGTCTTTGACTATCTGCAAACAGCTGCAACTGGTTGTGCGAGAAACAGCAGAACATCCAAGCTTCGCCCAGTGTGTTAAAGATAGAGGTACAAGACCTCGTTGTTTCCACTTTGTAGCAGAATCGGTCCTTGTCCCATAGATCCTGAGAAGTGAGAATCTCTTAAGAAGCAAACATATTTTGACAAATGTTATAGCCAACCATAGTCACAAATTCAGCATTCAGTAACAATTGAGCTGGGGCAAAGATTTGATATACTAAAAATATAAATGATAATAAGAATTCGTCTATACTTGATAACAAATTTTAGTTATCTAGATTTACGGGAGGACAAAAGATCAATCTAAAAGTTATTGGTGTATGTGTATATCTGTTCATGCAAGGAAAATATTAAAGAAAAATTGCCCAAACTCTTCTAAAAGCCTCATTTCACAAGGAACGCCAACCATAGACCACTGAGGCACCTTTGTCTTCACACACACACACACACACACATATATTGAACTTGAGAAGGGAGAGAGAGCTGTAAAAAAGAGTTTGAGGCTCAGATAAATCCACATATCTATCAAATCCCGTCACCATCCAATTACCACATAACAATGGAGCAATTGGCTGCCCACTGATGACAGACCGTTTGAGTAGGCCCACCATCATTAGACAGGATGGGAAGAGGAGTCATGACCGGGATAAATTAGTAATGGTCTAATGTTCCATGGCATGCAAAGATATGATAAACTGAATCACATGATTATGGCTTATCATCATCTATTAACAAGCATACACATAAATGTGAGCAGTGATGGAGACAGAAAAAGGAGATGCTCAATTTTGCCTATTTTCTAACATTATGCTATGAGAAAGATGAGAAACACCTGTACACAACAGATGTGAGCAAATGACAGAGACTGATTGCCTACTTCAGAGTCGACAACTAAATATTCATGTCGCTATATCCAATCAGAATAAAGAATGACAACACAATTTACCAAATCCATACAATGTACATAATCATCCAGCATGCAGCAAAATAAATTACAAAATAATTGAAACTAAAGAAACAGTATAAAAATATTCGCCCATAAAAAGTTGGGAAAGCTTTTATAAAAAAATGAATAAAGATGCATTTAAATATAACAAGATTTGGAATCAAGAAACCAAGATAGGCATGCACACCATTGATATGTGTGTGCGTGTAATGTGTGAAGGAGTGCAGTGTGGTCAGAATCTATGCAGAGCTGTTGTCACACTTCACTACTGTAAATACATTCTTCTTTTAGGAATATGCCCATCAACAATAGCTCCCAGATAAATAGTTAAGAGAAAGGGAAGATGCACAAAGGCAAAAAAAGGAAGTTCGTTCAAAATAAATAGTTAAGAGAAAGGAGAAGATGCACAAAGGCAAAAAGGGAAGTTCGTTCAAAATATTAACCCCTGGTAATGGTAATAGATGAGATTATAGTCATGCATTGCATGCATCAGACGGTCCTTGTTCTTGAACAAACAACCTGAATCCTACATGAGCAACAATTATACATGTATAAAGAAATTTACTTATTCATGTTCATATGCATGTATATGCAACTTTTTGTTCATGTGAATTTATAATGCATGTGTGTAGGTATAAGATGTGTACTAAGCCAATCTTCTAAAACATATTTAAAATATACAACAAAGGGGTATATAATCTGAATCAATCAAAAATCGTGGAAGTTATAGTTTGAGTTTTGGTTTTGGTGGGAGAATTACATGCAAACTATACATCTACCAGCAAAATATACTCAGAAAATCTCATCATCACCTCAGTAATCTGAGAAAAGCAATGAGAACAGAATCATAGCTGGACCAATAAGCTTCAACCCTCCTTCATAAATTATCACTAGTTTTAGATTGGAAAGAAGGGGAGAAGGAAAGGACACAGATACCACCTTCACGTTCACCACCAAGAAGAAGCCACGGGTTGATAGCAAGAGAACTACTGCTTTAGATGAGGGGCAGCCTTTCATGTAATCATCATCATGAACACCACAGAACATATGCTTCTTAAAGTTGCTGGAGGAAACGGCCTTGGCATTGAAAAAATATGTTTTTTGATAAAAGAATAAAATACAATATTCAACAAACAATGAAAAGGAGGCAAAAAAATTGCATGTGGAGTTGAGCAGGAGGAAGGGCTTCTTCGGTCCCATTTACTAGAAATATTGTGCCATCTCCAATAGGATGCAGCAGTAGCCTGCAGAATAATGGAGATTCCAAATTGCCAAGAACACAACTTTTACATTTTATGTCTACCTTGACTCCAACTAACCGGCAAATAACACTACAAAATATGAAAATTATAAATTACCAATCACATTTTTGTTGAGATAACCATTAAGAATATGTGGCAAATAATTACATAAGCCAATGATTTCAATAGACATGAAATGCTGATAGGTTTAAGAGGAAGGCATATTTCATGGATCCTTTTAGCCAACATATTACACATCAAATCCAAGCAAGTTACGTAAAGGAAGGTCTTTTAAGCACAAAAGCATATGAGCAAAGCAAATTACCACTACATCTACAGAGTTAAGAAGGACGATTAAGAAAAAATAAAGTTAATAAAGAAGCAGCATAAATAATTGCAGAGTTGTATTACTTTTAATGAGATTAAGGACATCATCAGGAAGAGTTCAAGCGGGTGATCTTACCCAATACCAACTCCAGAAAGATTTCTAAAGGTTCCTGGAACTCCTTCATACAGGCTTGAAAAATGATGCAACACGAAGTTATCACAAAGCCCGGTCAGCCCCTGAGCAAGCCAAAGTAGAAGAGCGACGCCAAAGAATAGAATTTTCTGGTTGTCTTTCATCATATTGACGCTCAAAAGAAAGGAAAGACTACAAACTAATGGAAGAAAAAGGAAGCCAACACAAGATCAAAACTCCTGTTACATGGGTTAAAAATAACTAAAGTAAAAAATAAAATAAAATAAAATAAAAGAAGAAAATAATTGAACCAAGCTCAAGAACATTTTGCAAGCAAATATTCCCTGATTTTAAAAACGATTTCTTCAAAAAGATATTTCGGTTTGGGGTATCTCAGAACCCTAGCTAATGTTGATGCGGTCCTGTCCCTGATCGTTCATCAGCCTCCAAAATCCATCCAAAGTATGATAAAGAAGCGTTGAAAAATAGAATCTTGGGAAAGAAAAAGAACAGAAATTAGAAATGTGAAGCAATTAAAAGAAAAAGGAGGCTCAGATTCACCATTAAATCCTGCATTGCAACGTTACTTTCGGTATCCTCTACAACTAAACCAAATCGGCTGCGAACGGTTACCTGCTAAACAGCAGCAGGCCATCCAAGATCGCCTTGCCCGCAAACTCTCTGCCCGGAGTCATCACAGCCTCCTTATAAAGCAATAGAAAATAAAGAAAGAAAAGACTGTAGAGAACTAAACCAAATCCGCTGCGAACGGTTGCCTGCTAAACAGCAGCAGGCCATCCAAGATCGCCTTGCCCGCAAAATCTCTGCCCGGAGTCATCACAGCCTCCTTATAGGAAAGAAAGAAAGAAAGACTAAAGAGAATGGAGAGGAGTAAAAAGGAGAAAAAGAAGAAAGATAAGAATAAAAGAAGCTCAGAGGAATCTTGAATCAAAGAGACCGAAAGATTTCCCCTTCTCCGCTCCTCCAATCGATGACCCCTCCGTCTAAAGATGGCTGCAGATCGGTTACCTGCGGGACATCAGACCTTCCAGAGCTGCCCCGCCTATCGTTCAAGAAGAGAGAAGACACCCAGAGGAGAGGAGAGATGGGGGTTGGTTCAATAAGACCAACCTAAGAACAGAACTACGCACCAAGGAGATTGTGTTTGGTTCGAGAACACGAAAACATGGAGTAGGGAAAGACGAAGAAGAAGGCCAAAAAGACACGGAGCGGTGCCCAAAGCCCTTGGCGCTGAAAAAACCACCCACCGACCCCAAGAAGACGAGAAACTATATCCCACACCGCATGCAAAACGAGAGATCCAAGAAAACGGAGGGAAAAACAAGTACCCGTTACGGGAGACCACAGCTTATGCCTTACGCGATACGGCTATAGGTGCGAGAGGTTTTAATTTGATTTTGTGAGAGGTTTTAATTTGATTTTGACTCACAAGTGGACCAGCTGGTAGGTTCCTCGTCTCCGCTGTTTGATTTCAAAATCTAAAAACCGGAAGCCCCGGTACGTGTGAAAGAGGTGCTTTTCCTCGCACCAGTGACGGCTCAGTTTGTTTGGATTTGGGAGGTGAAGGGAGTGCCATGGAGAGGAGAAGTAGTGGTTTTTGAAATTTGAAATTCTCGATGAACATGACGTCTAATATATAAATATATATAAATAGAAGAGAAATTTTAAATTTAAAAAATTAAAATAATTTATCAATAATTTATAATCTATATTATATATAAATTAATATAATAAATAAATTTTTTTAGAAAAATTATTACACGGGTTATAAGCTAGTTATAATAATAATAATATAATATATTATAATATAATATATCATAATAATATAATATAATATTATATATAACAATA
>KE504800.1:10923-46946 GCA_000441515.1 Elaeis oleifera | reverse complement strand
ATTATATTATTATAAGAATTATTATAATATAATATAATACACTATATTATTATAATATATTATAATAATATAAACTATAATATTATAATATATTATAGTGTTGTATCAATTGGATTTTTTAAAATATAATATGATGTATTTAACAAAGCTCTATGGAACTTAAAAGAGTTTGAGATTTAACATTAAAATCTTTTGAGATTGGGGATGGATTTAAAATTTGACCCTTAAATATGGACCATCTGAACCCAATTATATGTGATATACCTTTTATAAAATTTTAGAAAAAAAATATATACAATAAAGAGATGAGGAGATTATGGACTTAATGCAGATATTATGGATTCTGATTGTTTGTTTACGTTTGACTTAAAAATATATATTGAAAACAAAAAAGTTCACAGTTGTGGTTAAATCCCAGACGGACCGAGGTGCAACTGACTAGAAACGATTGGTGATTGGCACATACATTGCATGTTAGATAAGATTCAGATAGATATCGCTCCCTGAAAGAGGCCCGGAGATCAGAATGGTACTACGGTAATTCTTGCATTAAAATAGTTAATCTTCCAGCCCTGAAATAATCATAAAAATACTTCAAGAGAGGGGTCAGAGACCAGCATGCATTACATGTAGTAGGAGAAACTTGTTCATTGGGCAAAAAGGTTAAATAACTATGCACAAACTCGCATGCACCCACCTATCGCATATATATAATCAATTGAACAAGCCTCTACTTTTTTAAGCGCTAGAAATTCTCAGGGAAAGAGCCACAGGATTATAATTCAAGTTTCAATTTGTCTGTAAAATAACAAATAGCTAACTCATCTGCTGGGTCTGTGTAACAGTTGGCATAAACTCAGATTACATTACACTACAAGGGTGGCAGACAAGAAAAGCTGCTATAATACTTCAAGGTAACATTACAAGTCTACCACATACCTTTTGAACTCACCAAGCATACCAAGAAGACAGCAGGCATAGTTTGTATGTAACATAGCAAAAATCAAGGTTAAACCAATCTGATTATATGATCCTTATTAGCCATCCTGAAGAAAAGGATTTTGACTTCAGTGAGATGCCCAAATGTACTCCAATAGCTGCAGCAAGGAAAAGAACACCTGGCCGGAAAGCATGACAAAACTGAATACATCTCAGCAAAGAGTTGTCACTTATCCAACTCATATGCCAAACATCAAATCCAGGACTTTTGATGCAACTGATTTTGCTGGGGAAGCTATGGTTCCTGCAGAATGGCATCCACTGTCACTGATGGTGTTGCCGCTGGTTTGTGGATGATAGGGGCGAGGGAGAGCTCCCAAAGAACTAGGTGCAGCACAACTCCTTGCAGTATATGACGACTTTGAGGGCAATGAAACCATGAAGCCCCATGACTTATGGTGTTGTGCTTCTCAGTCAGAAATTGGCGCTGCATAGGGTCCACAGGTTTCACCCCAATTATGAGAACACTGTTAATTTGCGTCCCATTCTTTGCAAGAGCCTTTTGAGCATCATACTGGTTCTGCTCCATACAGAAAAAGTGGCAAGAACAATAAAAGGAAAAGCTAATCAGTGTTGAATATGGCATTACCGAGAGATTTTAATTTAATTGTAAATGCGAATCCAAACCTGATACATGATCCTTATTGAGAATTGACAGCAAAAAAGCAGCAACATGTTATAAAATGGTTTTAGAATGTTTATACAATAACTTACAACCACAACTATGGAATTTTGCAACTGGTAGAATAATCTAAATTGAGAATTCCTACTACCACAAACGTAAATTGGAACATAGCATTATAGCAGTGCAAAACAAGTGCCAAACTCTAACTCATCAAAACACCCTTGTAGACAAGTATCCAAACTTGTTCCCTTAGAGGCATGAACATAATCCCACACTTACAATGGCAAATTGTTTGTTACAGAACAGAACCACATATAACATAGACAATCCTGAGAAAGCCTCTGGTATTTGGTCTAGGGTAGAATGAAGAGGCAGGAGAACTGAGAAAGGCCACAGATAGAAATCACATCATCTCTATGCTCTCAATACCTTTTTAATAGGGAAAAATGTGAAGTGATATTGACAATTTAATGATGGGCAAGTTTAAAGGTAATTTACAAACAAGTGTAGCGATACACAAAGAATTCACATAGCACCACCACACAAAAAAAGGATGATGCCTATTATATACATATATATATGTATACATGCAAGTATACATACATAAGCAATTAAGCATGTGACTAAAGTAAATTGAAGAAACAAATGCCTCTATTTCACTGCATGAAAGCAGCCCCTCAAGGATACAATAGTGGCTTAAATGACCAGTTGTTTGCATGAAAAACATAGTTATTATTAGCTAATTGTTTCAACTAGTGAAAATTAATAAAATCAAGGACTACTATATATATCGTGAGAGCCCATACAAGCATATATTTAGTCCCCCCATTGGTTATGCATTGGGTAGATCTTGAGCCAAGGAACCTAAATGATACCTTCTAGCTAACCTTTTTGCGTAAGGTCCTAGGTCACTACATATATATTGCAAAAATGAATGAAGTAGAGTTACCTGATATAAAATGTGCATCCAGTTAGCATCCCTTGGACCAGGGACATGTTTCGATATTGGACCACATTTCTCAAATTCACGTAGTACCAAGTTGGTATCACCAGGAGCGAACCTTGAAAGGGAAAAGAAGAGTAGCATGAAGTATAATAGACCCAACATAAATTCAAGAAGATAAGTTTCAGCAATATGAATTGAATAAAAGAATATTAACAGATAGGAATTGCAACATTTAGTCAATGCATCATGGTTGAGCATCTTCAAGAGGTTTTGTCTTGGAATAAGGTGCAAAACAACCCATTTCACCATTATTAGTTAATATTTGTCATTCAAGAGATGGACATTTTAAATAGCCCTTGGAACTAATTATAACAGCAAGATCTCTCAACCTCAACCACCAGGCCAACCACCATGCACTTGTATCCAACATCACAACCACACACACACACAAAAAAAAAAGAGAGCAGAATTTGGAATTTAATTTGGTCGTAGTAACAAAGTTCTCTCATTGTTGTTGTTCACCATGATCTGGAACTCCATATGTGGGTAATATCAAACAAGGATATGACTACATTAACAACACAAGAATAGGAAAGAAAAAATTTAGCTCATAGTGGGATGGACTCCATGTGATTCATTTAAGGGTAAGCCAGGCCCGGCTTTTTCTCTTAAAAAATCATGAGCTAAACATTGCAAGTGCCATCTGGGGATACATAATTATGCATACAAGAAAGTAAATTTCTAAAAAATATAATATAGTCTTTTAAAATTGTACAGCCAACCAACTAGTGTTCCTCTTAGAAAAGAACAGGAAGTCAGGAATAAAAGGTATGACACAACGGAAGATGTTAACAAACTTTAATTGAGACGAAAAACTGATATTCTCCAAACCAGAACCCGCCATTCAATAGAACCAAAATGCAGCTTTCACAACAAGTAATGTCATCCAAGGGTGACAATTCTAGACCTCAACTGAAAATAAAGCTTGCCCCTTTTAACTTTGATAAGAGTGGTCTTCGCAGATACAAGTTAATGATATTTAAGACCTAAGATTACTCAATCAAACAATATACAGAGCCAATGACAGTAGCTGGTAGAGAATTAGACACACCAACATAGAACAAAACTGGTACTAATGGAATTCTAGAATAGCCTCTTTCCCGTATCAACAATTTCCGAAACCACAGCCTACGTCAAGAGAGGGAATCAACAATTTCCTATTCAAAGTCTATCATTCCAACTTCCAAAGCAGGCATTCAACAACATCTAAAGTTTAACTTGGCTATATCAGTCTCTACCCGAAGCCCTACTTAATCTCTAGTTAAGCTATGCTTAATCTCAGCAGAAATGTCACAAAAATTGCTAAACTTCTAATAATCACAAGTAATACTTAATTACCAACCACAGTAGGAGAATGTTTAAGATATAGCTACACTTCCAGTCATCACATGCTGTTGCTAATTTATGCTAAATTTCAAGTCAATCTCAGCAGAAGAATGATATAAATAAAGCTAAATTTCTGAACATCAAACATTCTATTACATTAACAGTCAATTGAAATAAGACTAGAATACGAAAGAGGTTTAAAAAACAAAACAAAACAAACAACAAAATTTAACCCATACCCAAAACAGTGACCCACGCCTCCTCGTTTAGCCCTCCGTTGGGCGCGCTGCTACTCTTCTGCGCCTCCGGCCTCGCCACCTCCCTCGGCGGCGGAAGCATAAGCAAGGCCCCGGTTCGACCACTCCATCCACCGGCGAACCCCTGTCCTTCTCACCCGGTGGATCCAGCTCAAGCTCTCGGGGCTCTGGGGCGCCGCCTGCTTCCCTTCAGACCCATTCACCTCTGCCCTAATTTCAAAGCCGAGGGAGAGGAGAGCGACGGGGAGCGGGAAAGGAGCCGCTACCGCCCGGGAGAACGGCGGCGGTGTCCCGCTCCTGGTGCCGGACGGGGACGCCGGCGAGGGTGGGGGGATCTCGGCGAGGGCGGGCTCGGGGAGAAGTCGGCGCGGTCGTCGAGGGTGAAGACGGGAGGCGGAGGGGGTCGGACGAGGAGAAGTTCTCCCGCCAGAGGGCGGAGACGGCGGCAGCCTGGCCGGGTGTGGCGAAGCGGCCGCCGCGGTGGTGGGCGGAGACCGGTGTGGCGAGGTCGCGGAAGAAGGGGGACAGCCGCCGGGTTTCGAGCTTCGAGGCAACGGGGACGAGCCCATCTCTGACCCACTATTCTTGCTCTGATTTCCGGCGAGAACCGACACCTTAAACCCTAAATTTTGGGGTGGATTGGAGACTGGGAAGTTTCGAATTTAGGGGGGAAATAACATTTGTTGGACGTTCTATTTCCCGTAAGCCCCACCAAAAGAGAAGGCGGTCGGAAAACCCCGTTGCACCGCTAGAGAGCGAAGTAATTAATTTGACTAAAAATAACGTTTTCTCTTTGCCTTTTTTTTTCTTTTAAAAAAATCAAATTTATGTCCACGTAGCGATGCAGGGAGACGGGCTTGACGCAAGACCAACGAGTTGTTCAGATTATGGGAAGTTTAGTCCAAAATGCGTGACTCAGTCATGGCAGGTGCATGGCTCTCAATCCCAACCGCGATTGTTCTGCGAGGAGCATTCATAACAACCGTTTGTTGTTATATGGTGATTATTTTGTGACCGTCACATGCGAGCAATTAAGTCCAATTGAGCAACTTTAGATTAGAGAGCCTACGGAATGATTACGTTCGAATACCCTAATGGCCCATCCCAGAGAGAAGAAAATGTTTCTAACCAACATTTTTTGGCAATCCATCATAGATCATCAAGATTTAGGACCTGTCGTGAACCAACAATGAGACTGAATTATCTGGGGGAGGAGAATTCCAGGCTAAGAAGTGCTACAGTAGCTACAGTCTCATATATGCTTCAAGGTTCGGCAATAAACAGCAAATTGAAGTGCTGGTCCAGAAGGGTAAAATTCTTTTCCTATTTCCTCCACTTAGAAGGTGCAGTTAAACCCAGACAATTATCAACACCTTGCAAAGAAATCTCCTTCATACAAAGGAAGGCCAGCCTGCTGGTTTATTCAACTGAAATTCCGTTCATCACATTCTCCGGTGACCATCTATTCAATAGGTTCTCAAATGACAAATTTGGGAGTTGCAGCTCATCATGTTTTTAGAACTGATATGATATCGACCAAAGAGTTACAAAAATTATGAGAAACAAAACCACTACGATAACCCAAATAAATCAGCTCCCTCCTTTGTGTGGGGTGTAACATAGTTCATAAATTGACAAAGATGAGTGCCTTACACAAATGACCTCAATCTAGTGCAGCTCAAAACAGCAAACATCCGAATCAAAGTTAGTTCTGAGGAAGCTTTGAGGTAAAGTACATCCACAGCCACCACAGCCTTTTATCGAGGCACAGAAAGGCCTGTTTGTGACAGATAAAAAAGAACACATTAATGCCGTGCTTTGGAAATAATGCATCAACCCAATGATAATGAACACAAAAATTGATACACACCACATGACGGTTGATTTGATTAGTTACATAGAATTATGGGAGAACATAAATGGAGAAATTTATACAAGTTAAATACATCTATTTTTAAGTCCCTACAAACTACATCCACATTATATATCATAAACAGACAAATGCAGTGTTCTGTAAATCACAGCATAATTGAGGAGTTGACATGAGGGAATTTTATTGCTAGCCAGTCCTAAGATAATCAGTGGTTCTCAAGAAAATTTCCAGCCAACAAAATATAGCTACATGTAACTGAAATAAAGTTAGTTATTATTTATTATTCTAACCAAAATTATAACTAACAACTTCTTTTATCAAACATAAAATGAATAATTTTTGGAAATTGATCCTATTATCCTATACTACTCGTAGAAGAATACATATATATGAGGCACATGAGTCCATCATATGTCATCCACAGAATGATTATTCTCCACAGAAATTTGGTCAATGAAATAGCCTATGTCTAATGAGATGTCTTTCTATTGGTTGTCATATTACTACCCATATATGCATTTCATAATCTTCCAGCACATATTAATGGAATTTAAACCAAGGCTTCAGGTAGCAGAAAAATATGAACAATTTAGTTAAATCATGAACCATTTAACAAGGAAACATGACATTCAATTACTTCTTTGGAGAAATTTAAATTATTCTTCTTTTGCTCAAACATTATGAATCTATCTGAGCATATCCTGTTACAGTGCAAGAAATGATTCATCTTTTAAAGCACTGGGGTGAGTATTATTAGTTTTAGCAGGATAGCTTGGCCATAAAGTCCAATTACATGGATGCAATTACAACATAAGCTTATCCTTTAGTTAATGATGGGTTATCAACAAAGAATAATTTGAACTTGATGATCTCCTTCACACAGCTGTAAAGCTCTTTCAAGCACAAAACCAACAAAAGCTGCTGTCCCTGAATGAGTCTGACAAGTAACAAAACAAAGGAAGAACGACATCTAACGGGAGCCTTGGCAAGAAATAGATGCATGAGGCCTTTGGTCTGAACTAGGATTGAATACATAGAAACAGATAATTTGTTAGGGAAACATCCAAGTATATCTTGTTATTCTTACTATGACATGGTACCTTAACACCTAGTTCATTGAAGGAAACATCGAGAAATCCAGTGTGATAGAGTTATGCTTTTTCCAGAACCAGACTAACAAAGGCTGCTACAGCGGTCAAGCATATCTGAAGGTTCATGAACAACAATTTGCTGCCTTTATCATGCTTGCTTAGTATTATTCTATTAGATCTCGACTTATTACTTATTCTCCACAGAGCTTACACTAAATAATCACTGAAACTTGGCTCCTTGAACGATACATATTACAGGCACAAAATTCTGACTGCTATCAAACAGCTGGGTCAAGTTTCCACATGGAGCTCTCAACCTTGAAATTCATAAAATGTTGGAGTAATCTTTCAATAGCAATAACATGATGGTAGAAACTATGTCAGATCAAAAATTGCAGATCATGAAATCACAAACATTCATCTGTAAACTTCAACGTCAAACTAAGAAATATGTCAGTCTTCTTTCTCTGCCTCTCCAGTCTGTAGGCATTTCAGAATTGCTAATTCACTCATGAACCCAATCTAACTCTATACAACAGCGTTCGTCTTTCGTAGATTATAAAATTGATGTGACATAAGAGTGGAGATTTGCAAAGGAAGTAGAAGCCTAGATGACAAAAATCGCAAAAGTAGAAGCTTTTCATGAATAAAGTCTCCTGCTGGATTCCATTGAATCAATACATCAAATGTCAAACAATTGTCCATTTTTATCATCTTCTTAGGTAAGTTGTCGAGTTGTTGGAAAAAGAATTGCAGGAACACCAGAGAATGCAGAATTCACAAAGCATGTAAAAATAAGCTACGAAAATATGGCTACCTTATATATTTCTAGTACTTACCTGTACTAGAAATACAGGGTCTACAGTACCGCCCGGTACAGTACAGAAAATGGTATGTGGGCTCGATATGTCCCCATACCAACGCATTGGACATCTGCTGTCCGAATTTTAGGAGCATACCATGTTTTGATATAGGGGCATAACATACCAACCTGACCCATATCAGTATTGGGCCAACTATGGAGACTGAAAACCTCAGTTACCTTACTTCTTGTGTAATTAAGAGATAACCATGCAAATACCAACCGACATCAAGATGATATTCCTCCATGCGCATCAAAAACTGAGGATGCTTCTCAGGTTATGATGTCCACCTAGTTACCGATTTCTAGCAGTCTTCATCTTCAAGCCCCTAGAGAGCTCTTGTATGCCCTTTATGTCAGATCAATGCGCTAACTTCTACTAGTTAATTCTTTAGTCAACAAGGCCTATATATCCTTTGAAGAGTCATCAGTAGATTCATTGATACTGCAGGGCCTTAAATTATATAAGGATGTCCTGTAAGAGACCAACTTCAAAACCCCTTGTTTTTTGGACAAAGAACTAAGTAACTCTTATCCTGATTTCACCATTTGCATTTTCTCCTTCTCCTGACTATTTTTGTCATATATGTGAAATATTTTTCAACCATTCATGGTGGAAAAAGAGCCCTCTAAAAGTCGCTCCACAAAATGGAGGAAAACCCAATTGCATCTCAACAAAAGTAATAAAACTCCACTCCAAATAAAAGAAATCAATATGCCACAGCATGATAAATCAGCATCATGCTCAATAAGTGCATAAGCACAAAAAGCAGGTGTCATCTAAAGCATGAAGAATTGAGCTCTCTTGTAAACCAAAGCACATGCTAAATGGTTCCTTTTTTCTCTTTTTTTCCACCTGGTTTGATAGTGGGAGCCTCAGAGGACTGTAAGGAATCTTAGAATGCCATGAAGTATATTCTAGCTTGTCTCTCACTGTCAACTATGGGATGTAGATTAACTATACATAAGAACAATACTTAGGAATATGTTTTATATCTAAAGATTGAATTGTTTTGCAAAGCTGCCATTCTAATAAGTGATTATGATAAAAGATTCACATGATCAACAATCTGGTACCAAGGCCTATCTGTGGCCTGTTTAACAATCACCTGCCTTTATTCAGCTCTAGAACAAGCCTAAGAAAGTCCCTATGTTCTTTTTCTGAATGCATTCTTAGGGTTTGATTTACTGATATACGCAACTCATCTCTGGCATGCTTAGTTCATACACATCCATAATCCATAAGCCATTTCAACTCTCGATCAAGACATCTGTGATGGTCACTTACAAGCCAAATAAACTTTAGCTTCTCATCAGTGTATATTAAATGAAAACAATACAAAATACCCCATCACATTCGCTTCACTGTAAAGACCTCTCCTTCAAAATCATGCAATAGCCAACTGACCAGATCCCGAAAACAATGTCAAATGCAGCTTCCTATGTCGGGTCATTTGAGCTTCCCAGCAAAGAAATAGAATCGCGTTACAACCAAAACTATGTATAACACATAACAAAGAGAATTTAGCATCACATAAATCTTACAAGTCCGTCACACACATAAATCAATGAGTCAAAACTAATGCGCAAAAACAATTAAAAAAAGAGAACGGTGTCTTACTCCACAATATAGCTCAGAGAGAAATTGGAGGAAAAGAAAGGATCAGACTCCGGGTTGGAACTGCAGAGCGTACCCTGGGACAGCGACCTCGAGCCCGCCGTGGAGTCTATCCCGAGCCGTGAGGTCAACCGCGCCGAAGACACCGCGCTGTGGAACGGCTGGAGGGATTGCAAAGAACCCATCACGCGAGGAACCCTGAAATCAAAATCAAAAGAAATCAGGAAAAAATCGAATACAGGAGAGGAAGAAGCACCGAGCATAAGAAAAGATCTTGCCTCGGAAAAGAAGGAACGGGACGAATGAGAAGACTAGGGGAGAGCGGGCTGCAGGGTTTCCTCACGGAAGACTTGAGGAAAGAGAGGGCGGGTCTCGCGATCGAGCGACAACGAGAGGCCATGAGAAGGAGACTGGAAGAGGATAGAGCGGGTGAAGAGGGGTCGGAGAGAAACAAGAGGACAAAGTGGGCGAGGGTTCTCGAAGGGTTTCATTCGGTTCTTTGAAATGGAGCACGCGGCAGTCTCTCAATGGCGTGTATTTCTTTATCAAAGTTTTTCTGTTTTTTGACAAAAAGAAATCTCAATATGGCGACGACGCTGGCTACGAGCTGGTTATGATATTGATCTACTGTAATCAATATTTTATATCAACGATGGTTATGATATTGATTTACTGTAATCCACAAAAAGAGTAGTTTACGCGAGCAACAAATTGGAATAAAGAAAGAAGAGCAAACCTGTTAAATAAAACCCCCTCCCTGCATAACATTCACGCCTTGGTTGGTTAGTTAAAATTTTTTATATAAAAAAAAAAGCAACAAAAAGAATATAAATTTTTCCAAACCTACAAATTTTTTCTTCTTCAAAGTGAACGAAATTAAAAAAAAATTTAAAATTAATAAATTTTATAATTCTTATTTTATCTCTTTAATAATAAATTAATATTAATATTATATTTAATTTAAGATTTATTTCAAATTTCTCAACTAAATCTTAAACTTCCGTGAATGAAAAAAATTAATAAAAAATAAAAAAAATTAATTTTTTTTGAATTTATTGAATTCTTTTTAAAAATATAATAATAAAAAAATTGTAATTTTTTTATTTTAATTAAAATAATAATTTTTTTTAAACTTCCAATCAAAAATATATATATATTTTATTTATTATTTTTTTTTTTTTTTCTTCACCAAACTCCGAACCAAGACGTCAAAAAAATACAATTAGATTAGAAGAAACGAGTACAACCTAAAACATATAAAGAGCTGTTTTTGAATAAATATTTGAGTTCTAAGGTTACAGTTCTTCAACAAAAACTTGAAATTTTCTCGGAACTTGAACCACATTGGAGCTTTCGCAATAATACCCAAACAGAAACCGAATGATGTCCAATACCCTGCAGAAGTTAGCAGTTTGGATATGAAGTGATGAACATTGTTTGATTAGTTTTGCAGGGACAAGAGCTGCTCTTTCAACAGAAGGTAGGGAAAGGAGGCCATGCATAGGGCCCTCTTCATATTTTAGTTAAGACTTTACTGAAATCCCTGACCAATCAATCATGGGTGTTCCTCGCATTCTTGGCACCTTGGAAGAACCCCTACGAAAAAAACACCAAGATAGAGGAGCTTTTCTCATCCCCCTGGAAAGCTGTCGGATAATTGATATCAGTCTCTTACAAACATAATAAACCAAGCATAAGTAGTCTCATAATAAAATTGATAAATGATTTATTAACACACTTCCAAACAAAATGTGGCAACTGTTAGTGCAAAGAAAGATGGGTCCTTGGGGAGTTATGGCGCCGACCACAAAATTTTGTAAATAATAAAAGCAGCATTTGATAATTATGCTAATATACATTTTCGAGTCTCTACAGCTCATCTACCAAAATATGACACCTTAATTTGCCACCGGTCCAGCATATCATCATTACCTCCATTGTGCTTTGAGCACGTGCAGCTTCCCAATTGCTCTAGCAAAACTGAACTTACCATCTGATTAATCCTTAAAAAATGGAAAATCATACAAGCATATGGCAGTCACACAACTCCAGAGGCTCTTCTTCACTAATCCATCTCTCCCTTGCTCCACCCATTGGTTAAGCAAACTTACAGCAACAACAGGTTACCATTAAATTGCTATATTTGCTAGCATTCAATTTCAGTCTTTATCATTAAACAACCTCCACTATTTTGTCCAGAGTACATTTTATGAACTATATAGTTGTACAACAAAATTTTCAGCCCCTCTCAAGCAACGTGTTATGGGATGGTGGATCGGCTCATAGAAACTGCTAGATGGGTAAGGCTGGGCAGCATGAAATGGCTCTTCTTGTTTCAATGGGGCCAGAATTACCCATGGGCATCATATTAACAGAGAGGGAGAGATCATCCAAAACTCAAACTAAGAAAACAAACTCTTTAGTCAAAGCTGATGGATAAAGATATAAACTTACACTATTTTCAGTAGATAGGCTCTTGAAGACGAGGGCAGGAAGATGAAACATTGGAGATGCATTTATACAACTAGAATAAACGATTTAAGAGACGAAACTTATATATAATACAACAGCTGTATGCTAATAAGATGAGAGGTTTCTTGTAACATGATAGTAGGTTGGTTGCATAAACTCTAGCAACAAGGTTGAACATAATTAACACACCACTCATAAACTGCTCATGATACGCTTTAGGGATACTTCATAATTCATTCCTCTTGAGGTACAAATAATCTATGCAGTGCAAGATCATCAAAATCGTTTCTCACAAAACCCACTATCCATTTTTTTCTGATATTGTCCTCTTGATCCCTCCACCAAGTTCCTCAATACGTATATTAACAAGCATTACATCCTCTAAGAACTTCTCCCGCAACCATTGTTTATAATTAATCACCTAATTCCACCCCATGCAAAATTCTCTTGCACCACAATCAGAAAAGGTAGGTGAAATTCATCATGGTATACAGCCTACAAAGAAACCTGCATGCAGATTATATATGAACAGTTTATGCGTTGATAAAATGAAATAATGGCATAACATACTGACCCTTGTGGCTGTCCATTTTAAAGTAGCCGCAGTTTTCCAGTAACCAAATCAATATCTGCTTTCCTCCCTGTTCGATAACACCAATAAAGTACTAATAGTCATATAAGACTTTACAGATAATAATTAGACAGTTTACTGCTATTGCAAAGCAGAATATTGACTATTTAGTCTTGTATGGATGATATCCTTAAAAAGGGTGCTTATTTTGACTGAATATTGTTTTATCATCAAATGTTTGACAAAATATGACAAATAAAAGTAAGCAGAACTAGGGCAACCATACATGATATAATGTGAAAGAACTACACATTAGAATGTGAAAGTACTATAATTAACTAGCCATTTTTTTTCAATTGAGAATTGAATCAAGTATGCCAACGAATATTGATAATTAGACAAATCTATCCTTCCACCATATTACACAGATTATTGGGCAATCAATCATCAACATTTTCACCACATGATATAGTTTGTATTAGCTCTGCCAAAGAGTTTTAACCATCCATATCAAGCCATATAATAACAAATGAATTTGTTTTTCTTTGCTTTACGTAGGGCAAATTTAAGATCTCTCTCTCTGTATATCTGTCTGTGTGTGTCTCACAGTAGATACAAATCCCTCGTAAGTCGGTATTTCTGGAAAAGCTCCAAAACCTTGCTACACAATTATGCCTTTGTATTTCTAACAAACATCTCCCTGACCTCCTGAATTTTCAGATCTCAGAGTATTTCAGAATAAATTCCTTTTCCGAATTTATGCCAGGTTACTAATTACATTATATGGTATTAGTTTTAATTTAGATATTTGGTTAATTTCAAGAATCATATATAATTTTCTATGAATATTACATGAACAATTTTCCCTTGAAGATTGTCAAGTTCTACCTGTTCATCAAGATCTTTGAGATTCTCTTTATCGATTCCTCCTACCTGCTTTTTTCTTTGAAATGTTCCAATCTTGCCTAAATTACAGGTTTTTGCCCTAACGAATTGAACCCAAAGCCAACATTTTATTTTTGTTGCAGAGGAAAGCAAATTGAATAAAAAAAATAAATGCAGATTGTGTGAATGCAATGTAATAGTAAATAGCATATAGCCAAAATACAAATGAGAATAAAATCATATACAAGCTGCAAGGAAGACCGAACCTGGCCCAATGGCAAGAACTGTCCTTGACCCAGCTTGAACCTGCATGAAATTTTAATCATGACTACAGCACAGAGCATAATCTTGCTTGGACACAATTAACAAATCATGATAATGAGTACCATATTGATAATTGGATCCCACCTCATCAATCATTCACAGGGGAAAAAGAAGAAAAACAGCCAAAGTAAAATTCACCTAGCCATTCATAGATTGCATCCAATACAGCTGAGCAGGATGCTGTTTGTTGCATAGCAATGTGGATACTCAAAGGATAATTTGTAAGAGGAGGGTGATCCAAGTTTATAAAAAAAATTTAAAAAAAAATATCCCTCTTGAACCAATTTGGTCTTCCCAAGAGCATTCCAGCCATTTCACGTATAACTAGTTGGGAATAATATTATTAATGAAATTGAACATGTAATTAGTTCATAAGTCCTTACCATTAGAACTTCAAGGTCTTAATGACAGATTTAGAAAAATTTGCACCCAGTAATAACAGAACAGGTCATTATGACATAAAACTAAATTTTATTCTGTATACAGCTGTGCAAATAACCTATTGTATATGTTTTTGTCACTTTTGCATGTGAAATAAGATTGTTTCATGTTCTCAAGCTAATGATTATGAGGCATGCTAATAAAGTAGCATGATTTTCAGTAACATAATCCCCACCTCCTTTAAGAATGTTTTAGTGAAACTAAGTTGTGTAATATTTGCATTTACATGATAAAACAAAACTAGACCTGTGTACGCCCTGCATCAGCAACAACAAAAGTTGGAAGGCCACACCGATCTGCTGCTTCCTTCAGCTTATTCCTAATAAGATGCATTTTTGTAAAAATTTGAAAAAATAAAAATAAAACTAATATTTGAAAAGGTTTTTTCAAAAGTAATCAAAAATCAATGCCAATACTGTGAATTTAAGTGGGAAAAGACAACTTGCTTACATTTCTTGTTGATTTTTGCATGACAAAACTATTTTAGGCTGGCCACATTGCTCCCATTGCCTTAAAAGAGATCGGTGGCTGAAAGAAGAGAGATTAGAGAGCCTGCAGAATTCTTGTAACAAGACTTGTTGTTCAAGCAATAGAAACACTGGCTGAGATAGACCAATAAATGATCACTAAAGAAACAAACTTTGACAAACCATAACGGATGCAACTTGTGATGATATGAAAGAGATGCACATACTGCCAGATCTGCAGTTACCGTTCATATCGTTTGCAAGTACAAGTGCTTAGCAGGTTTGGATAGTTAGCACAACAAAGAAGCATAAAGATTGTATGTTAAAAAGAGCACCAGATCATGAAGAATTTCTGCAGAATTTAACCAAGTATTCGCCTGTAAATACTTGGTATAATGCTTAATTTAAATCTCTTGCGTTTCCATTTTTTTAAGATCGAATGCCCATAACTCTGATTTACAGATAACAAATTTCAACCAATCAACTTTTCTTAATCAAATTTCGTCTACAATGCATGAAGCACTCAGAAATAATGAAAATAGTATTCGAGGCATACTAAAACTAAACACAAAAACACCCTGATTGCTGCAGACATTTAAACCATCAAATTCTAGAAAGGGCCAAAATTTTATTATTAGACCAACAAATTTATCCCTCCTTCCACCCACAGACAAATATACACAGAAGATTAGGCCAAATTGAGCAACACTACATGAAGCAAAGAGAATTCCATTAAGCTTGATGCATTGACGTGTCAGTCAATAATATATGGTCAGAAAGTATAGAAATGTCATTGAACCAAAATGGCTGAAAATGGAATAAGATATAAAAGCATAGTAGTACCTTTGCAACATCTCTGCATACATGCCAGTGGCTGCATCTGCCATTTCAAAAGAGTGACATGTAATTAGTGATTGAAAGGAGGCAACCAACTTTTAAAATCCATCGGTGATGAGACTACAAATGTGGCCAAGTTTGGAAGAATAAGATGATTAAAAGTTGGCACTAGTAGCTGGTCCTTCAATAAGGAGGGATTACTGAAAGTGTGTAATCATTCTTAACCAATGATCCTTCATATGATGATGGCTCACTACCATATGGAAATAATGGAGACCACTCCAAGAAGCAAGAAAGCCAAAAATACGGACAAATAATTATTTAAAATGAACTGATGGCATATTTGTCATTGATCACGACAAATTTATTAATTAATGTGTCTTACGAGCACATTGAGCAGCAATTTTTCCAGATCCCATCCTCAGATCCTGTCGAACAACTAGAACCTGTAATTGGAAGTACATCTTTTGTTAGCTAATTTTTGCACAGAATAACCCATGTACTAGAGTACAAGACCTAAGTGCGAACACCTAAACAAACCGAATTGTATATAGAAATGAAAGAGAAAGTTTCTCTTATCCTGAGATGGTATGTTAGAAAAGCTCTTGAAAGGAAACTACTTCAAATAAAACTTTTATAACCTTGGTACTTATCTTGCTTCTTACAAGACCTAAGTGCAAACATCTAAACAAACCAAATTGCATATAGAAATGAAAGAGAAAGCTTCTCTTATCCTGAGATGGTATGTTAGAAAAGCTCTTGAAAGGAAAATTACTTCAATAAAACTTTATAACCTTGGTACTTATCTTGCTTCTTACAAGTTCCACCTCCTTCACATCTTTTAATAGGATAAATTATGAAGCAAAAAAGTAGTGTCAACTGAGAAGTAATATTTTGGCAAAAATGAGACAGCTTAGAGAGAGCACTTAAGGTTACATAAATTGATTACAACTGTATTGAAGTGAGAAAGTACAATTACAGACAGACAATACCAGACGAATAGAGCCTAAGAGTAAGTCTAACTTTAGTTTAGCAGCAGACGACAGGATGTTATAATTGGCTAGGTTAGAGAGTAATCCGGGAACTGTGATTGACTGGATTAATGGAAAAGGTGCTATAGATGACCAGGCCCTACCACTTCTCAGAGATATTCATCCATGAGTGAAACAATTGCAGGCTTTTAAAGCTATGAATGTATTTTGGGAGGTAATCAGGCAGCAGATCGGTTAGTGTGATGTGCAGCTGAGAATGGCCACCACCTTCGCCTGGCTTCTACTCTTCCTGTTGCTTTCAGTTCTTAAGGACTTGTTTGGTTCCCGGGAAGGAAGGGGGGAAAGTGTGGTCAACAAGAAAATGAAGAAATTCCTTTTGTTTGGTTCGAGTTTCAAATGAGAGATATTGAAAAGTGGCATTCTCATAAGAATAAAATTCCCAAGATTCATGGAAAAGAAAAACTCATATGGGACATTGGTTTTTGGCTTTCCTACAAACTGGAAATTGAATAGAATGGGGTAAGATCTTTTTCTTTTATTAAGGCTATATTAGGTATTTTATACAGCTTTCTCAAGAAAGTATATACTCTACCAAATATAAGCCACTCTGGAACGTGCGACTTTCCCATGGTCAACCAAATATCCCAAAATCACTTTCCCAAATATCACATTCCTAGGAATCAGTTTCTCAAGAAAAACATTCTCGACAGGGAATTCTTCCAGCGAACCAAATGAGCCCTAAGTTGTCGCTGATGAGAGGGAGAAAAAGAAATATTGGGCAAAGAATATGGTGTCATGAATGTTGAGAAAGAGTGGATGCCTCTCAGCATAATAATAGACTCCACTGGGATAATTAGAATGTTTCAACATGACCGTGATCAATAAATTGCGAAATTTCTACGATCAAGATAACTGCATAAAACCCTAAAACAAACGAAACTTGGGATGCGATAATCATTCATTCTGACATTTAGAAAAGTGAAAGAAAATAAGGGAGGGCAACACGAAAGCAGTGAAGTAAAACCCGAATCGTTTGCACCTTCCTTCCAACTTTGGGAAGGTGGAGGAGAAAATAAGCATACCATCTTGAGTTCTTCACCGTTGCCGCAGGAAACGACCGACTGGTTCTTGCCCGAAGGAAAGGACGATTCCCTTTGGAACTGCTTCTATTGGAAGCCGTGAGATCGATAAATAGGCCCAGAAGGAACCCGATTACGAGTCCTGGAATGAAGTTCTCCGGCCTCAAGCTGGCGGCGAGGCATGGCTCCTCTCTCTGTGGATTGGAGAGACGAGAGAAGAAATCAGAAGGTTTTCGAAGAAATGCAAGAAGAGAAGGGGAAGGAAGGGTAAAAGAATCGAGTTGCGGGATACGTTTTCGAAGGTTGGGATGGATTACGCCGGAAAGGAACATTACCCTTCTTGCCTCCGGATTTGTCCGCCAGCGATTGGTTCGGATTTAGGAGAGCGCGAGCGCGAGCGGTTGAAGAGGGGTTTTGTTGTTTTTGAGTTTGGTTCTTTAGACTATCCCGGATAAGTATATCCTGCTGGATTGGTGTCGATACACTGCGATGCCGTTGAATTTGGCTGCCCTAATGAGAAGGTTCGCTACGACGTCCTGGGCCATCAGGCCGAGTGCTCTTTGTCGGCCCATAATAAAATAAGATCATCGTGAGAGATCCCTTATCCTATATTTAGTTGTGATCATGGCTCATAAGAGAAAAATGGGTAGGATTGGAGTAATGGATGACCTCCATCCATCATTTAATTCACTTTTGACAGACTAAAAGATTTGCATTTTTTTTTATTTTTAAAATTAGTGTGTTGATGCTGGAATTCCCAAACTTCTGGTAAAGGATTGCTGTTACGATTAGAGAGGAACGAACTATGTTTACTGTAATTGAATCTTAATGCATTTGAAGGGCAAACGCAAGAGTCTTACGGTTTTAGTAGAGAGGAGAGAGAGAGAGAGAGAGAGAATAAAAAAGACAAGAAGAGCCCTTAATTTTGCAACCTGATGAAAACGCTGTATATCTGGATGATGATCTACTTGAAGGTTTTTTGTGTGTCAATAAAGGGACTGGTCCAATCGTGCATGATACAAAAAGCCTCGTAAAGGGCTGCAGTCCTCACAGAACCACATATCAATGGTAAAACTGCAACAGGGCTTAATGGTAGCTGGCTAGCAACGAGGGAACGCAGAGCCAGCAGCATCTGCATGAGCCTCCAGGCATACAGGACATTCCTGCAGGTTGTCAACAAGTCCCCACAAAGCCTGTAAGCAAGGGTGCTTTGTGATTGCCATTTCTTATCAATCATATAAGAAATAAAACAGAAATGTCATCAATCCTCGATTGGCTAGGCAATCCTAAGGAAAATCAGCAGCCCAAAAACCTTGAAGGGATGCAAATGCTTCCTTGGAGAGGCTGTGCACCTAACAATTAACACAAAAATAATGTCCATACAAATAACTCTCTCTCTCTCTCTCTCTAGACAGAGACAGGTAAAGCAAGAGTATGTTACCATCAACTCAGATAAAAATACATGATGGTGAAGAACTAAAATGGATCAATTATTCATTAATGGAACCACAACCATCCGTTATATACTCCATTTTTGGGCAATGTATATTCCTTCCTTCACAACTTAAAATGCTTAATATTTTCTTCCAAAGAAAAGAAAACCAGAGTCATTTCATCAGTTCAGCCGGATCACAGAAATCCACCAAAGACTTCATCCACCTTAGATGAATTATGTGCAACATATGTGATGTAATCACAACCATCCATGAGACAATCCTTCTTCTGAAATGAATTATGTATAATTTATGTCAAAAAATTCTGAAAAATCAAAAGGCGAAAGAAGTCATCACAGACACGTTCCCTCTTACTCATACCAGCGAATGCCACTCCAGTTCAAGCTGACGTGGCTGCCAAGCTATATCCTGGCGTCTTTGCCACGCTCCTCTCCCTCATCAACCTCCTCAACCTCTCCACCTCCCCCCACATCCCCTTCCCTGCATAAATATTCGACAGCACCACATACACCCCATCGTTCCACGGCTCGAGCTCCAGCAGTTTCCCCGCCGCCCACTCCCCACCTCGGCATCCCCATGCTTCTCGCTTGCCCCAGCAGCGTCCCCACACCACCGCGTTCGCCGCCACCGGCATTCCCTCCACAACTGCCCGCGCCTCTGCCAACCTCCCTACCTTCCCCAGCATATCCACCACACAGCCATAATGCGCCACCGTTGGCTCCACCCCCCACTCCCTTGCCATGCTATTCAAATACCTCATTCCCTCCTCTATTCTCGCTCCATGAGCGCACGCGCACAGCACGCCCACCATCGTCACGTGATTCGGCTTCGCCCCTTGCTCCCGCATCGCCTTGAACAACTCCAGCGCGGGACCCACATTCCCGTGCGTCGCCAAACCCATAATCATAGCCGTCCACGTTGCTACATTCTTCTGTGGCACCCTGAGAAACACTTGATAAGCCATATCCGTCCGTCCACACTTGGAATACATGTCCACCAAGGAGTTGCATACCATGACGTCTACTCTACCTAAATTTTGGGCTTGGAGGACACACTTGTGGACCTGTTGGGCTAGGTTTAGGTCGCCCAGCCCGCCGCATGCCGAGGCGACGCTGACCATGGTCACGTCGTCCGGAAGCAAACCGGCTCGCCTTAGCTCGAGGAACATGTCAATAGCTTCGGCCAAGTGGCCGCCTTGGGCAAGGCCGCTTATAATGGCGTTCCACGAGCCAAGCTTTCGTTGGGGATTTTGGTCGAACATCTTGAGGGCAGACTCGAACTCACCGGATTTAGCGTAGATGTTGATGAAACCGCTCTCGCAGAACTCATTGAACTCGAGGCCGAGCTTGACGGCCGCGGAGTGGAGCTGGCGGCCGGAAGCAAGAGAAAAGGTCTGGGAGGCGGCTTTGAGGCGATGGGAATGGAGTAGGAATCGGGGTGGCGCCAGAGGAGGACATTTGGGCGAAAAGGAGGAGGGCGCGGAGGGGCGGCGTGGCGGAGGTAGGAGCGCATGAGGGCGTTCCAATGGAAGGGAGCAAGGAGGAGATGGTGGCGGAGGACGTGGGTGTGGATTTGGGCTAGCTCGGATGGGTCGGCGCAGGACTCGAGTTGGGTTGCTAAGGATGTGGCTCGGTCGTAATGGCATTCTGGGAGGGGTTTGCGTTTGGTTGGAATTGGAATTGGTTGAAGAAGGGGGAAAAAACAGGGACGAGGGGTTGGGTTTGGGAGTATTGGGAGCCGAGAGAAGAGAGAGTGAGGCGAACACATGCGGTGGCTTGAGGCAAGAGGAGGGTAAAGAGAGGAAACTCAAAAGCCAAAGAAATACTGATGTTATATATAGAGTTGTCAAAATGGGCCAGGGCCCATGGGCTAATATATTTGGCCCTAAAAATGGGTCAGCTCGGATTGAAAAATTTTGATCCATTTATGCAAGTCAGCTTTTTGGTTCGGTTCTTATAATTTATGGATTGAATCGAATTAGGACCGAATCAACTTATGGACTGGCCTACACCCTCCCTCTCCCTCTCAATTTTCGACGTGAGAACCCCCCTTCCCTCTCCCTCTCATCCCCAACGGCCCTCCCTCCTCCTCTCGACCCGCCCTCCTCCTCCTCTCCGACGTAACACCACCCCTCCCTCCTCTTCTCGACAGTCGACGGTCCCCATGCCTACTCCCCGCACGCCCCCCAACTTTCTTTAGTCTCCGGTGCGAAAAACCCCTCCCTCTCCCTCTCGATCCCCGGCGCGAGCATCTCCCTCCTCCTCTCGACACGCCCTCCTCCTCCCTGGCATACCGGCACCCCTCCCGCCCCCTCCCGATGGTCCCCAATGCCCCTCCCTCCCGATGGTCCCCAGAGGAGAGAAGTAGCGGTGCCGAGTGGTGACGGGGGAGCGAACTCACAATATGCGGCGCCTGGTGGTGCCAGCCGACAGGGATGTGGGCTAGCCCGGTCCTAACCCACAACCCATGTGGGCTAAGATCGAGCTGAATTTTTATGGCCCTTTTAACAAGTGGGCAGAGCCCGACCTGACCCACATAATCACAGCCCATGTGGGTTAGAGCCGGGCCAATCCATTTTGACAGCTCTAGTTATATAAGCCAGATGCACTCAAATTGATGCCCTTGCTCGGATTTAGAATGGATGGTAGATCCATGGAGAAATTATTGATTAGAATGGTTTACCATGTATATCTTATAGCATCCAATAACAAACTAGTATATTATTCAAGAAAGTAGATTTTTTTTTCATTCAAAATAATAAAATTGTTAGCCGGCTATCATAGTTAAAAGTGAAGTTTTTTTATTAAAATTTTCAGTTAAGCTTGAATAATAGTGCAATTTTTTTCACTAACAGATGATGTGCTAGTTTGTTATTGGAAGGTCCAAGATAAATATGATAAAACTGTTCTAATCAATAATTTCTCAAATGTGTGCCACTTAATGAATCTAGCAAGAACCGGTGATTGGACTTAAAATCCTATAGAATTTTATGGGTTAAACCAATACAATAAGCAAAATCAAGTCGGGTCCATATCTATAGCCATAAATATCCAAAGTATCTTTGGACTGGGTTGGCCCAACCCAAGAATCCCAAAAAGCCCAATCATCTAAATATGTCCTAAATCTATTAAACTTCCTTCTTTGGGTGTTTGGTTTAGGAAGTTGAGGTTTGGAATGAAATAAAATAGATAATTCCTATTCTAACTGTTTGGTTGGAAAGGATCTCATTTTGATTTCGATTCCAAGATAGAATAGAAATGGTCCAATCCTCCTAAATTCCACTCTTGACTCTCTCCTAAGGATGCAAATCTCCATTCTGATTTTGATTCTAATTCCAATTCTGGCTGCGAACTAAATACTTCAAGGAATACTGTCATTCCAATTCTCATTCCAATCCTTTTTGATTCTAACTCTTGTCATGAACCAAATACTCCCTTGATGTATTGCATGGATTCTTTGTTTATATTAAAATTTAGAGTAAATTACATTAACCTTTCTTAGCATTGGGAGATTCTCACCCAATATTTGGGAACCATATATACATTCTAGTATCTAACCTTTGCTTGATGTATAACATAAATCCCTATATGACAACCTTTCTATTAAATAAGTTAATGGATCTTACCAGCATCACCACTCTAACCTATTTGAGTCTTAAAATATCTTAGTTGATTTGGAGCAAGATTGAAAAGACCAGTTTAGTCTTCAAAAACTAAAGTTAAGTTAGCTAATTTGGATACTTGGGTCTTTTTAAACCTCATCCAAAATCGGATATTTAAACGTAAATAGGTTAAAGAGTGATGGCTCTATCAACTTGTTCAATAGAAAGACAATGATAGGAGGGGTTATGTATTGCATACATAGTAAAATTTAGATGGTAGAATATATATTTTTGAAAAATGGGTCAACATCAATAATTACCCAAACCCTTAAGTTCCATTGACTTAATTTAGTCAAATAGTGACAGACATTTACCTATGTCAAATAGTGACAGACATTTACCTATGTCAAATAGTGACCGATACTTAACGAATGTCAGATGGCGACAAATCTTGCAGCTATTGTTGACCGAGTTGAACCACGCATGATCTGCGCGAGTCATGCTACTTGAACCTAATTGCACACTTTTTCATGCTTGTGCACAGACTCGTGCAAACAAAAATTTAAGCATCGGTGGAAAGGACTTCGTGCTGGTTTCCAAATGTAAGGAATTCAACTCTTGTGCACCTGCAAGAAGTTGATTAGGAGGAATGAAGAATTAAGTTTTCATCAGTTAAGTTGTGTAAGCGGTTGAAATCAACTACATATTGGTGCATCACCAAAAAAAAAGAAAAGGACACATGTAAACTGAATCTCTTCAGCATTTGCAAACAAAGGTTGCAAGCCAATTAGTGCAGTTTTCAGGTCCAAGCTTCCTCTGAGTTATTTCCCTCAAATTATAGGTCAATTGTTATCTTCCGGGGAACATAGTAGGGGTCCACAAATCTTTATCCAATCTGAATTGGTACCCAAAGAGGATTATGGATGTGATATCAATGCAAGACACGGTTTTCTTTCCTTTTTTTTTGGCTCAAGAAGATGGGATGGAAGAGGGTTTTAGTGAAACCAAACAGGTGATGCACCAATTATTGGTTATTGGCAAGAAGATGCTGCATATGATAACGGTCGGGATACATTGTCAAGCATCCAACCTAATCATCAGCTTTCCTTGCCTGTTAAAGATTCTAGGTTAGGATAATGCCATGATTTGGAGGTGTGCCTAAATCTCCATGAGAGCAAATGAATACTCATCTAGAATACTATCCCAATTAAATTCAGTGCATCAGAAAACTGGATTCCTGTCCAAGTGCCCTTCAGCCATCCCACATGATCATACCTGCGACGTTATCCACAATGGCTTCTCTCATATGGATACGAAGTGCAAGCAGTCGATTGCTTAGCCATCACAAAGGGAACAAGGATGTTTTCAGGCATGGATTAACTAATGGATCTCTAAAACAAGTACATTTGATCATAAAATCCACCATGTCTGATGTCGACAGAGCAGCAAGCTTGTTTGGCATGATAATGGTTACATATGTTCAGATAGAGAATAATGGAGAAGCTGAATGTCTAGCTAATGCTAGTGAACGTTATCACAAGAAATTTAGATAGGCCATTTCCTGTAGAAATTTGCATGTTAGTACATTTTCCTAGAAGGTCGATGTAAATTTAAGTTACATTCTCCCACGTACACTATCATTACTTTTGAGATATCTATTTTGAGGATTGAAATATCTTGACATTAGTTTAGGAGATCATATATTGCAAGAGTAAATGCGACCAAGAAATGCATATGTTGGTTATCATAGTTCCAGAGGAAGTGTATCCGTAGAAAGTTTTGGTGTTTGTAGAGCCACTCCGTTCAACTTCTAAGAAAATAAGGAGCAAGAAATGGCGTAAGTGATAGCTGCTCATGTGCTGGATTCCTTTATTAGCGGTTACTAGGCTAGCCCAGGGAAAGTATAAGAGCATCAATTCTCTACGGTGCATACATGATGCTACAAAACATTGTGCAATTATAGATAGCTACTACCAAAAGATGAATAGCCATCAAATAAAGGAATCCACGGGTGTGTATCGTGTTACACACAGCAAGCATTATTTGATAGCCATCCATCTTCTGATTAAAAGTACAATGACTTAATTTCATATAGAAATTATCTCCAGACATCATGTCTAATTATTAAAAGAAAAAATCTTCTCTTTGTGAAAACTTATTAGAAAAGACTTGCATATAAAAACATCCTTCAAATAACTCGAAACTAGGTAGTTTAAAATTTAAGGCATGTTTGATTTTGGAATGGAAATGAAAATGAGTGGCTCCCTTTTCAATTGTTTGGATGAAAAAGATTTCATTTTTTTTTTCAATTTCAAAGAAAACAGAAATATCCTTATCCTTCAAAATTCAATATAAAATTTACCTAATATCTAAATTACATTCTAATTTTGATTTCGACATCAATCAAAGACATCGAAAAATATGATCATTTCAATTTTATTTCAATCTATGCTGATTGCGATTCAGATTTTGATTTTAATTATGAATCAAATATTTATTGGCAAAGTGTGAATCCGGTTGAAACTTTCAGAAAAGCCTCGGCTGTGTGAGATCTTGTCAAATCCCTTATATGTCAAATGTAGTACTTACAAGACTTCGGGGACTTCTATAATTGAACCAAGTTTTAAACCTTTTATATGCCAATTTTCATCCAAAATACTTGATTTTGCAGGCAACCTAATCCAAGAGATCACGCACCCCACTTAATTTGTTTTAGCGTAAAGAAAAGAAAAAGGGAAGAAAAAAAAAAGGAAGATTCAACCAGAGAGACTGGGACCTATGTGACAGGTTTGGCCTAATGATTAGAAATATCCTTTGGATCAAGTACCGATCAGACACGCTCTGCACTGAAACTCAAAATATTTTCCCTCATCAACAAATCCAAAAAAAAAAAAGGGTGCCGCTTCTGGATGCCAAACTGTCCTGAACTGACGTGATCCAACGTTCCACAATTCAGCAAGACCAGATGGATTCAAAAAAACTTGGACAACAATCGCTGGAGGCAACATCATAGAAGCTGCTGTACAACATGATAATTAGAACAACCAAGACACTTTCTCATCTCTGCATCAAAACAATCACCCATATGGGATCAAAGGGAACAGCTCCTTGGAGTGGTCTCATACAAGAACGACCACTCGGAATGTCGGTGATCAAAAGGATCAGCTCACTGGGGCAGCCTCACATGCCAATATGCTCTGCAACCCAGCAAAGTTATTAAATTAGGAAGAATCGTGGGTTAGAATGGGAACAAGATCTTGATAGGGAGACCCTCGTCTAGTGACACATGCAATGCAGAAAGCAAGCCACTCAATACTCTCCTTTCATGGCCTCTCGCATGACAAGTTGCCAGTTGCCACAAATCCATTCAAACAAGGGCAGTTTTGAAAAGAAGAGTTATTATGGCAGGTAAATCCTCCGTCCCTCGAATAATAACCCCTGATATGATATTTAAGCGTACAAATGAATCGTATTACTTTCAAACTATTCAAATCCATCTAAAGTCGGTTATTATTACATTCGAGTAACTTTAATAATTTTTTAAATTGAGCTCAAATAATAAGATATTCAAATTTACAAGCTCACAAAATTATTATATATTTTATTTTTTTACTCATAATTAATATATATAAATTAAGATTTGATTTTGAGATATTCGAATCGAATCGATCAGTTCTTGAATTTTATCTTATTTTTATCAAATTGAACTCAAACTTAAAATATTAAATTTAATTGATTTTGATCTAATTAAATTTAAATATTTTGAATAAAATTGAGTTTGAATTTTTAACTACTTGATTTAACACGGTCTAATTGAACCGCTATTGTTATTGGTGTCAGAAGATAGGTTTGACCATGCGGCTCCTTCAGCATATATATCACGTGTCCTCCGCGTGACCTTGGACGCGAGAGGAGAGCCGGAGCATGGAGCACGTGTGGAGAAGCAACGACGAAGAGGGGCGAGACGCAATCGGATCGGGCCACGTGTAATTGACCACCGCTCTTAGTGGGCTTTTGACGCGGACCCAGGGGAGCGCCCCACATGATCACTGACACCCCGTCACGTGCTCCACGCGGGACCACCGCCCAGTTATTAATCCCCCACCCCCAGCCATGGCTCAATCATAATAAAAGATTTAAAAAGCCATACAAAGAGAAAGCCCCACCAGGGGAAAAAAAGGAAACTCCACGCCAAGCAACGCCATTCTCCTTTCCCAGCCTTTCCTTTTAACCCAAGCAAAATAAAAAGTAAGGAAGGCCCATCACGCCCCTTTTACCATCACCACCGTTGATTTGAATCATAAAACTTTGATCAACGATCACTTCCTAGTATTCGTACGAATTGTTACGTTGTACGCGAGTACACTGAAAGGATCCGGAGGGAAGGAATAAAAAAATTGATACGTCATATTGTACCACTTTACCACGCCGACACACCTTGGGATCAGAAACGTGGGACCCGGGCCCATCTGACGAGGTCCCGCTCCAGCGCGCCTGACAGCCGCCTCCCGGATGCGCGACACGTCTAGAGCGGGCGAGAATCCGACGGTAAACCCGCTCTTCCCGCCGACCATTTTCCCCGGGCCCCGACCTACGTGGACCAAGCGCCCCCGCAGCGTGCAAAGTTAAATAAAATGTTTAGTTAATCGGCTAAATTACTTGATTAATTCAACCCGACAGAGTCTCCAGCATCATTACACGTGGCCAGATCAGGGTCATTGGATTAAGCCGGGTTTAGCTGTAACCGTCGTGCTTAAACGTGGGATGCCGAATTTTTTTGGTAATAGATGCCGGAGTAGATGACCAAGTGATTAATAAATAAATAATGATTAAAATTTAAAAAAAACCGACAACTCCCGATGAGAGGGAGAAAAGAAAAAAAAATGGGGTAGAGGAATCCGGCTGTAAACTTGGATGCTAATGCACGAGTCGCAGCGACAAGCGCTGATAGATCGATTCCTAAGGGGAGTTGAATTGAAAACTAATTGGAATTATTTTTTCCTCTTATTTCTGTTAATTAAATCAATTACAGGTGGATTAATTGAGGAGTAACTTCATCTTTATTTAATTAAACACCAGTTCGTGGCAAATTACGGTTATGCCTTGGCGATGCACTCCCTGGACACTGACCGGAATTTAATTGCATTCCCGAGATTGCCCCTCTTTCATCACACCCTGGTTATATAAATCTTCTTTCTTAGCTCCTGAGCACTTATTAGAGCGCTAAACGAGGAAATTCGTATCGTTTAAGACAAGGACAGGTCATCATTTAAAATCCATTGGCTCATGATCAACCGTCTGATTTGATCAGACGATTGGGTGTGAGGAGCATACAGAGAGAAGTGAGGGGCAGGGATGTAAATTGGAGTCAAATCGGAGGGGCGTTAGGGAATGAGGAGCCGCAGTATATGAGGGGTTCTTCCGGGAGGTGAAGCATGCCCTTTTTCTTTCTCGACGCTATGTAATTTTATTTCACCCCACCTTTCGCTTTATTTACTCCTCCGAATCCTTCTTCATTTCAGCCGTCTGCCTCTGACCGTCAAATAACCCAAACTCCTCTCCACCTCTTCCGCTTCTCTCTTTTCGTCCTCTTTGATCAAAGTATTGGAAACCCTTACCGTGATTTAGGCTTTGTGGAGCTCTGATGGAGGCGCCGGAGTACATCCATGGAGGTTACTACAGGGCGGGGACCCCCAATTCGCGCCGGAGAAGAAGGCCGGCAGCGGAGGGGGGAGCATTTCATGGTGGAGGAGCTTCTGGACTTCTCGAACGAGGAGGAGGACGAGGTCGGGTTGGCCGTCGGCGCGGATGACGCGGGCTTCGATGCCGCGGCTGGGAACTCGACGGACACTTCCACCGTCACCGCCGTGGACAGCTGCAGCAACTCATTCTCCGGCTCCGACCCGCATTTCGCCGGCGACCTTGTCTGCCGGAGCTTCGCGGACGCCAGCCTCTCCGGCGATCTCTGCGAGCCGGTAATTCCACCTCCCCCTCCGCCCCCACACGCCGCAGGACGGGAACCCTCAATTAAGCTTTTCTGATAATTTTCCTCATTTCTGTTTTCATAATCACTGTTTATTTCTCCTTTGTTTCTTTAATTCAAATTAATAGTAATTTTCCAAGCAAGAGAACAGATTGTTTTACAAAAATATGATTTTTTTTTTGAAAATCATATTTCCTCCTTGTTCTTATAATTATGATTGCCTCCTTGTTCTTTATTTCCTCGATTTTTTGAAAAAAGTTTAGGTGATCACTTTTTCTCTCGACTGGCCAATTTTAAACTTTAAATTCTTTGTCTTCTTCTTCTTTTCTTAATTTATAGGAAACCGTTCTCTGAGTATTAAATTACCGGGAAATTTAAAAAATTGGCGCAGTTCTTCTCTTTCTCGTCTTAATTCAATTCAGTTTTAATTCAAACAAAAAAACGGAGGAAGAAAAAAGGGAAACGCCCGGCTGCAGTACTGTTCTGGGACATAGAATTCGGGCGGTTTCGGACTGTCCAGAAAAGGAAAGTTAGAAGAAGGGAAAGCTACCGAATTCTAATTATTTTACCGTTTTTGTCCACAGTACGAAGAATTAGCCGAGCTCGAATGGCTCTCCAATTTCGTGGAGGAGTCCTTCTCCAGCGAAGACATCCAGAAGCTGCAACTCATCTCTGGAATCAAGTCCTCCTCCACCTCGTCGGAGAACCGGGCGGAGATTTCCGCCAACGCGGGCGGCGGTGCCGCCGGCCGCGCTGCCCAGCCCACCCTCTTCCGGGCCGAGGCACCCGTCCCGGCAAGGCCCGAAGCAAGCGGTCCCGCGCTGCCCTTCTAGCTGGTCGTCGAGGCTCCCGGAGTTGTCTCCGACGACGACGGCATCGTCGGCGGAGTCGGAGCTGATCGTTCCGGCGGGAAACTTCCCCGGGAAGAAGGCGGCGGCGAAGCCGGCGAAGAAGAAGGAACCGTCGGCAGGACCCGCGGTGGCGCCGGCGGCGGACGGGCGGAAGTGCCTCCACTGCGCCACCGAGAAGACGCCGCAGTGGCGGACGGGGCCGATGGGCCCCAAGACGCTGTGCAACGCTTGCGGGGTCCGCTTCAAGTCCGGCCGGCTCGTGCCGGAGTACCGCCCAGCAGCGAGCCCCACCTTCGTGCTCTCCAAGCATTCCAACTCCCACCGGAAGGTCCTCGAGCTCCGCCGCCAGAAGGAACTCCAGCAGCAGCAGCTCCTCCAAGCCGGCGCCGCCGCCGTCTACGACGGAAACACGGGCGGCGCCGGCGATGACTTCTTGATCCACCACCACCTCGGACCCGATTTCCGGCAACTCATCTAATGGTGATGAGAGCTCGCAAAATCTCAAAAAATTCTCATGTAGGGAGAATTTTAGTAGCGCTAATTTGGATGAATTTTCGTAGAAAATTTTAGGCTCCCATTTTGGGTTCTGAAGCAGTTGTCTTGTGCTTGAATTTTCGTTCTTTTTTTCTCCTCTCTTCCTAACCTTGGTAATCTAGGGAGAATTCTAGTATGTACTCCAGACTTATCTTTTAGAAAAAAAATCAAAAAATCTAAAATTGTGAAGGATGTGCTCACATATTTCCCATGCTTCCTTTCTTTATTTATAATTTTGGGTGTTGGATATTTTTGGAAGGTGGGGTGCGCAAAAATCATGTGTACGACCAAGCAGTAGGTGCTGGCCACCCGATGCACGTGATCGTTTTAATCTATCTATAAAACTTGTGTGCCAACTTTTGAAAAGGTTGTGGTGCTGGTGCTTGCTGATCGTTATTGATCACCACCACCCGATTGGTGGACCACCTGCCTCAGGGTCACTCCAAAGCAAGTTCGCCGTTGCTATATTACACAATCGAACCAGTTTATTCTGTATTTTAAGTTTTACGGTCTTGTAAGTTTGTCATAATTTGTTGCCACAAAGAACCAAGTCATTCGAGGACAATTCAAGGTCCAACTCATTTGCAGGTTTGTGAAGCTCATCTTTTTTGGAATAAGTTCAGCTGAAGCAGAACTAGAAGTTCAATCTGAAAATGAAATAATCGTGAACATTAGCCAACTTAAATATATAGAGGGGTGTGCCCAATTTAAGATTTGATTCTTTTACATGGCTCATGAGCCGAGCCTCTCTATAGTCATGACTAACCGCAATTTGGTGTTGTTTTTTCACTATGTAATTATAAAAAACAAAAAGCAAAAGACCCATCTATGGTCCATGGAGGAAAAAAAAAACTTGAGTATTCTTTCACATTTGGTTGAAGTCACAATTGCAGTTATGATATTGATAAAGTGGTTGAGATCCCTGAACGACTTGCTTGATTGTCATTTCATCTTTTATTAAGTTTTTTTTTAAAAAAAAAATGGATTCATTCCTGGGTAGCCAAGATGAAACATTAGATGATTTGCAAAGATGAACATATAAAAGCTTAATCACATTTTATAAGTGACTCATTTTTGTAGCTCACAATAGATTTTGAACAGCTATATCAAAGCTCATCCATATAGGCACTGAACACCCTAATTTAGCAAATCTCAAAGGCTTGCTCATGGCGCCACTCATGTGTAACCCTGCTTCACCCGGAGAAAAGTGAACAAAAATTTCGAAAGAAAGAGGAAAGAGGTTATTCGGATAGCCAAGGTTAAAATGAGATCACCCATGCATGTGGGTCCATCTGCTATCGCATCCATCAGACGGTAAAAGAATGAGGTGACGAGGTGCAATGCTACGTAAATGAAGCTCATTAACTCGTTTCCCGGTTACCCACCGTCTTCCCGTACGTTGTAAACCTCCCCTCGCTCAACACAACGAGCTCTCTCCAATATTTTATTAATTAACCCTGCGGCCAAACTTACCGGGATGGGCACCCAATGAGAGGGTCACATGGGGGGAGAGCCGAGGGTGGGTGAACTCTTCAAAAAAATCCATGATACGAGTGTCCTCGTGATCCCAGACACCCCATGCCCATCCATAGGTCCTCCTCATAAATTATATGGATATAAGTCGAAGAAATTTTCCAATATCCCCTTGCCCTCCACTTTATTTTATAAAAACTTACATCAGCTATGCAGCTTTAAATATTGTTAGAGGAATATTATATAGGTGGGGTAGCAGAGGGAAACGTACCTAACGGTGGTCACATGGAGTTCCATATCCATTTATCCCTCAGGGTAACGTGATAACCTTTTACTGTTTTATTGGGGGGTGGGGTGGTTTGGGTCATTTGGATGATATTAGTGCGGCTCACGAGTCACGTCTGTGGGGACGAGCACGTGCATGCACCGAGGGTGCACGTGCATGGGCGTCACCGGCCAGGTTTCTCGTTTGCTTCAGTTTTACCGCTTCTGGCTTGAGGCTTGAGGCCATTCATGTGCGGGGCGGCACATATGACATACGATACATGGGATATCAAATTTATTGGTTGAGATTTTAATGACTCGTTTTGTTCCTTTCGTTCTTTGCAAGCATATCTTGTTCGTGGCAAACCTTGCGGCTGGTGATAGATTTCCGCATAATCTTTTCGGCTTCAACATATAAGATGTAGTTCAGGTGGCCTTCTCTAAGATTGAGGGAGAATTATTATACGTAGCTTGATAGAGTCTTGTGGAATTATGATCATTTTGCGCTATCATTTTGTGGAGGGTCTTTAGATTTACTTGTAGCTAAGATCTCAAATTTTCTAAGACCGCATCCTAACAATTCAAATTGTGTTGTAATAAACTGTTGATATGGTATTATAACTTTGAGGCGTAGCCTAACACATGCTGGCATTATTCAATGTCATGTATATTTAGATGGAAGGTTGGCCGTGGTCACCATTAGAAGCTTATATCTGGCTTAGGCTGGTTGCTAGAGACCGAGTTGAGATATCCCAACTTCTCAAATTGGCCGGTTCTGTTCTACTCACCTAAGCTTTCAACTCAATTAGGAATTCCAACCAATTGAGATGCTTTGGAAGAATCTCTTGCGGGCGTGAATTACCATAAGGATCGTAGGTTGGATGAATCTAATCGTGTTACTATTAAGTAAATATTCGTTGCAATGATGATATCACATCAAATTGTAACAAATCAATCAAAAATCAAAAATCAATGGAGCAATATGGGATATCATCATGAAAATCAGTGAAATACACATCAATCAATGAAATGCAAATGTTCTCATTAACTTGTTATAAATTTAACATGATATCATCGTTGTAACAAATATTTACTCGTTACTATTAAAGTTTCATTTGCTCCAACATGCCATGTTTGGTGCTCTCTCAGGTAAAATACACTCGATTATGGTTTAAATATTTATAAATATTTAAATCAAAAGAGCTTCATTTTGGTAAACCAAATTAAGACTTTTGGTCCGAGCGCACCAACTAGCTACCATTAATGTTCACGTGCAACTTTACTTCACAAAACAAAGCATAGACGGTTGCGATTAGTATTTATAAGCGAGGGCATGTACTATATGGAATTAACTATGTTAAGAAGGGCATGCAGCAAAACGGTTCTCATCGGATATTTTCTCTAATGACAAGTTAAAGTTTGTCAATTGTCCCATTTGTGATTATGCAATTTCTTCCTGAGAGAAATTTTTTGTATACCACCCTTGATATAAAAAAATTATGCCACCTCATTCATTCATTGAACCATCTAACCACTACTTTTCAATATATATTTAATATATATAATATACATATTTAATGTTCGTAGTTTATTTTTTCATTGAAATTTTGAATGATAAAATATCCATTTTTTTGAAAACATTATAACATTCTATATCAATATTATGATGTTCTATGGTTAAATTATGATTTTTGCACATGATGTTGTAATTTTTTTCAAAAATCATAAAGTAGAAAAGATATTTCGTTATTGAAAATTTATAAAATTTTAAGTGATAAAATATATCTCCCTTATTATGACATCCTCTGAAAGAATTATGGTATCATGTGCAGGAATTCATAATTTCATTACAGGATATCATAATTTTTCAAATATGGAGAGATATTTTATCATTCAAAATTTTAACGAAAAAGCGAGACTACAGACATTAAATGTATGTTGGAAAGTGATTGCATAAAAATATCCCTCTTATATTATAACATTCTGGGAGAAGTCATAATTTGATTATAGGATATCATAATATGATCATAGGATATCATAATTTTTTTAAAAAAAAGATATTTTATCATTTAAATTTAAATGAAAAAATAGAACTATAGACATTAAATATATATTAAAAATAATGATTAAATGAACTAATCAGATGAGACGGTGAATATTTTACACCGGAGGTGGTGTACAAAAAAACTTCTCTTCTTCTTAAAAGATGTGGCCATATTTTTTGTGGTATCTTCTTAATTTGAGCTGTCTCATCAACTGCCTTTTACACTTCCATGAGTAACAGGAATATCCATTTCTGACGCCTCCAATGGCAAGTTGGCAATGTCTTAAGCTCCCTGTCGATGCTATCGTCCAACCAAATATGCCTAGTATCGTAAGACCACCACACACACTGCTAACCCCCACACCTCCACCTCAAAAGAAGAAGAAGAAAAGCAATCGAACAAATCCCTAGCTTTAATTAAGTATTACAATTTATAATCTACCATACCAATCAGACTAACAAATGATGCACTTTAAATGACTCATAAATGGATAAATCTGTATAGTCATATTTATTAAATAGATTGAATTTAGGTTTGAATTTTTAAACTATTTAACTTATTTTAATTTATTTATTTAATTTATTTAAAATCTATTTAATTTATTTTTGATCTATTTAATTGGTTTAATTTATTTAACATGATTTAATTTATTTAGTAAATATATTATGTAGATCGGATCAAATTATCTATTTAATAAACAAGTCATATTCGAATTAAATTTTTGATTTATTTAATAAAAGATCGGATTTGGATTGATAAATTTTTTTGATCTAACTTGCATATAATCTGGCATAACCAGACTGCCACCCATGGGTTAACCCTTTTTTTTGATGGTTGATTTGCTAAGTAACTCATTCGGGTAATATTAATAATTATAGCACTCATTATATAAGAAACTCCGCAGCATTTGTTTCTTAAGATAATGATAAAAGTATCCAATATAGTGATATAGAGTTACTTGAGCCAAACACGTGGGAAATATTCCCAAAATTCAAGCCTAAAATCTTCCAGCAACACCAAAGGGGTATTGCTTAATTTTCGGTAGCGCGTAAACATCGCAGAGTCCCATCTTCTGTAAATGGACCAAAAGTAACATATTGCGTAAACATCAGGATTCAGGAGGCTCCTTTTGGTAGCATGTAAGCTGATTTCTTTTCTTTTCTTTTCTTTTTTTTTCCCCTTGTTTTTGACAGAAAGGAAGCGAAGGAGAGCCCAATCAGCCACCCAATTTATTAAAGAATAATATTTACAACGAGAGCCGATTCCAAGCGTTTGCTTAGACTAGAGTCCAGAGTAGCGTTGAAACGGCCCACGAAAAATAAAAAAATTGAGCAATTCTTTGTATATCGTATCTAATGTAAGAAAAAAAATATCATCCTACCTGATTGAATCATATAATCATTTTTTAATATATATTTAATATATATAATTCTGCTTTTTCATTTAAAATTTTGAATGATAAAAATATTTCTCTTTTATAAAAGATTATAACATCTTATGATCATATTATGACATTCTACGATCAAATTATGACTTCCTGCTCATAATTTGACCACGAAATGTAGAGGGAGAGATATTTCATCATTTAAAATTTATAAATTTTAATGACGAAAATATTCTTCTCTCTTTATTGTTTCTAAAAAAAATCATGACATCTTGTGTGCAAGAAGTCATAATTTGATTGTAAAATGTTATAATATAGTCACTGAATATCATAATTTTTTAAATAAAAAATATTTTGTTATTTAAAATTTCAAACGAAAAATAAAACTACATATATTAAATATGTATTGAAAATGATGGCTATATACTCTAATGTAATCAGATAGTATGCTTCATATTGACTTTATTGTACTATACAAGATGTATAAAATTTTTCTAAAAATTGAATACAACTTACTTGGGCCCAGAGAGACTCATCCGAGTGAACTGCTCTCCTTCTCAGCCCCCTAACATCTAATCAAACAGCTGAATCAAGCCCAAGGACAAAAAAATTTCTAAAAAAAATTATGAGAAATTTTTTGTACATCATGGGTGGTATAAAAAATCCAACGTTGAGCATACCATTATATGATTGGTCAATGTATTCATTG
>KE504800.1:0-10335 GCA_000441515.1 Elaeis oleifera | reverse complement strand
AATTTCATTTGGGATTTTCTATGCCACCCATGGTGCACAAAAAATTTTGCAAAGAATTATATTGAGCTGGGCTTGGGCCTTTAAAACGAAAGGTCCCAACCCCAAACATTCTTCCGACGAAAAAAATTCCAATCCAGGCAACGCCGATGCCCGAGACGCATCCCTAAACTCTAGAAGCCGATGGGGTTGAGACATCGTCCTTCATGGATTGCGGAGGTCATAATTTCCACCTCCTCCAATCCCTCGCCCTTCCCTCCTTGATTCCTCCGACGCCACCGGGTATTGTTTTATTTTTCTCCCTTCTCTAATGCACGTCTTATCTTTGTTTTTGTACTGTCACTACGCTTCCTTTGTTGAGCAAGTTGAGATTTTTGTCTTAAATTGTGGTTTCTCAAATATAGACGTAGCTTGCATGGTAGTTTAGTCAATGGATTCGGTTCGGCTAGCTAGATACGAAGATAAAGACATATTACTGCAGTAAAATATTAGAAATTGTTTGGATACATTAAAATAGAATGCGATGTTATTGAAACACCAGGAAGCATGATTGCTCGGAAGAGATTGAAACAGTAAACGATGTCAGAAACAAAGCACCATTACAATATATAATATCATTTGTTTGTTATCATAATTGTTTCTTGATTTATTGATGAGAAAGTATTTGAATACTTTCTATAGTTTGTGAATGAATCATCAAAGACAAATAAGTCTTGATTAATTGTTTAACAAGAATAATTCAGAGAACCATTTGGTCAAGGAAAACAAAGAATACTTTACTTTGTCTATGAAAAACTTTGTATTTGTGGTATCATGGAACTATGCATATCTTTAAATTATGGCTAATAACAAAGCTTGGAAGCTTCTGCTCAAACAGGAACATAAGGAGCTTCTCATTTGGTCATGAGAAGCTCGGGACCTTCCATTCTATCCTATTTGACTATCTTAAAAGTCAAAAGTTGGTGGCGGAAGCAAGTATTTATGGGCAACATAGGATGGTACCTTCCCCTCAACCCTCCTTTATGTCACAGAAGGCTTGTATTCTCTCAATCAAATCTACTAATCTAGTTCTTTCAGATGTTATCATGATGATTATTGTGTTTGCATTTAGATTGGCATAGTCTTTCACTACCTTGCAATGCTGACTCACGTGCAAAAGATCAACCCCAAATTTTACAAGCCATACTAACCCTGCATCAAGGTAATATCTCTTCAACTGCCCTTCATGATCCTCTCTGCAAAGAAGAAAAAAGAGAAGCACACCATCAAAAGGCATGAGTTACTGTATCAACTCCCATTATTCTTCCTTTCAAAGTGTCCACTTGCATGCACATATTGAGTGCTCTCTGTTAGAAGTATAAATATCAGGAACTGTAGATAGAATAAATACATTATCGAAAGGCAAGTGTTGATATTCCAATTCTCACAATACTTCCTTGAAATTGGCCACTTGCGTGCACATACATAGTAGTATCTCCAAACAGCAGGATAAGAGTTTAAATTTATTTTCTAAACAACATTGAAGAATTGAAACAAAGAATTTGATAAAATAGTCCAGTTAGTACCATTAAAGCTTTAACTGCTACCACGCCCTGGCTGCCTAAAACTATCACAACTTAGCACCCTGGCCAACAAAACTTATTGAGTAACTATTGAGATGCTGTTTTGTAATCATATCTATGTTGTTTAAACTGTTGTGAAATAAATTTACTTGTTGTGATCAGGTTCGTCTAGGATTCTGGATGCTTGATTCGTTTAGATCTACTAATCCAGAATCTTGACATCACGTATACTGAAGTGCTACAAACATCTCAAAATTACAACCAATCATTTCATAAAATGCTAGAAGAACTTGCCATGTCAAACTCCCGAGGTAACACTCCTCAAGTTTCAAAAACGTTGAACCTCTTCTGATAGAAGGGTAGTAGACTAACTGAGCTATGGGGTCCTATGTACAGTAATAAACTTCTGTTGTTTTCTCCCACCTCCTCCAAGTCCCCTAGCTGATATATAGGCAGGAAGGAAAATATTGTCAAACAAAAAAGAAAATAAAGAGGAGGAGAAGATCTGTTCTAGCTGAAACATTGGCAAGCAGGGAAAATCTAGCTTCAGGCTAAAAAGCCCAGGAAGATGGAAATGTCACTCTCTAATTTCTGGGAGGATGTATCATAGTCTCAATCACAACAAGTGGCAATATGGATTCACAGGAAAGTTCTCGACAAAGACTTACCTTTACATCAGACTCTGCTATTAGTAGATTGAAACCTATTTACTAGATGTGTATGAATCATAATTTTATCAGCAGCTTGAAGTGCTAAACAATAGCTACTTTCAGACCATAAGAACAAACAAATTTGAGAGGAAATCATTATTATCATCACTCTCTGGATGATCTTGACCTGCACATTTCCTAAATATCTCTTGGCCATCTTCTTCCCTTTTAACAAGGCATTCACCAAGCATGTGTACTTCTGAAACTTTTGATGTATAGAACCTGGATGTGATTTGATTTTTTCTCTTCTATGTGCTTTTTTGGAACTATTGCATGGTGAATAACCTTGGACTAAAGCCAAAATATATACTATAATTGTGTGTAATGTCACCTCCTGTAAGGCTGGTATCTCTGTCAAACATCCATCTGTCAACTAGTTCAACCAAATGAAAGAATAAGATGTCGTGAATTTTTTGTGTGATGCAGATTATATTGACAAAATAAAACTATACAAATGATCTCATGGTGAAGCTGACTTATTTATAATCACATTATTAATATATAATTGAAGTGTGTACATAAGAAGGAATGTTTCTTGTGCACTGTTAATCTTTGTATTTCTTGCATATTCGTCTGCATATACTTCTGCATTGTTTCTGCAGTATTTAACTGAACGATTAACCTACAACCCATGAGCTCGACCAAATCAACAATTTTTCACATATTATTCCATGAGACTTAGCTATCATAAACATATTATGTAAAATTCTGTGAGATGAAGTCATAAGTATAAACAACTCAGTGAATGGAGCACGTAAGAGGGAAAACTGATTTAGATCATATAAAATCTCTGTCCACATTATCAACCTAAAAGGAGAGCCTTCATAAACATCTGTTGTCCAAATCTTGCTTCATTGCTTGTGAGCGATCACAAGTTGTGATATCGACAACTTCAACATTCTTTGCCTTTTACAACAAATTCAGATCATTTCCATGGATTTAGTTCAGATACATGAGAGACACTGCCCTCCATCTTACTCCACACGCCCTTCAACAGCACGTAGTTGCAGCTTGGCCTCAGATGTTGCATCTTGTTCATAAATGCAAACCATCAAGATCCATCTGTGTTCTTTTCTTCCCTTGTGAAAGGCCTCACTCATTGAAGGAAAAGATCCTAATAAAATCCTATCTTACTTTTGCTTGTTATCGCCCCCACCAACTTGGAGGTTCGTCCCCCCTCTACCTTAGCCATTGGTCAGCTATAAAGGCATGGAGCCAATTGACACACTCCAAAAGCAAAGAAATAAAAGAAGCTTCTCTTGTTTAGAGGAGCCATGCAGTCTCTTTTCAGGAAAGAAGAAAACCTTAACCTCCTTCCACCTAAGGTAATCATCATACACAGATTTATTCATGGGTTAGCTTCTGAAGTTCGGGGGATTCATCACTCATCTCTTAGAATGAGTGTTAATCACTATCTGAGCCTCATCACTTAGATAGTCTGATAAACCACTCTTGCCATTAGAAACATCATTCAAGCTAACTCTCTCTGTGTGTGTTTGTGTGTGTGTGTGTGTGTTTGTTCATTCCGGTTTTAGCATGTTATTTGGTCATCCATTACATTGCTCATTTCCTATTGCTTGTTATATTCTTTCTATGTAAAAGGATCGAGGGCTCCAGAGAATGCACACCAGTATCGCAACAGAGATTGGTAACATTATTGAAGAAGTGAATGAGGCCATGACCCAAATGAAGTAGAGAATGTGGGGTGTGAGTGCTGTGGGATGTCTGAGGATTGCACACCTACCTACATCATCCGAATCAAAGAATTTTTCTGCGGCAAATGGATCTGCGGGCTCTGTTCAGAAGCAGTAAAGGAGCAGCTGAAGAGAACTCCAGCGCTGGCTATGGAAGAAGCCGTGGAGTCCCACATGGCTCTCTGCAAGAAGTTCAACAGGACTACCAGGCTCAACCCTAAGCTCTCCTTGGCCAGTGCAATGAGAGATATTGCTAGGAAAAGCTCTGCACGTAGGATCTCCAAGGATTCATGTGGGCCCGAGCTTGCTAGAACCATTAGCTGTGGTGAGGTGTTGGACTTAAAGATCAAACGGTCACCTATCCAGTGACACCGCTTATAGTTCTGCCGAGGTTCTTCTTCCCTAGTTTCTCTAATATTACTTGTTTTTGGGGAGGAAGAATGGAATATTTAGTGCTTATATAATTATGGATGATATACATGTTGGTAGTATGATGGCTTCTGTGTTTTTTTCAGCTATATTAGCAGAAATTTGCTTTGTGGGTCGTTTATGATGGCTTCTGTGTACTCGGTAGAGTGTACTCCCCGTAGTTTTTGTGGATCTCATTGTAGGACCTATCTGGACCAGGGTATCCGTGTATTGACTTACTCAAATAAGGTAAGTCTTCTTGTTCTGTTAGTCATATATGTAAACTTGATCTGAAAGTTGTGGTGTGTCATATAGTAACCTTAATTTTGAGTCTCTGCATGTTTCTTAAAAAAAAAGAAAAAAGAAAAAGAAAAAAAGAAAAAAGTGTCATTGCATGGATTTATTTTGAAACAGCTAGCGGGCATGCTGATAATTAATATTGCTGGTGTAGATGAGATGAAAAAGAGGTATTATAGTAGAAAATTCAGATACTTCATCTGACAAACACCATGGAGGAAAGCTATAAGGTATTAATTACCAGCGAATGGTCCTTTTGGTTTACTGTTTTTACGGATAGCTGTGGGTTTGAAAATGATTCAAGCTTTTTTATCCTTAGTGCTTAAGTGCCTAAATCAATTGCTAATTTACTATTCTGGATCCAAATTAACATGCGTGAAAGTAATTAGAAAGTGTAATTTAAAAATAGATAAATAAATAAAGTGTGAAAGCTCTAGGGCAGAACAAACAATAAAGCATTTGTATATATTTTATTTCTCTTTTGAGTGTTGCAGAGTCCATAAGAGATTACAACCAGAGAGCCAGCATAGCCTTTGATTGATAAATTTAAAGCCTTATTGCTAGGTTCTATTTGGTTATTGAAAAATTAGTGAAAATAATTCATCAAAGAAAGCTGAAAGATAAAGAGAATTTAAAAAATATATATGTTTATCTTCTAAATAATTCTCAAAATTCTTTAATTTAGAAATAAATAATTTTCTAAATTAAAAAGAAGCTCTCAAATAAACCCTTTAGCAACCTAAGAGAAGCTAAAAGTGTACGTGCATGCAAAACAGAACCTAATCCAAGCTGAATTTGATGAGAGCCGCGTTAGGAAGCAAGCTTGGACGGGTCATTTATAGAACATTCGAGTAACTTCATAATGAAAAAATAAATAAATATGGGCAATAGTAGCAAAATAACAATCGATATTCTTGATAAAAGTATAGTATTTGGAATGACATGAATATTCGAATTAAAAATTATTTCGATAAATGATGCATGGTCTCAATAAAGCATGGTACGTGGTCTGCGCTTGCCTTTGAAAAATACATTGATTTTAGAGCAAGAGGCTCGAAGAAAAGGCAACGCCATGCACTATTCCGCCACCTTCCACAAGGGAAGCCCTCCCTTTTGTGTGCCATCCGGTTGGATATCTTCCTTTGGTGGCAAATCCTCTCTTTTAGGTTGCCTTCCGGTTGGGTAGACTGCTTTCCGGGGCCAAGTGACGACGTGTACAGTTCGCGTAGCTTTTACGACCAGTCTTTGGGTGCCATTTTCCGATTCCCATGCACCACTTGCATGTTGGTGCGTCCACTGAGGAGTACTCTGGATGTTGACGCCCACCACTTGATGTGGTCCCTTGTGTTGGACCATCAGGCCCCGTTAATGGGCTCACCCAGTTCATGAGGTTCTATCATTGGGATCTTGCTTGGCAGCCTAACTTTTTTTTTTTTGATTGAAATGGATAGTTCCTACAAATCAAGTATTAGTATATCCAAAAAATTAAAAATAAAATATCTCTAAAGATATTCAGAGTTGCCATCAAATTGAACCAAAAGACATCGTTCGAGTGCTCTGCAACGAAGGAGGCAATCCAATCCACCGCATTGTTTGCCTCACAATAAATATACTGGATGATTAGTGAAGTGCACCCAAGCAAAGCACTCTGGATATCATGCAAAAGTGGATAACTGTGAGCCTCCTTCACTGGATGCTACATCTACCTGATCACCGTGGTTGAGTCCCCTTTCACAAGCAGCTGATCAGCTCGAAGGACTTGCATGGCGTAGAATGCCGCCATCAATTTTGTACCAAAAAATGATATATCAAAGAGATGACTACCTCCTATCATCATAAGGCCTGTTGATGGGCCGCGAATTACAAATCCAGCACCACCACTACCACCAGTCAAGCTATCATTGAAGTTAACCTTGAGGAAGATCAAGAGTGAGGGCTCCCATGAGATGAATACCAAATGTCTCACTCCATGAGCAGGTGAGAGTCTCAGGTATCCCGATCTATCAAAGTCAGTCCCTCGAAGGAAAATCTGATTATCTCTACAACCAGAGCAGAGCTCTCTCCATGATGATGCCATATATGCTGCTTTGATGATTCTCAGAAAGGAAAAGTCACCTTGCATCCTCTCCTAAAGAAACTGAAAGAAAGTCTGAACTAGCTTATTCCCCCCAGGCAGCCTCTAGAGACACACCAGTGAGGCTCCAAACCTGTCGAGTCCTCTAGCACTGGAACAAGTTATGTGCTACTGTCTCTGTGTCCCCTTCACAGCAAGGGCACTCTAGAAGGAGATCCAACTCTTGCTCCCTTAGAACTCATCCTACAGGCAGGCTCACCTACAAACTCCTCAGCAGCTCCCTTCTGTAGAGCTCATAAAGATCCTTAGGTGGAACCCTAGAATCACAAGTGGACCTTCAGAACCTTACATCCGGATGCTCTTGGACTGTGATCGACAAGGCAAAAATATGCTCCATTAGTTGGGCTCCAAATGGTTGGATCACCAAGTTAATATCCCACCTCCTCTTCCTAGCATGAATAGCTTGCAGACTTGACCACCACCCATCCAATCCCCATACAAAGCTAGGTAGCCCATCAAGTGATAGGGAGATCAGACACCCATGCATCAGGTAGAATATCCACCGACTGTCCATCCCCAATCAACCATCTGGTGCAGGTAAGAACCTTCGAAGTATGTGCATATATCTCTTGCCATAAGAATGAGCCACTTGTGGGGGCGTTAATATCAACTATGATGGTCCAAGGCCCATACTTAGCACTCATCATCGAACTCCAGAGGCCTCGAGGCTCCAATAGCAAATACATCAAAGTATTACGTATGACCACCAATGACCAAATACCTAGCCCTCCTCACTAGTCAACTGGCACAACATATCCCAAGCAATAAGATGGACCCCTCTCCCTCCTCTGTACATTGAGGATCCCCAAAGGAACCCTTGGAACAAACTCTCCAACTTTAGCAGGATGCCCTTTGGCAGGATGGGACTAGACATGAGGTAGATCGGCATTGAGTATAGGATTGATTTGATCAACGTCACTCGACTCATCATAGATAGTGACTTGGCATGCCATCCCTCCAGTTGCTCCCTAATCCTCTACTCTATCCCAATACAATCTGATCTCCGCAGTCTTCGAACAATAATTGGGACCCCCAGATAATGCCATTCTCTAGTTTGCTCCACAATCCCTGGACACTCCTAATTGTTTGTCTTAGTCGAGGCCTAGATTTAAGGCTAAAGCAGATGGTTGATTTTGAAAGGTTTATCTTCTGTCCAAAAGCAGAACGGTAGTCCCTCAAGATCCTAATTAAAGCTACTGTAGTCTGCACCAATGCTCGACCCAATGAGAGATAATCATCCATAAAAATAAGTGGAAAACTGATTGGGCCCCCGGAGCCAGAGTGTATGCATCGAGATCTTGACTTCATGATGCAGCATAGAGAGCACGAGAAAGGGTGTCAGCACAAACAATAAAGAGATATGGGGAGAGACAGCAATCTTGACGAAGCCATATAGTGGACTGGAAGAAGGCCGTCGAGGTGCCATTCATCAAGATGGCAGAGAAGGGGAACACGCACACCCCAGAATCTAGCTAATCCACGAAGTATGGAAGCCAAAACTCTCAAGGACAAAGCAAAGGAAGTCCCAAAACAGTCATAAGCTCTCTTCATGTTCAACTTGACTGTCATCAAGCTACGACAGGTCAAGACACACTGGAGGTCATGCATGAACTTTTAGGCTATGAGGACATTGTCAGTGATACTATGACCCCTCACAAAATTTCTTGCATAGGACTAATGAGATGTAGAAACAAGTGCTTCATCCTGCCATCTATGACTCTGGCACAAACCTTATACAGAGTCGTGTATAAGCTAATAGACCAATAGTGGCTTGATTCAAAGAAATTCTGTCACCTTGGAATCAAGATAACAAAGATATGCTTTCAGGCCACCGACATCCTCCCAATAGTGAAGAACTACTGCACCATCTCTACCATCTCATGCTGAATAATGCTCTAATATCTTATTAAGAAGAGCGGAACGAACCGTTCGGCCCAGGCACTTTACATTCTGCCATAACTTAGAATTCTCTCTACACCTCCTTACTAGACACCTGATTAACTCGTCATTCTTTATAGCAAATACATGAGAGGGCAAGAAGGATCCAGAAGTCCCCAATCAGCAATTCATCGAGTCTTAAAGAAGCAAAATATTCTTGACTAATAGTGTCCTCATCCTCCACCCACTGCCCACTAGAATCACGAAGGATCCGAATTTAGTTCCTATGCCTCTTGATGACGGTGGACTGATGAAAAGATGAGTATTCTTGTCTCCCTCTCTGATCTACTATATTCTAGATTTCTATCTCCATAGAATCTCTTGCAATCGGAGCAGGGATAGTGTAGGGATAGGCTCATCTGTAGCTCCGCAACATCAGTCTCAAGGAGCTCACCATCCCTCTCCTCTTGGAACTGGAAGTCCGAGAACACCGCCTCAATGTCCTCCAAGTGTCTGAAGATGTCACCTACCTCCACTTTATTTCATCAATAGAGTCTGCATTTAGCTAACTCCAGTCGAAGCATCCGATACATGGCATTGGCAACCTCCACTCTCCCTCACGATGTCCCAGGAGCATGGATAGGCGAGCCAAAATTATCAAACTTAAATGTGCTTTGTAGGTCCCTCCAATGTCTATAGAGATCAAGAGTAGGTAATGGTTAGACTTGTAACTCAAGAAGAATTGAATCCAACTAGCCGAGGAAAAACTCTATTGATTTGCTCCCATACTCTGGTAGTCTACTCATCTTGTGAATTATAATATGAATTGAACAAATAAAACCACTTTGTAAGGTCCCTTCTAAGGCCAGAACAAGTCCGATAATCTCTTCTAAGGTAGCATCCCTCCCACTCCCTCTCAAAAAAAAAAAAATTTAGGTGCTTGCTGCCGTCATTAATGATGCGTACCAAAGAGTTACTCATCATGAGGAACAGATTCTTATTTATTTATTTACCACTAATGATATTTTTAAGCACGATAATTGATATATACTCATTAGCTAGAGTATTAGGTAGAAGGAAAAAATGGAGACAAAAATTACCAAACAAAATCAGTTGAAAATCTCAATCAGAATAGCTCGAACCTGAGTCTCATTTATCCATATTAAATGGCTTTACCAAACAAAACCAGTTAGAACCCTTGTATTGTGGAAAAAGCAACTGCTGCCGTATTGTATTCTTTTCTTGTACATGTTATGTTCCTTTTTTTTTCCATTAAAAAGAGGTATAGATGTATGTTTGATGGGTAACATACATATGAAATGTATAGATTCTTACTTGATCATGAACGGTTATATTTATTCCTTTAGGACTTGATTGGTTTATGGGTAGAATTTTTCTTCTCAGTAAATAACTTTCTAGAAAGTTATTTCTTTAAAATTTAATTTTGATATGTTTGATTGGCGATGAAAAAGCGACTTATTATAGAATAACTTATGTTTAGTTGAGCATCTATATTTCTAAAAAAACTATACAGAATACATATTATATCTTTAATAGAAATAAGATATCTTTAATGGAAATAAGACCATACTGTTTTACATATAAATTTTATATAAATAATAATATCATATTTATATTAATATAAATATAATACT
>KE504799.1:1069924-1102902 GCA_000441515.1 Elaeis oleifera | reverse complement strand
TAGTACCAAACTACTCTCTCTCTCTCTCTGTTGTCTCTCTCTCTCTCTCTCTCTCTCTCTCTCTCTCTCACTCTCACTACGCACACACTCACATATAAATCATGTTATTTCTTGTGTTGTAACTCATAAAAGTTGCACTCATAGCCTATGCTTTTTATGATGTTATTTCCTGTGTTGTAAATCATAAAAGAGGAGCATGTTAAAGCTAAGCTTATCAGATATCATCTGTAACCAAGTTGGACTGACCGAAGCTATTTATGGAGGTAGGAGTTTAAGGTGAACTAGCAACAATTAACCAGTGCTTGTATAGGGTGCCTTCTAGACTTATAGCCCATGCTTTTTATGATGTTTGTGATAAATTTCTCTTTGATATATATTTTCCCAACTATATATGTATTTATATGCACTTAGATTTTCTCAAATAGAATTCGTAGATCCTTTATCTGCTCATTCTCAATTGGCACTCACATAACTTGTTCAAACTTTAAATGTTGTCCTCCCGTGGCCGACCTGAAGAATATCCTATAATCACTGAGCAAAACCTATGTTTATAACAATCAGTGTTGCTCAGTAAAAACCATTTTTTTTCTCTGTTCCATAAGTGTTTCAAGGCCAATTTCCATCAACATTTCCTACTGGCAATGGCTGTGAGTTAGTAGCACAGACTTTTGTATCGGTGTCGGGATCTAGATTGGTTTCGAGACTATTTTTTTGTCTCTGGGTTAAAGTCTGCTCATAAACCTAGAAGCAAATGTTTGTATTTTTTTTTTTTTTGATTTTGGAGTTATTAAAACCTGTATTTGATAGTTAGGATTATTATAGGTTTTCTCAGGATTTCATGATCTTTCTTTGCATATTTCTCTCTAAATGATCTTTAATATAGAGAGATTTGAATATCTAAAATTTGAGTATTATTTTATTTATTTCAGTTTAATTTGCTTCGAATCTTTTGCTTAGAGGTTTCTTACAATTTGTTCTCTTTCTTCTCCTCCTTTTTGATTTCTATTTTCTATTCCAATTTATATTTCTTTTACGTGTTAGAGCTAATATAGATGGATAAAAAAAAAAGCTTTTCTTGGACTTCATGTTTATGTATTCCTATGGTACTTCTGTTTGACTGTTTTGTGAATCTTAACTTCGGTCACAGCCTTATATTATCCGATCCCTAATGATTTTGTTGAATATCTAAGTAGGCCCCAAGAGTAACTAACAAATAAGTGCAAATGCATGGTAACAATAAGAAATACAAAAGACATCTAACTATATATAATAGACATGGACAGTCTAGTTATGAAATTTGTGATTATTGTTTCTGTAATGTTGGCACACTATAGTGTTTTGGTAGTTATGAGGCTAATCATTCCGGGTGATCTGCCTTATGGAACTTACTGATTGGGCTTGCATCTTGACCTTATAGAAGTTATATGGGAACTGAATGTTCCCCTTTTTATCTCTATTTGGGAACATATATTATTTCTAGAATCAGTTCAGGTTCATTAGTTTTCATATAAAATGTATTTATTTATTTTGGATATTTGGCATGCCCCCAAATTTTATGTTTAGTTTGAGGAAATGTCTCAAATTCCTCACTGATGTGAGTGTGCATCCTGACATTATAGAAGTTGTTAATGTGGAAACTTAATATTCGTCTTTAGTTAGGATTTCTTTGGGTTAGGTAGTTTCCTTATAAATGGAATATATTATTTAAGAAACTTGAGATTCTGAAATTTTACAGTAAGTTTTGGGAAGTTTCTTAAAGGACATAAAGGATGTGTAGGAGTTTAATATGGAATCTAGTTTCCAAGATTAAAGAATTTAGTACCTTATCTGGGAAAGGTACATGCCAATGTGTTCTTTCTTAGTAAAATTAAGGGAAGCTATCATTTAGGCTGCAACGCCAACTGCAGTCCACATAATGGACCTTCAGCATTCTTTTGGCAAGAAGTGCAGCTCATATAGTGGAAGCTAGGAGTTTTCTAGATTTCAGTTGGTACATTTTTATTTTTATTTTTTTGCTCTTTCCTCTTCAATACTTTGTTTCACTTATGACTTCAGTGAATGGTCATATAAAGGTTTATAATGGTCCTATGTATAATTGAAGGTCCACCTTTCAACTTAAAGAAAGGTTCAAACACTTGGCTATGCTTATATTGCAATAATTCTTATTTGCTTCTAATAGCTCCTTTATCTCCAAACAAGCAGTTTTGGTGCACAACAATTTGCTTGGGAAGAATGTGATCAGGCTTCACCTTAATGCTGCAGCTAAGAAATTTCAGTCTTCTTTGTATTACACCCTTGTATTAGTTTCTTCCTGGGATGTCAAAATAGGAGTCATGTACATAAACCTCGGTTCTGTACTTATCTCCATTGTAAAGCTTGATGATATCCCTCTGATGCTTGTTGCGAAAACAAACTGCTGAAGAGCCCTATGTGACATAATCTATATAATTAGTTGCAGCCAAGAAATTTCAGGCTTCTTTGTATTACACCTTGTTTAGTTTTTCCTGGGTGTCAAGATAGGAGTCATGTACATAAACCTCGGTTCTGTACTCATCTCCATTGTAATGCTTGATGATCACCCTCTGATGGTTGTTGAGGAAAACAAACTGCTGAAGAGGCTTATGTGACAGAATCTATATAATTAGTTTTGAAATTTGAATTGTGAGAAATGAATGCTTCATCATGTATGGATGTATGTGCATACCATTATGATGAATCCAAGCTGCAGGCTTCTGGGACCAATATATGAGATTTTAGCTCACTATTCCACCTGATACAGGACAGTTACCCAATCTGACATTTTATTACTTGAGTGCATAGAAACTAATTGTAAGTTAGATTACTGCAGGAGCATGCAAGCTTATACCAAATGCTCATTTTGCACCCCAGATAGATGCTCCACTTGCACTTTGTGGTAGGAGTCTGGTTTCTATTTTTGATGATAAAGTATTGTTATTTAATGATATATACTTATATGTGTTGATATAAATATTTACATTTTGTATCAAACAAATAATTATAATAAAACAGTAGTATAAACTGAATATTATAAACCTACTTGGATTCCTATGCTCAAGAACAAGTTTATATGCAACCAATAAATCAACCCAACAAACCCTTCAGAAATGAGTAGATCGAGTCAAGAACTTGATTCTTTCTCTTTAAGATGTAATTTGCCCCGCACAAGTGCTCACGGTCTCTTGGCAATAATCTCTCAAGATATAACGATCTTCCTCTTATTATAGAAGCACTTCAAACAATAAGTACTACAAACTCAGATGCTTTACTCTCTCAAAGCCAGAGTTTTTCTCAAGTATGAAAAAGTAAGAACACTTGAGAGCAATAGAGAAGGAGAAGAATTAATCAGCCAAATGCAAATGAGACAAGTCTCCTATTTATAGAAACGTAAGGATACTTTAAAGGACACAAACAATTAAAATTTAAACCAAAAGATGCATATTTTAGATCAGACATATCCCTTGATAGCACTGTTTCATTTGAAGAGTTATACTTTTTGCAGCAATATAATGCACGTGTGTTTAGCACACAGGCCCACTTTGCTTAGGTCCTCCCTCTTCCACAAAACTGGATACCCCTTGGGGCCCAAACCCATTACCAAATTAACTCCAATATAAAATTTAAAGACATATATAAACTTCCAATGTGGGATTACAAAGTTTGAGATCAATTTCTCATTCACTTATAAATGGTTTTAATTAAGTAAAGATATTACAATAATCTCCATGTGTAAGAAAATACATTTCATCAATATCTATTAATAAATATGACATTAAATCATATTTATTTTGGCTTAAAGGAAGCCAAAAAGTTGGCCTTAATTAAACCCATTTTTCAACAATCCCCAACATGAATGGAAATTGTCTGATTAGTATGCAGATGAAGACATATGACTCACATGACTATTGAGAGAGTATAATGAAAAGTTACTACATCAAGATAAGTAGCTTTTGGCTTTGAACTTTCCTTAATAAAACTATCAGATTTACTCAACTAACCAGTGAACACGATGTCTTGAACTGCTCAGCCTTTTATATAAATCAAGATAATAAAATCACATAGTCCCTTTTCGAAACATCTTTAGTTCTCACGGTTGTATTCATTTTGGCCCTGAACAACTTCTGATTTCATGAGCACTCTAGAGAATTAAGCCTTTTAAATTCTCATAGAAATGGCCACGTTTCACACTCATATAGGTGATGTCTTATTAAGAGTATCCTGCTATACTCCACTTGGTTTCTCAAGATATAAGAATCATGAAAACAAAGCTTTATCCTAAATTACACTATAGACAGCACTGCTTCATCATAAGAATAGGTAATAGTATTTATATCCTAAGTGCTTATTTAGAGTTGCACATAATTCGATTGTCCCTTAGAACCTAGATCTTGGGATCTTCAGTCAGCTAGGTTGGGTTGCCATTATGGAACTCTTTATTTAGATATAGGCTTCAGTCCCATTCTCCTCGATGAAATATACACTTGCTCTCTTGTTAAATCTTTGGTAAGTGGATCCGCAATGTTATTCTTTGATTTCACATAATCAGTAGAATTACTCCATTTAAGAGCAATTGTTTTATGGTATTGTGTCTACGATGAATATGTCTAGACTTACCATTATACATACTACTTTGTGCTCTACTAATTGCAGATTGACTATCACAATGTATGTAAATAACTGGCACAGGTTTTTGCCAATTTGGAATATCTTTAAAAATTTCTAAGCCATTCAGCTTCCTCTCTAGCTTGATCTAAAGCTATAAATTTGGATTCCATAGTGGATCTAGCTATACAAGTTTGTTTAGAAGATTTACAAGAAACAGCTGCATCTCCAAGTGTGAAGACATATCCACTAGTAGATTTAGAATCTCTAGAATCAGATATCTAATTTGCATCACTATAACCTTCAAGAACAGCTGGATATCTTGTATAATATAATCCATAATTTAAAGTATATCTCAAATATTTGAGAACTCTCATTATGTCTTTCCAGTGATCTATTCCAGGATTACTTATAAATCTACTTAACTTACTAATTGCATAGGCAATATCAGGCCTAGTGCAATTCATAATATACATTAGACTATTAATTATTCGAGAATATTCAAGTTGATTTATTCCTTTGCCATTATTCTTAGAAAGATGTATATTAACATCTATAGGTGTTTTCATAATACTATTGTCTCCTTCATTAAATTTTTCTAAAATTTTCTCAAAATAATGAGATTGAGACAATATTAAACTTTCAGATATCCTAAAATTTTAATTCCTAATATGACATCTGCAACACCTAAATCTTTCATGTCAAACTTGCTTGTTAATATTTTCTTGGTAATCTTAATAATATCCTTATTACTGCCCATGATCAACATATCATCCACATAGAGACAAACAATGACATAACCATTTTCAGTGGTTTAACATAAACACATTTATCACATTCATTGATTTTAAATCCATTTGATAACATTACATTATCAAATTTTTATGCTATTGTTTAGGAGCTTGTTTTAAACCATATAATGATTTAACAAGCTTACATACTTTTTTCTCTTGTCTAGGAACAACAAATCCTTCGTGTTGTTTTATATAAATTTCTTCATTTAAGTCACCATTTAAAACTATAGTCTTAACATCCATTTGATGTATTTCGAGATTATTAATAACAGCAATAGCTATTAACATACGAATGGATGTTATCCTTGTAACCGGTGAATATGTATCAAAATAATCTACTCCTTCTTATTGTTTATAACCTTTAACAACAAATCTTGCCTTATATTTGTCTATAGATCTATCAACTTTCATTTTTCTTTTGAAACTCCATTTATAATCTAATGGTTTACTTTCAAGAGGAAGATCTATCAATTCCCATGTATGATTTTGCATGATGGAATCTATTTCACTATTAACAACCTCTTTCCAAAATGGTGCTTCTGGACATGACATTGCTTCCTTAAAGCTTTGAGGCTCATTTTCTAACAAATAAGTTAGAAAATCTGGACCGAAAGATTTGGACATTTTTGCCCTTTTTCTTCGTCTCAATTCTTTTTCATTATTGCTTCCTATAGACCCTTGGTTCATATTTTGATGATTATTATCAATTGCATCATTAGATCTTTTAAGAGAACGAACTTCTTGTGCTATCTTGCAAGGAAACACATTTTCAAAAAATGAAGCATTCCTTGACTCTATAATTGTATTCACATGTATATCAGAAATATCATATTTATGCACAAAAAATCGATATGCACTACTATTGTAAGCATATCCAATAAAAATGCAATCAACTATTTTCGATCCTATTTTAACCTTTTAGGGTCAGGAACTGCTACTTTAGCTAGACACTCCCATACTGTTAAATATTTATAGAAATATCTTTGATTTTTTCATAATTCATATGGTGTCTTTTCTAGCTTCTTGTGAGGTAATTTATTAAGTATATAATTAGCAGATAATATTGCCTCCCCCACAAATTTTGAGGTGCTCCAGAACTTGTCAACATAACATTCATCATTTCCTTTAAGGTTCGGTTCTTGCGTTCAGCAATACCATTTTATTGAAGTGAATAAGGAGCAATGGTTTGGTGAATAATACCATGTTGAGAACAAAATTCACCAAAACGTGCTTCATATTCTCCACCTCTATCACTTCTTATTATCTTGATTTTTTTGCTTAGTTGATTTTCAACCTCATTCTTATAATGCTTAAACATTTCAAGAGCTTCATTTTTGCCTTTTAACAAATAAATATAGCAGTACCATATGCAATCATCAATAAAAGTAATAAAGTACTTTCTACCACCTCTAGTTTGCACAAACTTTAAGTCACATACGTCAGTATGGACTAACTCTAGAGGTTCAGTACTTCTTTCCAATGATTGGAATGAAGTTCTAGTAAACTTAGATTCAACACATATTTCACATTTATGATTTTTATCAAACTTAATTTTGGGTATTAAATCTAAGTCAGCTAATTTATTTATAGATTTAAAATTCACATGTTCTAATCTACCATGCCAAACATCACATGACTCAAGAATATAAGCAGAAGAATTATTATTATTATTCATGTGGTTAACTTTGGGTACAAGAGTCATTACATTCATTTTGAATAACCCATCACAAAGATACCCTTTCCCAACATACATCCCATTCTTAGTAAGTACAAACTTATCAGACTCAAAACCAAATTGAACCCATTCTTGCTTAACAATGATCTAGACACCAAATTCTTTCGAATGTCAGGTACATGTAACACATTGTTGAGACTGAGTTCCTTTCCGGAAGTCATCTTTAATACGATCTTCCCTTGACCTTGAACCTTGGCTATAGATAAATTTCCCATAAATAATTGTTCTCCATTAATCACTTCTTGATAAGTAGAAAACATATTCTTATAGAGATCTAGACACCAAATTCTTTCGAATGTCAGGTACATGTAACACATTGTTGAGAGTGAGTTCCTTTCCAGAAGTCATCTTTAATACGATCTTCCCTTGACCTTGAACCTTGGCTATAGATGAATTTCCCATAAATAATTGTTCTCCATTAATCACTTCTTGATAAGTAGAAACATATTCTTATTAGAACACACATGTCTAGTAGCTCCAGTATCAATCCACCGTTGCTTTGGATTGTTGACTAAATTTACCTCAGATATGACGGCTGACAGTTTCATCTCAGAGACATCTTCAGACAGATTCTCTACCTCAATCATATTGGCTTGATCGATCTTCCTTGAAGTTTCCTTGATTGTTTCTATGGCAACAATCCTTGGCTCGATGCCCAGGTTTGTTACATATGAAGCACTTTTCATTGAACCTCTTGGAATCCTTTTATTATAATTTTCAAATGACTTCCTCTTTTTATTGATTTTCTCCACTTGTTCCACCACGTTAGCCTTGAAAACCATGGATTGACTTCCAATTTTCTTTTCAGACATTCTATTGTCCTCTTCAATCCGTAGCCTCACAATTAAATCTTCGAGCCTCATTTCCTTATGCTTATGCTTTAAATAATTCTTAAAATCCTTCTAAGATAGTGGCAATTTTTCAATAATTGATGCCACTTGGAATGATTCACTAAGACTCATATTCTCAGCATGAATCTCATGTAGAATGAGTTGAAGCTCTTGAACTTGGCTTATGACAGTCTTTGCATCAATCATTTGTAGTCTAAAATCTGCCAACTACAAATTTTTTCAAACCAGCATCTTCTTCCTTGTATTTCTTGTCCAAAGAATTCCATAACTCCTTTGCAGTCTTAAGAGGACTATACACATTATATAAAGTATTATCCAACCCATTCAGAATATAATTCTTGCAAAGAAAGTCTGCATGCTTCCATGCTTCAATCGCTGCCACAACAGTTGCATCGGTTTCTCCCTTATTCAGAACAGGAGCATCTTCGGTCAAGAATTTGGCCAAGTTCAAAGTGGTGAGGTAAACAACATCTTTTGTTGCCATCTCTTGAAATCAGCCCCACTAAACTTTTCAGGTTTTTCACCATGAACAACAGTAGGTGGTGGTGTCACCTTCATTGCTTGTGCAGTACTCGAAGAAGCAATATCAGTTGCCATTACTACATAAACCAAATGTAAAATAATAAATAAACTATAACAAAATATTCAACACAACAAATAAATATATGCTTGCACCAAACCAAAATTATAACCACAATCAAAAATTTTCATCTTAAGATTATTGTTGTTTTAATGATATATAATTATATGTGTTGATATAAATATTTATATTATGTATCAAACAAAACAATTATAATCAAACAGTAGTATAAACTGAATATTATAAACCTACTTGGATTTCTATGCTCAAGAACAAGTCTTTATGCAACCAATAAATCAATCCAACAAATAACCCTTCAGGAATGAGTAGATCGAGTCAAGAACTTGATTTTTCTCTTTAAGACGAAATTTGCCCCGCACAGGTGCTCACGATCTCTTGGCAATCATCTCCCAGGATATAACGATCTTCCTCTTATTATAGGAGCACTTCAAACAATAAGTACTATGAACTCAGATGCTTTACTCTCTCAAAGCCAGAGTTTTTCTCAAGTATGAAGAAGTAAGAACACTTGAGAGCAATAGAGAAGGAGAAGAATTAATTAGCTAAGTGCAAATGAGATAAGTCCCCTATTTATAGAAATGTAAGGACACTTTAAAGGACACAAACAGTTAAAATTTAAATCAAAAGATGCATACTTTAGATCAGACGTATCCTTTGATAGCACTATTTCATTTGAAGAGTTATACCTTTTGCAGCAAATAATGTGCGTATGTTTAGCACACAAGCCCACTTTGCTTAGGTCCTCCCTCTTCCACAAAACTGGGTACCCTTTGGGGCCCAAACCCATTACCAAATTAACTCCAATATAAATTTAAAGACATATATAAACTTTCAATGTGGGATTACAAAGTTTGAGATCAATTTCTCATTCACTTATAAATGGTTTTAATTAAGTAAAGATATTACAATAATCTCCGTGTGTAGGAGAATACATTTCATTAATATCTATCAATAAATATGACATTAAATTATATTTATTTGGCTTAAAGGAAGCCAAAAAGTCAGCCTTAATTAAACCCATTTTTCAACAAAAAGAATATTTAATCTTCTGAAAAATGAAAGGTTGGGAAAATATTTTTAAGTGTCTCTAGAGGACTTGATTCCCTTGTGTAACATGATTGGATCTCGTTTGCACATGAAAAAAGGCATCTTGCAGTGGAATTTAAACTGGTAGATGCCATGGATCAAATGCCATAAGAGGCTTGTATTGTTTCCAGGTGACCATATTGTAGGTTGTTGGTGAGATCCGTTACGAGGGTATCAACTTGAGTGCCATCCCTCATGACAGACTTTAGAACTTTCTGCAATTTGCTTGCCATGTGCATGCAGCGAACCCTTTTTTATATAATTTTAGACGTTGTGCAGTTTCCCTATTCTTATTAATCTCATCCAGTTGCCTCTCTTGTACATCTTGGATTATGCTGTTTCTTCCACCAAACTGGTACCAGATTTTCTTGTGTTCTGATAGAATTGTATATTCACATGCATGCACCTAAGTCATCAATATAGACCTTTTGCTTTAGTAGTTGAGTGTCCCTTTAAAAGTTTCAGTTTGCAGGGCATAGTTGCTTCACTATGTGCTAACAGTATGTAATTTTCAATCTTTTCAGGCCTTCTTCCTTACACCAGTTCAGGATGCCGCAGCGTGGATGGGTTTCACAGGCCACTACCAAGCTTTGAGCAAATTGGGAGCTACAAAATGTGACCAGATCCCCTTGTGGTTCTTCTTTCTAGTTGGGGACATCCTAGCCAAAGATTTCTCCCCTTGGAAGCCGAGGCCTCCATGCAAGCTGGGTCATGTCTGAATCCACAAAAGTTTCAAACCATCCATTGTCGCCTCATCTGCCTCCGAAGAAGCCACAACTTAGTACGACATATTCAATTTATCATCATATATTTGGAGCTTCGGTAGTGTCTCTAATCCTTCCAGTTCCTGTTGATATGAAGTTCAGCCTCATGTATGATGTATGAAAGCCAAGGGTTGCAGTAGTTTCATGTCACCTGGCGATGGCGTGGGAACTGGTGTTGTGTTTATTTGCAATAACCATCCCAGATAACTAAGAGTGGCTGGATTAAGAACTAATTGTTGTATTGGGTTGTTTATGTTTCTTATTGCCTGGAAGACCAGGCTTAACTTTTGCAGTTCTTCCTACTGTTAAATTCACGTTGTAGTGCCTATGCCAATTGTGGAGCAGTAAACTCATCTGATTCCCAAAGATGGGTTTTCTAAAAGGAAAAAAAGGGGGGAATTAGTGTTCTTGACTTCATTTCAAAAATTGATCCTCTACCTGGTTTCATGTTCACTCCAAAGGATTGCGATAGAAATGAAACCTTCTCATTGCAGCCAATCATACAAGAGGTACCCTCTGGGATTCTATCATCTGCACTTCTCTTCTTCTAGAAATTTTGTATGTTGACCCTTATCCATGTATTTATATTTGTTTATGTATGGTATATCTGTTCAAAAAAAAAAAGAGCAAATGCAGCCCTGTCCACTCGGTCTGGCTAGCTAGGCCTAATTTTGTACGGGGCTTGGAAGTCAACTTAGGTTGCTGGCAGAGTTTTAAGTTTCAAGTATAACAAAATCAGGCTGGATTAAATCGCAAACAAAATGTTTTGGCGATGTAGCATCTGATCTCCCTTAAATCAGGCTCTAATTGCCATGCCCTTGTTAACCGGGACTTTGAAAGTAGTCCACGTCTACAAGCTCACTTTAGCTCTCTGGCCCTCCCACTTTCTTGGGTTTAAAATGACAACTATGCCCTTTTACACCTACCCTCCCAATGGAAAATCTCCAACTCCTTTCCTCCATTCTCCTTCAATCCTCTGGTCCTCCACATTTCCCTTCTCCGTTCCCTTCCTTGGACATGATCCCAGGGGCGCAAATGGGTAGGATTGACCCCATCCGACCTGACCTGCATATATCCGATCCAAACTGTTTTAAAAAACCCAAGGAATGAGGTCGGACTGTAAAATTAGATTCATTCCATTTTTTAGATCGGGATTGGATTTATACCTGATCCTATCTATGGAGCTTTTTAGATGGATTTGGATCTTAAGATAAATGATCTGATCCGACCTGAACCCAGTATAGGATCATCCGAACTATAGCATCTCCTAACTCGGCCAAAATTTTTTTGGAGCTCTTATAATATTATGTTTTACTATGGGCAATATAGATGAAACAATAGCATCGCTGGCAATCTATATATAAGCATTATCCTAAAAACTATAAGTGTAGCTTCAATACATAATACTTGACCTTAAACCATTAAAGCAAGATAATTTGAAAAGTACAATTACCAACATAATGACCAGCTGCACACAATAGATTTGTAACATCTCTTATTTATTTTATTTATATTTATTAATTTATATGCCCATAACTGCCACTCCAAGATAGCCCTCATGATTATTCAAAATAATTATATCCCTAAGGTATTAGTACTCAGCTATCCCAACCTAACTCAATAAGACAACTAGATTCTTACATATCATATTTCGTAGTCATACCATCCAAACTTCAAAAAAATTGTTCGATCTGCTTCAACCCTTTCTATTCATACCATCATAAGTCATCACCACTTTCAACTGACTCTTGAACCTTTACTCATTTTTTGTAATATACAGGATTTATTGCCCTTGATCCATAGATTGCTATTACAAAGTTAGCCTCACACTTCCATTTCTTGAAAAGATGGACCTCAAAAAGCTAGCAATCATCCAATTTGGTGATCCTATGGTGCTAATCAGTAAAGAAATCATATTTCTATTCCAATTTTTCTTATACCAAATTCTAATCTAAGTACCAAGCTAAAGTCCTCATGAAAAGAAATGATTGAGACTCATACTGAGCTAAAAAAATCACTGCTACAATTAAGATAGCTCTATATTGATCTAGATCCGTATTGTACATAAACTCGAGCCAACTTGACTGACCCATCGGGTCAAAAATTTGATCATGGATCCAACCCAGTCCAATCTTCAATTGGGCTGGATTTAGGTCTAATATTTAGGCCCAATCAAGGAACTGGATTGCGTCGGGTCATTCATGGCCCAATCCGATCCGACGCATTTGCACCTCTACATAATCCTCTCCACTACTATAAGAGATAAAGGAATAGTAAAGAGAGAATGAAAGGAAACAGTTGAGAGAGAATGGTTTGGTTTCTCCTCTCTGTCGGTGGGCTTCATTGGATGATGCCTTGAAATGTAAGTCCCTTCTCTCCTTTCCATCGATTTGGATTAGGAAAGAAATTAATTAAGTAGTTGCAGAGAAAGTAGCTATTGTGATAAGGCCACTCTTTGAGCAATATGCAGCATCTTCGACTTTCAACGTTGGAATATGTTGAAAATTTTGTTTCTGTAGATGAACGCTAATATATCAAGTTACAGTCTATTTTGACGAACTCTGTGATGTTGAGACGATCAAAGCAATCCTTGTAGTCAATCAATCGACTTATCAACTAGTGCACGAAGGTGTTGAGGTTTATGAAGAACTCGAATTAGAACCTTCGACTCATCAATAGGTAATTGCTAAAGACTATTTAATAGAATCCTCGGAATCCACTGATCGAGGTAGTTCAAAATTATGTCAGAAAGGTTACAATGGACTAAAGTATTGATGGATGCTTCTGTTAATATCAAGCAGATATTTAAGATTATTGGTCATGGTGAACCGTAGAAAATTGCTAATGAAGTCGACAAATTCATACTGATAGTAACTCCTGATCATTTGCCTAGGAGTGAAAGTCACAATTATAATGACTTTATTGGATTGGCTGTAAGCGACATGAGGGCTGGGGGGCAAACTTGGTGCTTTCAGAGTTTTCCTATATAATATGCATTCTAGACAGCATGACAAAGGATCGATTTGGCTTCATACCTGACGGTATGAATAATTGGAGATCTTCATATGGATTGTGGAGAGTATGAATCTCAGTGCAGCATAAAAAGCCATTAGAAATGATGTAGTGATAAATCTAGTATGAAAGTGGAAGAATAAATGGTATTATATTTATCTAGTAAGAAAGAATTTCACTAAAGTTTCAGCCAAAAGGCCGATATAAATAATAATATCCTACTATGATGAATTCTTTTCTATGGGCTTTTCACAATGTTGTTTAATCTCTCTCACTCTCTTTGGAGAGCTTTAGACATCGTCTCAGAGGTGACCATCCTATTGAAAAGGGCAGGAAGTTAGGATACAGGCTTCTAGTTATTTTCAAGTAGCAAATCGGGATTGTAATTGCAAATCTCTGTCTGAGGTATTGAGGAGTGACAACAGATATTCCGTCAACCTCTCAATTATTGCCAATGAGATGTGGAGGCTTACTGTTTACACTCCATCTTAATAACTTAGCTGGAGGCTATGAGTAAACACCATATAGATAAGGTTAGATGAATTAAGGTGGATGGAAATCATCTTAGTCTGACTAAGCTAGGTAGGGTTCGGCTACAATGAATCCTACCTACAAAATTGGAGACAAAAGAGATACAATTTGGCTATGACACTGATGAGTAGGCTAATAGGCTAAGACTTGGCCATGATCATTCATAATACATGACAAACAAAGTTGGATGGTCGGTAGGAGTGCACTGAGGTAATTAAATTGATCTAAAAGATATATTCTAGTATAAAAGATCATACTATAGGTAATAGTACAAAGACAAGACCAATATAAGCCATGTTAAGATAAGCTAAATAAAATATGATTATTAGTCTAACAGTCAGTATAGAGCAATTATCAAAACATGGGTATGAGAATGAACATGTGTAGTGAAAGAATAACTACTAATAGTTATCAAAACTGCTAGAGATAGAGGTCAAACATGGGCAACAACTACCAACGTGAGCAGTTATTATATTTTAGTATAAATAAGTAAAATTATACTTGGTAATGACTCTTTGACAATCCAACTTATCACTATATCTCATCTTAGCTTACCTTACTTGTAGCTTTCTACCTTAGGAATAATGTTAAATTAGATTTTTACTACCGTAGCCTATTCTATACTTATATCTGAATCCGAATCTCTCTCCTTCTATGATGGTGTTCTTGAATGTCAATGCATCTATACATACACAACTCTCATACCCTTTTTTTGATCATCAACTTTTCAGCTGCTCTAATACCGATGGTGCACCTATACACCTATCTCATATCTTGGTAAATTGTTTAATTTTACATCTTGTTGCCTGGTCTTTCCAATAAGATTTTTTAGTTTCTCCTTCACCCCATCTCTGATTGCCTTTTTATGGTCATCATTAAATTATCATGTTATGGAATATGGTTGCCTTTTCATTGACGTTTGCCCACTATGCTACAACCAAAGTGAAATAATGGACCACCTATTCACGAGGTGCAGCTACTCCACCAGGCTATGAAACATGCTATCCAAAGAGAGCACAAGAGATAAGCTTCCCACAACCTACAAAGACCTTTGGGACCCTAACAATCATTGGATAGTGAGAGGGAAGAAAGAAAAGCCTGAGATTGTCTGCTTGCCATCTTTTGTTGGTGCCTTTGGTTAGAACACAATAAGTGACTATTTTCATTCGAGGTTAGAGTCAACACTAAAGTGAAAAAAATAATCGTTCAGCTGTTTAGTGAATGGACGATAGCAGATGGCAATACCTACTGTGTAAAGTTTGGTCGGACTCTGAAGCATCTATTTCGCTAACCTTGAGAGGTGGTTTCATGTTTAATCCCAACTGACATTTCCATTGAAATGTAAACTCTCTACTCTTAGGCATTACAAAAGCTTGGTACCATTCCCTTACTAGTGGATGGGATGGGTTCATGAACTAACAATAAATCATGTAACCTCTAATGGGCTGACACTACTTTTGTATACACAACTCTATGTAACCGTCTAACCATTGCTATGATTACTACATTAATATAATATACGATGACGGGAGCATCTTACTCCCCTCATTTCTTCTCAAAAAAATATATATATATCATGTTATGAGATGCTAACTTGACCTTCTTTTCCTTGACAGCTTGACCTCATCACCAACGGCCCATGATCTAACATGAGGGCAATATTAGGCCTCATCAAGGGCATTACTTGTTTGTTAAACCACCTCATTATCCTAAAAGGACACCATAGCATCAATATAGGGCCTACTTTGCTTGATGTATGGGAATATAAGGAGATTACCAAAAGGTGTGGTGGCCACCCAATGACTTTATTCAAGAGGTATCAGCTCAATTAGAGTGGCTACAGTTCTACCAAGTGCTTGAATAATACCTCCCACTGACTATACCCTTGGGGCCATGGGTGGTACTTGGCCTCTCTTGGAACCCTAAACTTCATTTGCATTCCTTGACTTTGGCAGAGTTGTTGCTTGACCCTACTGTTTTGACCAAATCTGCATCTGCATCACAAATAACATTTGCATAAAAATCATAAGAGTAGACTTGCAGAAATAGTTTTGAATTTGTATGAAATATGATACATATGAACAAAAGATATACAAATTATGATAATTATAATTAGATATGTTAGTCAAATTATCAAACATGAAATAGGTTAACATTCAAACATGAATATAATAGAAAATGGAATATTTTTCACTTGTAAAGACATCATCTTAAGTATGTGCAAATAAACAAAGAGTGTGTGCAAGGCTTTATTACTTGTATGTAAGTGGTGAAAAAGTGTGTGCATATTTGCACAAACAATATTCATAAAATAGAAATTATATTCAAAGTATGATAGTTAATAAGCATGTGCAACTTTACATTAATTGCATCCAAGGAAATAGAAAGTTTGATGCATAACTGGGTTATTTGCATATTAGTGTATAGCAAATGTATACATTTTTATATTGTTTCTATGTATCTGAATAACTTTTCCCATATGGTATAAAGGAATATTTGTGATACATTGGAAATTTTTTGTAAGTGAACAATTTTTAAGACATAAAAACAGAAAATTAACAACCAAAATTAATCAATGTAAAATTTATTTTCTCTTCATTGACACAGTCGATGTATAAATACAGAATCAATCAAAATGAACAATATAAATATATATTCAAGGCATCCATGATAGCAATGAGGTAGATGGTGGAGTTCACCGTGCAAACAATAGTTGTGGAAATGATAAGATCAAAGAGGGGCCTAAGAGATTAGATCTAGACAAGTTGTTCCAACAAAGCTAAACAAGCTTGGGAGGTTGGCAGATGGTGGGGGGGGGGGGGGCGATATCGAGGTTGAGTGTGGTGAGGCCGTGGCTAGTGGGTGACATCTAGAGATGAGCTCGACCATACACTTGTCAATGAAGTAGAGGAGATAGGTGTGGGGTTAGGGGCAGGGGCAAAATCGATCATGGAAGAGGGGAGGTAGGGGAGCTAAGGATCGATGAACTTAAAGAGGGAGGAAGAGTAGGGTCGGATAGATCTGTTGTCCTACTCAACAAAACGATGGCACCATCTATAGTGACTTTGGTCGCGGGCAAGTTAGTGAATTTCAGCATTTATATGTTGTTAGCCGTGTCTTGCCCCAAATCAGAGACAAACAGTCATGATATCAAAAGGTACAACTCATGCTAACACAACCAACAATCATAATATCAAATAAAATAAAGATCCAAAACCATCATCTATTAAATAATTAAATATATTCTGGTTCAAAGCAACTAACATCCATAACTTCAAAATTCAGAAAGTCATAAGTTATAAAATTATAGTAAATTAAAAACTAAAATTCTGCTATAAAATTGCCAAATTTGCTAGTGTGAACTCCAAGCTTGAACCATTCTTTATTCTAGTAATTTATCTGAAAAGAAAAAAAATAAAAATAAATGTGAGCTACATAGCTTAATAAATTAAACCCACACTTCCTTATCAAATGAAGAATAATTTTTTATGAATAATACATCATTTCAAGAAAATAATAAATATTATAAAATAAAGTAATTCATAGTACAATATGATAAAGCAAGTCATAAAACTAATCATGCATGCCTAACTAATCAATATTTCATAAACATGATTCTAAGTTTTATTGCAAAAAATTCATAAATCATTATTTTTAACCACATCATAATTCAAAATATTGCTTAAAGATATTCGTGCTAAGGTTACTTTATGTCCGTACTAAGGCTTATACTCATAATCAACAAAGTATCATATTTCGTATGCCAACTTTATATCTATTAGCAAAGCCTATGTTTGTATGGAGCTAGTTTTAGATGTTGGTTTTCTCCAATACTAGAGTCATATATAGCAGTCTGAGAGTTTTAAAAATATTTATATATTTTTTTTAAAATATACAAATAAGTAGGTAGAAAAATACTAAATGGCATGATTAGATTCATATTTTATAAATAAGTTATTTTCATTAAAACCATTTATGAAACTATTTTTCATAACAAAGCATAATTTTTATAATACGTATGCTGACATTTTATTTTAAGAAAGTATAATATCACCAATGATAAACTATGTGCATGAAAAACATGTGGTAGTTTGAAAATTAATAAGGAATCTAAAGTTCGTTTGTTTCTTCCGCTTTAAGCCTTTAAAATTCACTATGAGAATGGCTAAATCTATTTAAAATATTAAAATCAAAATTAATTTCTATTTGATAACTTTAATAATATTAAAACAACCAAAAAAAGTGACGATTAGCTAAGCATGCGACGATACTGAGTGGGTCAGATTTAAGTAAGTCTACTAATGGTCATGAAGTAAGGATCCGATCAAAAATAGAGATCATTAATAGTAGATTTTAAGGATACTCAACGAGAGCTAGAGTGATTGGCCCAACAAGCTATCCGGGCACCACGGCAGTTTAGGGCCTCATCTCGGGTCCATAGAACAGGGAGATGGACTCCGAACAACTTAATCCGCAAGACCACTTAGAGAGAGAAAGAAGAGAGCTTTGCCTCTCCTAGAAGAGGAAGGGGAGGTTGGGATTGTCGGAGACCATCCCAGGGCGTATGGTTGATGGCTGGAGGTGGTGGATAGCCAACGACATTGAGCAGTCGGTGAGAAACATGGAAACAACAGCCGGAAAATTGGGTAAAGGAGACTTTTTATTATTGTGGCTGTTAATCATTCATCGACAGCCATGGCTTCACTATGGAAGCTCATAGGGAGGTTGAGGTGTCCATCTAGGGGTCCGGCATCAAGAGGTGGTGGAGTATGATGGCTTAAAAGAGGAAGAAAATAGCAAAAATAAGGGCAATGTTCAACCCATTAAATGCAACCATCCTTGGTGGAGATCCGGCCAACCACAACAACCTCAAGTAGGGAATGAGCGAGGAAGAGGAAGAACTAGATGCTAGAAGTCCAATACCTCAGCTTTGGCAACATTTGTGGCCATAAGCACAATGACCCTATGCAAATGACGCTCAAGAAGAAAAAGAAGAAAAAGGAGAAAAGAGGCAATGATAGTCAGCATTGAGAGCCTAAAAATGGGATTAGGGTCCTTCGTATAGAGCAAAGAGTAGGACTCCCTACATTTTGGCTAAGTTTGAGGCACAGGTGGCTAAGTTTGAGGCAGAGGAGTCATCTTTTCGGTGTTTGAGTAGGGCTCTACCTTATTTGGAACTTACAACTGGCCTTTGTGCCGTTGCAAGTCGGTGGACTGGGCCTAGTTCGGATTTTAGAGACGGGACTTCACTAGTCAAGTCGGAGGTTCTACCTTTCTTTCTTTATTTTTTTGAAAAATTATAGTTTTTAGGAGTAGCAACAAAGAAAGTTGTAGAGCGAGAGTGAATTTTTATCTTTTGTGATGCTTGTACCAATGATGTCCGATGATTTGCGGACCTTAAGATTAAAATTGATAAAATATGATTCGATCCATCAAATGGATTCGTATTCGATCCATCGTAAATTGATTTGAGTATAAGCTAAATAGATTTGGATGATAATAAATTGATAGATTTAATCCATTTAATATTTGGATTGGATTTGAATTTTAGATATCTAATCCATTTAATCTATTTAATATTCAAATTGGATTGAGTCAGATAACCCATTTAATCTGTTTAAAATCTATTTTTGACTTATTTAATTCGATCTATTTTATATATTTAACCTGTTTCAAATCCGTTTAATATGTTTAAAACTTATTTAATCTATTTCTGATCTATTTAACCCGATCTGTTTAACTTAATTTGATCTATTTAATAAATAGATTATGTGGGGTGACTCGAATTATCTATTTAATAAACAGATTTGGTTCATATTTAAATTTTAATTTATATAATAAATAGATCGGATTTGGGTTGACGATTTTTTGATCCGATTCGTATTGATTAGATCCGTATATAATTCGATCCGATCCAATTGTCACCCTACTCAAAATAATATTAGATCAATTTGGTAACCGGAAGAACTCAATTAAAATTTTAAAGAAGTGGCCGTGTAAGCGGGAATTTCTGGAGAAAGGAGGGGAAAAAAAGAAAAGAAAACCTCTCCTTTCTATCTTCCTCCCCTCTCTTTACAACTCATCCTGTTGGGTCGGACAAGATTTCATGAAAAGGCCCTGCAGGGTGACACAAGCATTGCATCTTTATGATTTCTGGAAATGATCATTCATCATCTTCACAGATTTGCATCATTTGCCTGCAACATGAATAGCAAAATTAACCATGCATTTATCATTACCCACATCCATTGCAAGATGGATTGCTCCGCACCCGAAATGCACATCCAATAGAACAATTAGATTTCAAACAAAATTTACATTGTTATAAATCAAACAGGCATCATAAATGCTTCCAGGTCGGAGGAACTATGAAATTATGAGAAAGAACACATAAGCTGAACAACTTATGCTAGATTTTAGTCTCAATCATGCTCTAATAAAACAGAGTTATGAACTAATCTCATACGAACAAGTCATACAAATCTCTTTAATTTAATTTTTATTGGCTGGGCTTTTCCAAGTAATTGTCTTCAAGATTTCCTGAGAACCCAACCCAACCCATGCTTACCAACAAACAAAAAACCAGGTTAAGCTAAGGTCGAAAGTCCACTGAACCAATCCAGGCCCACTAGTAGCCCTAGCAAGGTGGTAGGCTATTGCCCAAATATTATTCCAAGTGGATTATTTTTTCTTACCAAAAAAAAAGTGGATTATTATTTTTTCCAAGAAAGAAAGTGGTAGGTGGAACTTAAGTGTGGTTTCAGTACCGATAACAGCAAGCCATCTCCATGGAGGCATGTTTGCTTTCTCCCATGCAAAGAGACGAGCTGAACATCCTAAATTGCATCATCTTGCTTTGACATACTTATGTGATTCTATAAGTTGATTATATTGTACAGTATAAAATATTATACGAGAAAAGTAGGGTTAATTATACTTGGCACTCATATTATCATCCGATTTTCTTCAAGATAATTATAAAGTCAATCAGTAAGTTAATTTTCTTCCTGATATGGAAGATGTAATAAGTTTTTTTTTTTTAAGTATTGAGGATGTCTTGGCAAACAAAAAAAAAAGGTATTAAGGATGTGATATGACTTGTGATGTAAAGTCTTCAATCGATAGAATTGAGGACATTTTGTGGGTCACCATATGATATTTTAATTTCAAATTGTAACCCAACTCGCAAGTTGAGTCTCGTTGACAACGTGGTAACCTAACGTGAGGTTCGGTTTGTCAAATTGAATCCATTCCAATTTAGATTTGATTCCACTTAGGTTCATTGCTTGGTATCTAGATTCCATTTGAACTGGTGTAATATATAGGATCCTAAATTCAACGCACTCTGTCAATAATATCTTGGATTTATATAGACCATTTATACACATCTTCATCAAGTTTGTGACATGTTGGTGGTATTGTCCGCCAATCATGCTTCCCTCCACTAGTTTAGTTTATGACTGAGCAAGAAAGACAAACTTTGTAAGTATTTACTAAATATAGTCAACAAGAGTAGCATCCACTATTAGAAATAAGGGTTTCATTGGCGGATGATTCCATCAGAAAAATCTATAAAATTTATTAGAAACTGTATTTCTAATTGATTTTCTAATGGATTCTTAGTTGTCAGAAAAAAATCATGTAAGTAATTTTTTCTAATAGATGATATCCATCAAAAATATTTCTGACAAATTTGTGGCAAATACTTCATTAGAAATATATTTTTCATATTTTTAAAAATATTATTTTTCATCAGAAATATAATTGTAACAGAATTTTTTGATATATAGCCGTCAGAAATTTTTTGATAAACTATCTGTCCAAAAAAAATTTATGACTTTACATCCATACTGATAGATTTTCGTTAGAAAATTTTTGATAGAATATCTATCAAAAATTTATTATTATTATATTTGAATTTCTTTCTATTCACTGACAGATAATCCGTCATAAAATTTATCGATGAAAAATCTATTAGAAATTCATCAGAAATTTATAAATCTGAAATGAATATCAAATTTAACAAAATAAATATTGAGATTCATATATTAATATTCAATCAATTTCATATTCAAGATTTAAAGTTTACTATCAAGTGTATTAAAATATGTCAAATACTATACAATAAAAATTCTTCACATGCTTATAAAAGTGCATTACATATATAAATATTCAATCTAAAATATCAAATTCTAGTCAATCAACAATTAAAGGATCATTCCCATCAGAAGGAGGGGCGAAAATTGACCAGAAGGTGGTACCTCCATGCCCCTTGAACGTGCCTAAGCTTCAAGCAAAGAATGTGGGCATCATCTAAACCGCAACTCATACGTCAAATTGTGCCTCTATCTCAATAATCCCTGCCTGCAAATGCTCTTCCACCCATTTATTGAGCATCTTCTCAAATTATTCTTATATCCAATTAGTCTGGAACGAGAAACTACCTCGCTATGTACAAAATAAGATGTGGAAGGATCTTCAAATATAGACGTTGCTTTTATCGTGGATTCAAAGCCATATAATCGACCCTTACCAGATCCTCCAATTATTCACCTGTGCATCAACATCAAAAGAAGGTTGCAACAAGGTATCATCATCATACTTGATCGAAATGGTCGATGCATAAATTTTTGCAAATATAATAAATATAAAAATTTAAATAGTAGATAATATATTGAAATAAATAAATTCATAACTTACAGTAATTTTATTTGACTTGGCATTGATATATTCTGATTCTTCATTCAGCATATTACTTTCCCTTCATATCATCCTTTTCTTTCTGTTATAATTATGTATAAACTTCATTTGTTGATTGATCTCCGATCTCAAAGATTCAAAATTTATGATAGTGGAGCATGTTTGGAGCAACTGCAAAATATACCTAAATCCATCAGCCAAAGGTGCAAGTTAAGCGAGCAAAGTACTTTCAATTCCTTTACCAGGACAGTATGGTACACTAATAAACAGTTTTACTAATATTATATTTTAATAATTATATTTTGAATAATGGAGGGCTTTCTAATCACTACCTAGTTTGCAGAGATAATAAATTTAAATGGTGTAAGTAGAACTAGAACTATTCATTGATAACAAATCTAAATAATTCTATTAACTGAATTAGTTGATACCCATGCCTCCAACATAATTCATAAAAATTTACGGCCGACATGAATCATACTCAGCAATTCCCCAAAACCGTGTTCTAAAATTTTATAAATCATCGAAGAATCACATTTGTCATTTGCAACTTTCTCTAGCACTAGTGGCGTTGGCATCTTGAGTGCCTTTCACTGTTCACATTTAGTGGATTCGTTTTCAAAAGAATAAAGTAACGGAATGCAGCTTAATGCAGACAGCGACAGGACGTAGGATAGCATGAACAGATATATAACACTATGCAGCCAAGTGAAATAAGGAGCACATCAATAACTGAGTATAAAAATAGGTCCCAGTAGCCCTCCAAACATTACCGCACTGAAATAGTACATACCAGCCAAAAAATTCCATCTGCACAACATGACATGGTAAAGAGGAAGGCAACTGGAGTAGGAGCTGCAGCAGTGATGATCCAAAGCAAACAATAGAGAGAGCTCCTTGCTGAGAAAATGAAAACAAGAAATACTAAGCATTACGAGTAAAGGAGTGGAGATCGCATCTGCCACCAACAGCCTAACCAAAGCTGGATGACAGAGATTGTAACAAATATTGACAACATATTTTCTGTAACTAGAAATACCTACCAACATTTTTCCTAGAGCACACTTGAAGAGCTTTGAGTGATCAGAGCTAGTACCCTGGTAAGACCATGCCATCAAGCACGAGAAGAGTGTCCATAGTAGTGACGAGGTGGAAGGTGAAGTCCACCATGTAGACAACGGCTGCAGCAATAATGAGATCGAAGAGCGGCTCAAGGGATTGGATCTAGGTGGCTTGCTCCAATAGACGTGGGCAAGCTTAAGGGCTTGGGTGATGGTGGGGGGATATTGGTGAGGATGACATCAGGTTTGAGAGTGGAGAGGCTGAGGCAGGGGAGCACACCTAGAGACGAGCTCGACAATGCACCAGTCAACAAAGTAGAGGAGATGGGTGTAGGAGTTTGTGGTGGGGTGGAGTCAGTCAGGGAAGCGGGGAGGCAGGGGAGTTAGCAATTGATGAATTTAACAAGGATGAAGAGCATTGTTGGATGGAGCCATTGTCAGTGTGGCTCCGCCTTCGGTGAGTTTGATCACCGATGAGTCAGTGAACTTCATCGTTTTTGCATGGCCAGTTGGCTCGGAGGTTCTACCTTTCTTGATCTTATTTTTTCTTTCAAGGGAAGATTGTAGTTTTTCAGAAGTAACGATGAAGAAAATTGAAGAGCGAGAGAGAATTTTGGTCTCTTGTGATGGTGAGCTAATGGGATTGGATTGTTCATGGGCCACGGGATCACATTAGATTAGTTTGGTAACTCAAAGAACTTAATTAAAATTTTAGAGAGTGTTTGATTTGTAACCGAAATTGAAATGGGAATGAAAATCAGAATGGTTGGGAATCGGAATCGAAATGGTCAAATTCTCCGAAGTATTTGGTTCATGAATGGAATCGGAATCGAAATCGAAATTAGAATGAAAATTTAAATCCATAGAGAAGAATAGGAATTGAGTTCTATATACATTGAGCCATTCCCATTCCACTCTGGAATCAAAATCGAAATGGGACTCCTCCCAACCAAATGGTTGGAATGAGAGTCACTCATTTCAATTCTGATTCCAGACCCCACTTTCTCCAATCAAACATTCTTTCAAAGAAGTACAAGTGAGACTTGCTCAAATTAGAAGGGGTAAAATTATAATCTTCCAAATAAACCACTCAAAATCTCACACCTTAGGCCTCCCAATGCTCTCCATCCCCCTATTTTCTATCTCTCTGCAATCCATCTTACTGGGACAAGATTTTATAAACAGATCCTGTAGGGTGACACAAGCATTGCAAGTTAATGCTTTGCATAAATGATCATTTGGGATCCTCACAAGTTTGCATCATTTGCTTATAGCATGAATTTCAAAATTAACCATGCATTTATCACACCCCACGCCCATTGCAAAATGGATTAGTCCACACCCGAAATGCACATCCTGTAGAACAATTAATTTCAAACAAAATGTTATGTGGTTATAAAATTACCCCTTTCAATCTGGCATGTAAATGCTTCCAAGTTGGAGGAACAATGACATTATGAAAAGAACATATAAGCTGAATAGCTTATGTTAGATTTTAGTCTCAATCATGCTCTAATAAAACAGATTGCTGCAACTTGTTATTCATTTAATCCATGGGAGTCATGAATTAATCTCACACCAGCAAGTCACACAAAATCTCTTTAATTTAATTTTATTGGCCGGGCTTTTCCAATAAATTGTCTTAAAGGTTTCCCAAGAATCCAACCAACCAACCCATGCTTCTGGTAATATCTGGAGACCAAAGCATCACCCAGGCTAAGCTAAGGTCGAAAGTCCACTAAATCGATCAAATGCCCACTTGTAGGCCTAACAAGGTGGCAGGCTGTTTCCCAAAGTATTATTCAAAGTGGATTATTATTATTATTTCGAAAAGAGAGTGGTAGGTGGAACTTAAGTATGGTTTCAGTACCGACAACAGCAAGCCATCTCCATGGAGGCATGTTTGCTTTCTCCCATGCAAAGAACGAGCCGAACATCCTAATTTGCAGCATCGATCTTGCTTTGACATCTTGTATGATTAAGTTGACCATGTGGTAACCCAGCGTGAGGTTCGGGCTTGACAAATTGAATCCATGGCAATTGAGATTCCCTTTGAACTGGTGTAACATGACCACAAATTCAACCCACCGACACTTTCAACAATATCTTTGATTTGTTTAGACAATTTATACACATCTTCATCAAGTTGCATTGACGTCTTGGCGGTATATAGCGTCCATCAATCATGTCTCTATCTATTTGTTTAGTTTATGGCCCGGCAATAAAAAGTCGGTCAGGGAAGACAAAATTTGTGAGGACTTAATTAATATAGTCAACACGAGGAGCATCATCTTTCTCTCTCTATCATAATTTTTTTGATGAAATGGGACGTTGCCCATCCAGTTTATTGAGAAAATCAGTAGAACAGAAAACATAATTGTGCCACAGATAGATTTGACCATAAGCCGAGATGGCTTGGGTCTGGGCACAAGAGATGTAGGGATATAAACGTTTAGAAATTACAAATACAATGGTAGCAGCACCTTAATCTCTTCTTTTGTCTTTGAGTTCAGCACCATTGTCTTTAAACCACTCTTCATTGTGGTTCCTCTTCATACTTTGGCTATTAACTTGATATCCTTTAGCACCAATCTCGTTAGCTGTTGCAAAAGTTCTTGAAAATGGTCCTGTAAGCAGACCATCCAACTTTGAGGTAGTCTTAGTGAATGTTCTAGCAGACACAATGCTGCCTTGGCCTCAAATCTGAAACCCCGGTTATTTTTCTCTTTCCAAATGCTCCCCATAATTGCCATGACGATGCAGTCTCGAGCTCTCATCAATTTCTTTCAAAGGTTAATCTTTTCCATGTTGTCCATATTTCTTCGACTAAGGTCACTATAAATGGGATTTTTAAAGCTCTATTTATCTTATCCCATATAAGACGAGAGTAAGAGCAATCCAAAATAAATGATCAATTGTTCCTCTACGTTTCCACATAGTAAACATGACGGAGGACCAATCCAATTTCTCTTCTTCGTGTTATCAGCTGTGAGGATTTTTTTAATTATAAACCAACCAGTTAAAGACTTTCACTTTTTTCGATAGAGGGAGCTTCCTGTTTGTCCTTGCAAAATGCGAAGTTATGCCTCCATGAATGATGAAATCATAATACCCTTTAGTGAGTGAGCTGGTCCATGGTCCGCAGACCAATGAAATATGGTGGGTCAGGAGTTATAAACCTTCGAGTTTTCAATAAATGTCTCTCTCTATCATAATTATATGATAAAGTTTATTTGTAAGTATAATACATTAATTTCAATTCCTTAATTGAAATTAAATCCATCAGCCAAAGCTGTAGGTTAAGCAAGAAAAGGACTTTTAAATATCTTTGTAAGTATAGTGCACTAACAAACGGTTTTACTGATATCACCAACCTCCGACTTCGACTCTACATCAACTGAATGAACATATTATGCTGACCTACAATCGACTGACTGATCTACAGTCAGCTATTATTGACCAACAACAGATGATTTAATTAATCTCCGATTGAAGACCATCGGCACATCAGAATTATCAACCGATGGACATTCGGATCTTTTACCGACTTATCAGTATTATCGACAGACAGTCGGCTTATCTGCTCAACATACCTTAACCATTATGAATGGTTATCAACTATGTGTCATGGCCATTACTGGGAATAAACGATCCACTAACTCCACAATTATAGCTTGATAATTTAGCGGCATAAAAAGCGGGACCATGTGCTTGACAGTTACATCAGAATTATCTATAAAAGAAAGGTAAACGAGCAGCAGGGGTAAGAAATTATAGGCCAAGACTTTGCCGCACTCAAATCTTTGATTAGCTGCTCACCAACTCCTCTCTGACTTAAGCATCGGAGGGTCCCCGTCGGACACAACTCCGGTATGTGAGGACTTGATTTTGCAGATGCTCTTCACCGACAATAGGCGATAGAAAGTTGGCTGCAACAGATTAGCATGCCAGGAAGGAGAGAAAGCCATAGTCAACCATACCAAAACCAGAGCTCAACACTCGACTGGATCGGCGAGGCAGTCTTTCCGTCGGAAAGATGTTTCTCCCCACCTCCGATGGCAGAGCCCAGTTCCTCACGTCTTCTAGTCACCACGGATGCATAAATTGCTGCACTCATGCAGCAAATGAAAGTTTTGATGGAGGCAGTTCAAAGCCTCCAGCAGCAGCAGCAACCATCGGTGGAGCAACTGATGGCTCAATCAGTGCCGTCTACTCACCCTCCTTGGTGCTCACCCTCCTCATTTTCAGAGCGATCATCTCGACACTCCCACCGAGACGGACAACTACATTCCCGGTACTCTCATCATGCCACCAACCATTCATGGCGTTCTCTCTCTCATTCTCGTGCTCACAGCATTAAGAAGGAGAAACGGTCGCAGATGCCTTCTACTTCTCCTTCTTCGAGTTTTTCAGAGGGTTCCACCCTCAAAGTTTTTCAGCAACGGCAACTTGACGACTATGAATGCAAGTTTTGAAAAATTGATTGTCAGCTCACCCGACTTTAAGTGAAAGATCGGAAGTCCTCCAATGACTATGACTTCCACACTGCCCAGCCTCTCTCTCGGTGCATCTTGGATGAACCGATTTTTCTCGATTCAAGATGCCTCAGATGGAGCCATACGACAGCTCCACCAATTCGATCGACCATCTGGAGAGCTATAAGGCTCTCATGATGATCTAGGAGGCAACTGATGCCCTCTTATGCATTGGCTTCCCGATAACTCTTTGGAAGGCTGCTCGATCCTGATATTTTGAGCTTCAGTCGGGAAGCATTAATTCTTTCGAGTAGCTTGAATATTCTTTATGGCCTACTTTAGCACAAGTCGAAGGCCGTCACGAATATCTGACAGTCTCTTCTTAATCAAACAATACGAGACAGAGACACTGAGAGACTTTGTGGCTCGTTTCAATATAGCCACGCTTGAGGTCAGAGATCTCAATGAAGACATGACTATATCGGTCATGAAGAGGGGTCTGAGGGGATCCAAATTTACCTACTCTTTAGATAAAACTCTCTCTCGGACCTATGCTGAATTTTGGAGCACACGTATAAGTACATTCGCACAGACGAAGCTGCTTCTGACCGATGCCAAACAGATGAAAAAGATCAGAAAAAGAAACAAAAAAAAGTGAAGCTCCGGCCGAATCAAGTAGGCTGACTGTCAATAAGCGAGCTTCACCTCGAAGATGGACTTCGAAGCCGAACTATGACAAGTATGACTCCTATACTCCTCTCTCTGCTTCTCGTGCGTAGATCCTGATGGAGATCGAAGGAACAGAATACTTACAACACCCCCACCAATGAAAGCACTATCGAGGAGCCGAGATAGGAAGTACTGTCAGTTCCATCGTGATCATGGTCACGATACCGAACAGTGCATCCAGCTCAGGGACAAGATAGAATCTTGATTCGACGAGACTACCTCAGAAAGTTTCGAAAGGATCAACTCACTCAACCTCCTGCTGACTGACAACCTCAGCCTCAAACTGAAGAGACTATCAACAATCGACCGACTGTAGGAGTAATCAACATGATCTTCGGACAACCAAACTGAGGGGCAACTTTCGAAGAAGAGTCGGCGAAGAAACGATGACTCGACGATGTAATTACTTTTTCGGAAGAAGATGTTCGAAGAATTCAAATTTTTCATGATGATGCTGTCGTTGTCTCGACAACGATAGCTAATTATGATGTAAAATTTTTTTGTAAATAATAGAAGCTCAATAGATATTTATTTTATTTGATTTTCTTTCGAATGTGACTACCGACTGATCGACTCAAAAGAGTCTCGATGCTATTGATCGATTTTACTGGAGATGCTGTTACTATGGAAGAAAAAATCACTCTTCCCTTAACCACAGGAACTGAACCACAATAGAGTACTGTACTCTTAACATTCACGATTGTTCGAGTTCCTTCGGCTTATAACGTCATACTCGAACGATCTGAACTTAACGTCCTGAGAGCAGTAGTCTCGATATATCATCTGTTAGTCTGATTTTCGATAAAGAATGGAGTCAGAGAGATGTATAGAGATCAACAACTTGCTCGACACTACTTCCTAATTTTCATACAAATAATAAATCTGAAGACTCTTTGTCCATTGATAAAATTAGATCAAAGAGAAAATGAACAGAGGGGTGAACCAACCGAACAACTGATTTTCATCCTATTAAAAGAAGAAGATCTAGAAAAGACGGTCCAAATTGGATCGCAGCTATCTGATCCGGAGCGACAGTAATTATTAAATCTATTGAGGACAAATGCTGACGTTTTTGCTTGGTCGGCAACAGACATACCAAAATTTTTTCGAAAGTAATAACTCATCGACTCAATATTGACCCAAAGATTAAGCCGGTAAGATAAAGAAAAGGCCTTTTGCTCTTGAAAGGTAGAAGGTCATCAACAAAAAGTCGACAAGCTCCTCGTAGCTGACTTCATCAGGGAAGCTACTTATTCCGATTGGCTCGTCAATGTAGTGATGGTGAGAAAAATCAATGAAAAATGGAGAATCTGCATCGACTACATAAATCTCAATGAAACTTATCCGAAGGACAGTTTTCTTTATCGAAGATTGATCAACTAGTTGATGCGACTTCGGATCATCAACTCTTGAGCTTCATGGATGCCTTCATCGGATATAATCAGATTCAGATGGCACCCGAAGACGAGGAGCACACAACCTTTGTAACTGACAAGGGCACATACTACTATAAAGTAATGTCTTTCGGTTTAAAAAATATCGGAGCCACTTACCAACGGCTTGTTAACAAAATCTTCAAGGTACAGATCGGACGAAATATGAAAATTTATGTGGATGACATGCTGGTGAAAAATCTCCAAACCTCAGATCATGTTCGCAATCTGGAGGAAGCTTTTAGCACACTTCGACAACATCAAATGAAGTTGAATCCGATTAAGTATGCATTTAGAGTGACTTTCAAAAAAATTTTGGATTTCTTGTCTCACAATGAAAATCAAGGTCAATCTCGAGAAGATAAAGGTCATCATCAACATGAAACATCCGAGTTCAAAGAAAGAGATACAACAACTCAATGTAAGGATCACCATACTCAGCTGATTCATTTTGAGATTGGCCGAAAGATGCTTGTCCTTTTTCAAGACCCTACGGCAAACAAAGATTTCTTATGATCGGATGAATGCTGACAGTCCTTTAAAGATCTGAAAAAATACCTTGCATCTCCACCACTACTGACGAAACTAAAGGTGGGACAAACTCTGTATATCTACTTGGCAACTTCAATGGAAGCGATCAGTTTGGTACTCGTTTAATAAGATGAAAATCAAATTTAACGATCAATTTACTACACCAGCAAGGTGCTTCACAATGTCGAGTGAGATATTTTAGAGCGGAGAAAATGATCTATGCTCTAATCATATTGTCACAGCGGCTTCGTCCATACTTTCAAGCACACCCCATCGTTGTCTTGACAGACTAGCCATTGAAGGCAATCTTGCACCGACCTGATACGTCGGGTCAAATGAAAAAGTGGACAATAAAACTTGATAAATTTGATATACAATATCGTCCACATCCGTCAATGAAAATGCAAGTTCTGGCTGACTTCGTCGCCGAATGTACAATATCTGATAATAAATCTGAAGATGAAGCCACAAAAAAGTAAGCCACAACTTTCGAACCCAACTTGACGTCGGCATGGGTGCTACATATTGATGGAGCATCTAATGTACAAGGTAGTGGAGCTGGTCTCATCCTTACAAATTCTGAAAATGTTATTATCGAATACGCCCTTCGATTTAATTTCAAAGCTTCGAATAATCAAGCGAATATGAAGCACTCTTAGCCAGTTTAAAAATTACCAAAGAGCTTGATATCGATAGTCTGAAAGTCTTCACCGACTCACAATTGATTGCTGGATAGGTTAAGGACGAGTTTGAAGTCCGAGATCCTATCATGATGAAATATCTTCAAAAAATGAAAGATCTTACCTCAATCTTAAAATATTTTGAAATCTTTCACATCCCAAGAACAGAGAATGCTCGAGCTGACTCACTTTCACGACTTGCAACTACTTTCTTCAACTTGCTGGGTCGGACATTCGTCGAATACCTCGAATAGTCGAGTATTGATAAAGTCGAAGAAGTACTACAACTCACTGATAAATCAAGCTGGATGGATTCGATTGTCCAGTACTTGACTGATGGGACTCTCCCTGCGGATCCCTCAGAAGCCAAATGATTTAGATGGACGGCCTCTTAATATATTTTGATGAATGGTCATCTGTATAAAAAGTCGTTCTCTCTTTCCTTACTGAAGTGTTTGGGACCAACAGATGCCGATTATGTACTCAGGGAGGTTCATGAAGAGATTTGTGAAAATCACTTAGAGGGCAAAGCTCTAGCTTACAAGATCCTACGACAAGGATATTATTGGTCCACCATGAAAAAAGATACGGCTGAACTTGTCTGAAGGTGTGAACCATGTCAGAGATATTCAAATATACAATACCAACCGGCAAGTCAGTTAACATTAATTATTGCGTCATGGCCCTTCGCACAATGGGGGATTGATATACTTGATCCTTTCTCTCCGACATCTGATCAGAGAAAGTTCATAGTGGTCGCCATCGACTACTTTACCAAATGGATAAAAGCTAAATCTCTGGCACAAATTATTGAGAGTAAGATGGAGGACTTCATTCAGAAATCAATCATATGCAGATTTGGTTTATCACACACCATCATCACTGACAATGGTCGATAATTCGACAATCAGAACTTAAAAGAATTTTGTGTGAAATTTCATATTATGCACAAACTTACATCAGTCGGCCATCTACAATCCAATGGAGCGGTAGAAGTAACCAACCGAACAATTCTGCATGGACTCAAAATCAGACTGAATGAAGCTAAAGGCCTTTGGATAGAAGAACTATATCCGATCTTATGGACAACCGAACGACTCCTCGTATACCAATGGAAGAATCATCATTCAATCCAGCCCATGGAACAGAAGTGATGATCCCACTTGAGATCGGATCACCTTCAATAAGAGTTGAGCAATACAGTAAGCCAAGTAATTTCAAATGTCGGAGAGCTAATCCAGATCTACTTTCAGAAGTCTAACAGCAAGCTCAACTTCAGATGATAGCCTTGTTAGATGTGTGCCCTAGATGCCAGATTGGCTGACACATTTCTGTACAATCTAAGGATAAATTATAATTTTGATTATAAATGAAT
>KE504799.1:1049033-1069281 GCA_000441515.1 Elaeis oleifera | reverse complement strand
TCGATTTTTCCTTCAAGCCTATCGGCAAATGGTAGCTTAGTATTACAATGTAAAAGTTAAACCGAAAGTCTTCCATCCTGAAGATCTGGTCTTAAGAAAAGCAGAAGTCTCAAGATCTCTTGATTAAGAAAGTTATTTTCGAACTGGGAAGGACCCTGCAGAATAACAGAGACACTTTGATTGGACACATATCGGCTAGAAACTCTGGAGGGAATAACCATTCTCCAAACATGAAATGCAGATAACTTGAAAATGTATTATCAATAAAGTTGTCCGTGTATACATTGTTCAGAATGAAATATTGAATTTCAGAATCATAATTTTTAGTCAACTATAAAGTGGTAATGGACCGACAGATGGACGGTCAATTCATCAACTATCGACGATATTTAATTTTTTACTGTAAAAATCGACATATCAATTATACTTTGGCTTTCATTGTAAAACCACAATACTGACTGTGTCTCGGTATCAAACATATCCCGACTTTCTACTGTAAAAGTCGATTATAGTCGAATGACTATTATGCCGATTTAATCTTAATTAAGCAAAATGCTATGCCAATACGACCAAGGTTGGATTGAAATTATACCGACTTGACTACGATCGATCAAAGGATATTCAGTTTGCCATCGATTATCAAATAACTTGATATACTAACCCGACTAAGATCGGATGCAAGGTATTCGGTTTATGACCGTTTATCCCAATGCTTAAAAGTACGTCAAATGGATATTCGACTAATGGATGATTCTACAAGTACTATCAAACGTTCAGTTTGTCGATTGATATTCGGTAGTTAAATGATTACTCTACAATATTACAAACATATAGAAGAGAGTTTATACTTAATTTTTATTTTCATTCATTGAAAAAGAAGATTACAAATTAGATCGAAGTTCGATTACAAAGTATTTGATTACAAAAAAAATAAATTGCATCGATCATCAGTCACGGTCTCCATCTCTTTGCTCCGATATAGCATCTGAGACTTGGACAACTTTTGGTGCTGTCGGTGCTCCATCTTGAGTCGGTGCGGCATCTTTTTCAGCAGCTCCATCTTCCGACACTAGAGAGACGATGCTGCTCAAGTCAAAGTTCAGGTATAATTTTTCGACCGCATCTCGACCGTCCTTATATTCGACACAGTAGGAAGCGAACCCGCCTTCGAGGATCTCTTCTTTGAACTCTTCTGAATTCTTGAAATCCTCGATTGCTTGGTTCAAGGCCTCCCTCACCAACTCTGCTTCCGCCCTAGCCAACTCTGCATCAACTCTTGCGGAAGCCGATTCCTCATCGGCCAGTGCCAATCTTTCCAGACTGGCCCGATGTCATCCATGTTTGGCTTCAAGTTCAAGGATGCACCCATCTCTTTCTCGTTGAAGTCGGTGGATGGAATGTTTCTTACTCTTGATCCACAATTCAAGAGCTGAGGTGTTTTGACGAGCCGACTCAAGTTCGGCTCCAGAGGATTGAAGGTCAGCGGACAGATGGGAGACTTCCTCCTGAAGCTTTGCCTGTCACTCGGTCGCTGCCCAAAGTTGCTCAAGGGCAGCCACCTTTTCAGCATTGGCGGCCGCCACTTTATTCATCCATGTTCGACGAAAGTTGGCAACCTTCCCGTAGCCGACCTCCAGATCGAACATGTCATATACCAACTGCAAACAGAGGATACGTCGGATCAGATAAAAAAAAAGCGAAGAAAAACTTACCTCAAGTATCATCAGATAAAAAAAGAGAACATCTCGGTGACAGTTTTGTTCTTTCTGTACTCTCGATCGATCGAGAGAAGAGCAGCTTGGATGAGCCGCCTGGCCAATGTCAAATTGGCCAAGGCCGACTCATCCTCGAAAACTCTGATGTCACAGTGAACCATGTGACCCACCGATGTTGCATCATCCGTCGAAATCGTCGGTACCTTCCCCCGATCTTCTATCTGCAGTCCCGCATTTGAAAAAGTGGGGAAGCTGGAGCTTGACTGCGCCTGAGAGAGCTCTGCTGGGGGAGCAATTGGCGCAGCCGTTGATTGTTCGGGTTCAACTATGGCCTCCACCTTGATCCGAACCTCAGTTGGTGGAGCTACCGATGTTGCTGCGGCAGCCCCATCTTCTATTATCGCCCCCTCTTCAGTAAACGGCATGCTGGGGAGCACTATCAAAGCTGACAGCGCCAGAATCAGCTCAGGAACCGATGTCGATGGTACATCAGATTTCCTCACCGACACAGATGTAGTTGTCCGACCCTTCTTCGGTGGTCGAAAGGGTCCAGCTTCAAACGCCGCTGCCCTCTTCTTGAAGGTATGCTGACGAATATCGACGATCGATACTCGCATGCTCGACTGCATAGCTGTGATCGAAAAAAGAAAGTTAGTATAATTTAAAAAATAAATAAAAAAATAAAAGTGATCGACTATGCTACACCTAAATTGGTGACCGAATTAAGACCGACATTGTAGAGAGCTTGTTCAGTCATCAGCTCTCTCTGTGGTGGGACCACCATGTCCTTCAACCGATGGAAGTCCTCCCAATCGCTGACCTCCACTTAACAGTTATCGTTGGGGCCAGTCCTTGGATCGCCCAGCATGAAGGGAGCCCCAGAGAAGAGAAGAAGCAGCAAAGAAGAACTAGTTCTTCCATCCATGAATAGACGATGGAAGACCGGTAATGAGGGAGAGACATTTTCTTGGGTTGAAAACCACCAACCTTTGGCCTTTGGATAGGGACGGAGAACAAAAAAGGAACAAAAAGAGAAGGACGAGGCTCGATCGGTATTAACTGACACAATAAAGCAAAGCTGATTATAAGCCGGACCGAGTTCGATGTCAGCTGAGCAGGACAGAGACCATAATAGTCCAGAAGATTTCAGACGAACTCCGAAATCAAAAACCGAAGACCCATCCGAAGGTCTTCAACATAGAAAGCCACCTGGCCTGAAGGAGGAGAGTTTACCCGACCATCGGCATCAGACGTAAAAGTTGATATTGCTCTGGGATACGATATTATTTTCGGAGCCGCTCAATATTTGATCCAAAAAGTGAAGAAGCCTCTACTTTTGGACCCGACGAAGAGTCATCGGCCAGATTCTCCGACCAACTATCCTAAGAAGAAGAGGCCCTAACTATTGGAGAAGAAAATGAAAAAAATCAAAAAGAAGATGGACCCAAGGAAGGACAAAGACTTAATCTGAAAACCAAAAGAAAGACGAAGGAAAGGACTAGAATCTTCTAAGGCTGGGATGACTTTCCGTCAGGATTTTAGCAGTAGAGAATAAAGATAAAATATAAAGTCTGACTGAAAGTGACCCTATATATATAGGATCCTTCAACAGCTAGGATGAAAGCGATCAAATCAGAGTCTCATCAGATGATGATACGTGGCAACATCCAGACCGATCACTGATCGGACGGTTCGACGCACCTGCTTCTGATCGTGGCATCTCACCGTCATCCATGTGAACAGCTCTGATCCAATGACATTCGGACACGTGACCAAAATCTACTAGTCAAAATCATATCGTCCGGCATCGAATTATCTTCTTGAAACGACGTCTAATACAGACGTCTAATACCGAATTATCCTATTGACATGACAGCCTAATGATAGTTTTGCAGCCACCGAAATGACAAAACAGTCGAAAAATTCTCATACTCAAAGATGACTAGCAACCAAGTCGGGGCTCGAAGTGACATGTGACAACTCCCTTCGTCCAATGTGACAGGCCACGTGATGAAATACACATCGAGCCACTTTAGATTTGAGAGTGGAAGGCAACTGTTGGGGCAATACAACCGATCCCTGACTCCGACTCTACATCAGCGGAATGAACATATTATGCTGACTCACAATCGGCTGACCGACCTACAGTCGGTTAATATCGACCAACAACATATGACTTAATTAACCTCCGACCGAAGACCGTCGGTATATCAGAATTACCAGCCGATAGACATTCGGATCTTCTATCGACTTATCAGTATTACCGACATACAATCGGCTTATCTGCTCAACATACCCTAACCGTTATGAACGGTTATCAACTACGTGTCACGGATATTACTGAGAATAAACGACCCACTAACTCCGCAATTATAGCTCGATAATTTAGTGGCATAAAAAGTGGAACCACGTGCTAGACGGTTACATTAGAATCATCTATAAAAGGAGAGGTAAACGAGTAGCAGGGGTAAGGTAATTCTAGGCCAAGACTTTGCCACACTCAAATCTTTGATTAGCTGTTCACCAACTCCTCTCTGACTTAAGCATCGGAGGATCCCCATTGGACACAACTCTGATCTGTGAGGACTTGATTTTACAAGTGCTCTTCACCGACGACAGGTGACAGAGAGTTGGTTGCAATACTTTCAATAGATTTTTCTTTTTTGTGAAAATAATAAGAGGGGTTGCTCATGACTATCCATAGATAACAAAATTTAGATCATGCAAGCAGATTCATTGATAACAACTCTAAACAGTGTTATTGACTGAACTAGTTGATGCCCATGCTTCCAAGGTAATTCATAAAAATTTGCCGTTGACGTAAATCACACCCGGCAATTTTCTAAAACCCTGTCCAAAAGTTTATAAATCATCAAAGAATCAGATTTATTATTTGTGACTTTTTCTAGCACTAGTGATGTTAACGTCTTGAGTTGAAAATCAAGTGCATTGCTCACATTTGTTAGATTTCTTTTTCAAAAGAATAAAGTGACGGACTGGTGGATAACAATGTTCGGTGAATTTCCAAAGTTCGTGATTCCTGGCTCAAAGTCTTTCAAGTGGATGGCTTGAATCCCGTGTTAGCTGCACTAAGATATTTGTGAAGAAACATCGCGAATCCCAGACCGGATCCTTCCCTGGCGATGGTGGGTTCCATTGCGGGTCCAAACAAATTAATAATACATCTTTATCATCACGTCCAATATCTTTAGAGATGAAGGTCTTTTTATTTTTATTTTTTGATAAATGGACCATTGGAGGTAAGTTGTGCCCTCAGAGGTTTACAAATATCTTTTGTATACATCCAAAAAAATCTTTTATCTAGCACTGTTTAGACAAATCATGCTTATTTTCCTTGTTAACAAATTGATTGTGTACAAATATCTTTTTGCTTATTAATGGCCACATATTGTTGCTTGGAAGGTCAAGCCTTTTTCAGGTACGTTGGGCCCTCTCTCGCCCTACTATCATCCCCATGGTTCACTCATTTCCAAAATTTTTTGGTTCTTTGTCAAAAAGTTAGAGATGATCTAAGGTCTTAATTTTGATGATAACAAATAATTGAATATAATTAGTACTATTTATATTTTTTAAGATTGATTGCAAAATTTCTCAGGTGCTTAAAATAATTCACTTACTGAAATAAGAATGCCTCTCCAATAGGCCAAGTCAAATAGATTTAAAGATCAACTTCATGAGTTTTGACCTTAATGAGCCAAGTTAAGCACCACCATAGGATAAGATAGAGAAGTTACATTTCTGATGGCCTCGTAAGTCAACTCATAGAAACTCAGAACTCGACTTTGACATACTGGAAGAAATTGGTATTATTGGTGCAAGATTTTCTAGGGTGCCAAGATGCTGGAGTGGACGGCGAGATAGGATCTCCCAAGGGTGTGATCTGTAAAAAAAATTCTGATCAGAGGTTACTTCGGTCGGAACCCTCCAACGCTCAAGTCAGAATCCTTGATTAACAGATGGAGCAGTGTGAGAAGTAAAGTAATGACGTACCTTTTTTAGGATCTCCTTTGGACTTGCTTTTATAGACGAAAGTAGGAAGAGCTTTGTTGGTAAGTCGGTTGGCACGATCCCGTCTGATCGGGATGTAATTTGCGCGTAGTGGAAGAATTATAGTTCGAGACTCTCAGGATATCGTGGTTGTAGTTGCTTTGTCTGTTTCGTGACAGTTGTAGTCTAACAAATATTGAATTTTAAGCTGGTTTGCCAAACTGATATCGGTGAGCTGAGGACTGATCGACCACAATTAGAAATCAGATATTCTATGTCGTTCTTAGATAAAGAAGTCAAGAGCTGACAGTCCGTTAGATAGTAAAAACCTATTGGCCGGATGTGATCGGCTGAAGATCGTTATCTGGACAGACTGAGCTTATCATTTGAGTGCGTCGATGACTCTTCAGCAGAGTTTGTAGGGATCATGCATCGAGGAAATATCAACAGCTCTGGGCGAGGGTTATCGAGTGCTAGTCAGTGGGCCTTCATCTACTCAAGTTGTGGAGCACCAAAGGGATAGAGGTCAAAGACTAGTCGGCGACGATGCGATGAAGATTACAGCCAATGATAGGTTGGTAGGGGCTTAGCAGGCAGGCTTACTAGGTTTGGACATCTTGGGCTTTAGATTTCTTCATATCATCAGTCCGTGTAAAATTTTCTCCAACAAATATGACTCATTAGACAACCCCAGCTGGAGTATGAGCTAACTCAAGAATGGCTGTAAGCAAAAGATAAAGAGCGCTCTAACTTTACAAGTTGACTAGTTGATTTGAAACTCCCTAACTTGAGAATGATCACAAGCAAAATATAGAGCGCCCAAAAGCATAGATTTTATGAGCTGACTGAAGGCCGAGAAGAGCCAACTTGAAGAACAGATGAGTCGATTCCCCAGTGGGACAGCCAATGACTGGTTTTAATAGCTTCCAATTGACAGTGTCAAGCTTCAACATCTAATTCAGTCTTTCCAACACCCCTGTTATCTCTTCTAACCATTTTTAAAGATATTTAAGCAAGTTTTTCAAAAAGGAATACAAGAAGAAAAAATAGAAGGAATTAAGTGTATATTCAAGTCCTAACCTTCTATTCATTTTATAACTAGAGAAAAGGGAAGAACTTAAGAGTATTTACTGAATAAGCTTACCTAAGAGCATCCTCAACAACTAATCATTCAAAAGCTGCCTAAGCATTAAAGAGAAGAAATCCAAGAATTAAACCTCAATCTTTTTGACTTCAACCGGATATTGGCTAATCTTATTTCTTGAGTAACAGCTCATTCATTTTCATTTACTTTTATACTTTTTATGTTTTTTGCAAGTTTCTTAGGATAGAAACTTATGGACGTGACGAGTCCAAATTCAAAATTGGATGATTATATTGGCTAAGTTTTGGGGACTTAGCTAAAAAAATTTTGATAGATGAGTCATTAAAAACCAACTAGATTGATTGTGAACTTAATTAACATGATCTTACTATAATTTCTGAGATAATAATAGAATTTTCAAATAAAAATTCTCGAGAAGCGGATATTGATATTGAACTTAATACTGAACCACTATAAATCTGATTATATATGTACATATTTTTTTTTTTACTTATTTGTATTATATTTACATATTATTATTGCTTTATTCCACCGTATTCTTTTCATGAGTGCTCATAAATCATAACTAAAGCATATTGTTGTTTAAATTTCAAAAAAACCTAATTTATCCTCCTCCCGCTCTTGAGGTGCTATATCTGGATAATATTTATTAAAAAATAGCGAGGATATAGACTAATTGAATTGATGAAGTCTCTAAATATTGGTATCGGTGATAAATATCTTTTTTACAAGCTTCTTTGAAGCAGAACATGTGAATCCAATACCCAATACTCAATACCCATCCAATAGTTGAATCCAAGTTGTCGTGCAACAACCAAAAACTTTATCCAGAAAAGATCAATCAAAAAAGATTATTTAAATTTTTTAATCTTATACAAGTATCCAAGACCTTCTCATTGGGTAATCTATATAGCATTAAATATATATCTATATGGTTTCTCCCATGTAGTTCTCCCTTGGGCCCATCCTAGGGTTGAACTAAGTAGTGGATCCTTATAATAAACCATAGGACCAAGTCCACGACACGGACCGCAAGGAAAACATGCTACATATGTTTAACGTGGGCCAGAATAATTAGCGCTCCAAACCCCATCGACTTAATTATGTGCCTTCGTGTCACCCAAATTAAGAGTCTCTGCATCACTCCAGCCATCTTTAGTGGGCCAAAGTCTAAATCCAACGTCACATGAGAAAGGTGAAAATGACTACAACTCTTCGACCAAAAACAGAAAAGAAGGTGAAAAGGAAATACTAAAAACGACAAAGTTTCTTTGTAAATTTGGGTAAAGGTTTAAAGATCAGTATATGATTCCATGGCAAGAGAATAAAGGGCTTTTCTGTGAAGTATTGCAATTCACAAAGAAAACAGGATGGCCGCCGCCCCACGTAGAACCGTAGCACCACGTAGTAGTACGACTCACACTACATGGCCTCCGTACTGCATGCATCAGATCCAATCGGATCACATAAATCCCACGGTGGATAACACACCATGCGATCCTTTATATTTCTTCGAATTCTGATTGCGCACTCTTCACTGTGCATATGCTCCGGGATTTACCCGGATTTACTTGCACATGATGCATGCAATAATTTCTCCGCTACATGGCCCATAAAGTTGATATGAACATCATGTGTCAATGATCAATGTGGTAGCCTGCAACGAGTTCCTACAGTGATACGTTGCCAGACTTGCACCTAATATGGCATAATCTTTTCCAATCTGTAGCACTCTTTTGCGTCAGAAACTAAACTACCAAAATTAGATGCCATGAACCATGGCTTTAGATAACAATGTTATAACAACTAAAGTTATCACTAAATGATATATATTGTAAAAATTATAATAACTGTTATTTTTATTATTTTCCATTATTTTTAATTATCATGGATTGCTATAATGTAAATAATGACTGATATTTTGCTCATACCTCCTATGAAATAAATATTTCTTAAATTCTCAAAATTATCTGCAGAAGTGGTTCTATGATCCAAGAACAGTATTATTTATATCCAAAAATAATATTATTTATCTAATAAAAGTGAAAATAAAGAAAATACCACTGTTTTCATTATTACCCATTATTTTTAAAAAAATCCATTATAACAACTATTATTAAGTAATTATTTAATTTAAAATGTAAATTAGTTTTAGATAAATAATAATCACTGTAATCATTGTAATAGTGAATTAATTTTCGGTAGGGTCTGTTAACAGGATAATAGGATTTCTGAAACCTTGATATCATTGATTTGCCTAGCTATGTTTGCACCATAATAGCACAAGAAAAGGCTACAAAGATCCATGGCAAGGCAGCTTGGGTCATCAATGTGAAGCCTTGGATTTATTAGGGAGAAAAGTTGGTGTCCCAAACTTTCACGGGTTATTAGTGAGGCATTAACGGAGGGTAAACGAGGATTTCACATGGAATGGTTGGCTCTCTGCCTTTTTCCCAAGCCTGTAAGAAAGGAAGAGATTCGTTGACTACCATGGACTCTCAACATCAATGGTTCGCGAGACAAGTGATTCTTTATCTGCACATGGTGTGATCTGTTCCTACCCACACCAGACACTCAAAGCTCCTACCATTTCTTTATAAGTCTCCCATCCCATGCCCGTTGGCCTGTTCTTATTCAGATCTCAGACCCCCTTTTAACTAAGCATAACCAATACGTTGCCCCTGGGTTCTCCTGGTATCTCTGTTCTATCTGTGTATTTGTTTATTCCAACTTGCTCAAGATTTCCAAGAATTTTGTCTCCCAAATCCTGTTGTAATCGCATCCAAACTTATTCCGGTCTTTTTAATTTTTAAAGCAGGTAGCAGGTAGTGCGTCGTCTTAGTAGACTGGAATCTGGAGGTCTTGTTATCTCTCTTCTTTGCCCCATGGTGGTCTGAAATTTTCTAGTGTTCGATAGGTCTATAAATCATGTCATTTTATCCATAAATAATAACAAAACAGCCTCTGTCCGCTTTGCCCAAAATTCTCGGGGGAAACTTGTGTCTTGTCTTTTCTCAAAGATGGGCTCAGTGCCCCTTCTGGCTTTGTGTTTCTCCGTTCTTCTGATTGGCGCTGCGGCCGCCGGCCGGAACGCCACCGGCGTGCCCTCGAAGCCGAGTGTGGTCAATATTGGGGCTCTCTTCACCTTCAATTCTACTATTGGGAGGGTGGCGAAGCTGGCGATTCAGCTCGCGGTCCAGGATGTGAATAACAATCCGAACCTTCTGGCTGGGACGAGGTTGAACGTGATTGCACAGGACACGAATTGCAGTGGATTTCTTGGAATTATTGAAGGTATAATGATATGATTATTTGGTGATATAGTTTTGTTGGTTACCATGGTTTTGCTATTAGGAACTACTCAGTAGTGACCGTTTTGGAATTTAAATATTTTGTTTAGAGTGCTTTATGACAGTTATTCAAGTTATGAACCATAGGATTCCATGAGTCTTTAGCTTTTACCGAGGTTCTAAATGTGTTATCGCATTGAATACTTCCATCTGTGCAGTGTTGTATCTGAGGATGTTGAACTTTTAAATCCTTAAGCTATGGTGTACATGCATATTTAATTTTGAAGTATTCTTATCATTAAGTCTTGCTTTTTCGTGTTCAATTATTATAATATTACTTGGTTGTAATTTACAAATTCATTGTTTATTCCTTGTTCTGTTTGATGAAATGTATTGTGGTTATTTTTTTTTTTTTGGGTTTCTTACTTCTCTCTTCGTTATGATGAATAGGACAGGCACATGTGTTTACAAGTACAAGGATTGACTAGTTCCAACCATAATTTTGTGCAAACATAGGCTGATCTAATGTTATTGGACTACCTTCTACTTTTATGACAATATGTGATAACCGAAGTCTTGGATAGATTTGACCAGGAAAGCTTGTGGTTTGTGCAGCCTTGCAGCTGATGGAGAATGATGTGGTTGCCATAATAGGTCCACAATCCTCTGGAATTGCCCATGTCATCTCTCATGTTGTTAATGAACTCCATGTTCCTCTTCTTTCATTTGCAGCGACTGACCCCACTCTGGCTTCTCTGCAATATCCCTATTTCCTACGCACAACTCAGAATGACTATTTCGGAATGAATGCAATAGCTGACATGATTGGATATTATGGATGGAGAGAGGTCATTGCCATCTTTGTAGATGATGATTATGGGAGAGGTGGGATCACTGCTTTAGGTGATGCCCTCACAATGAAACGCTCTAAGATCACCTACAAAGCTGCCTTCCCTCCTAATGCTGATAAAAGTGTAATTAATCAGTTGTTGGTAGAAGTGAACCTGATGGAATCTCGCATTTTTGTTGTTCATGTAAACCCTGACTCAGGGCTTGCTGTTTTTCTATTGCAAAAGATCTTGGGATGATGGCTAATGGCTATGTGTGGATAGCAACAGATTGGCTTGCTTCTGTTTTGGATTCATCCCAACCTTCCAATCCTGACATTATGGCCCCAATACAAGGGCCATTGTTCTCCGCCAACATACCCCAGCTTCTAATCTCACACGAGCATTTATGTCCAGATGGAATAAAATGCTTCAGAAGGGAATGCCACCTCAAGCTTAAACACTTATGGGTTGTATGCATATGATTCGGTTTGGTTGGCTGCCAATGCCATTGACCAGTTCCTGAATGAAGGACAGACAATTTCTTTCTCTAATGATCCTCGGTTGCATGATGCAAATGGAAGTAGACTGCATTTATCTTCACTCCGGTACTTTGATGGAGGTGATAAGTTACTGGAGAACTTGCTGCATACAAATTTTACAGGCCTGACTGGTCAGGTTCAGTTTAGTTCAGATAGGAACCTAATCCATCCAGCCTATGATATCCTTAACATTGGAGGGACAGGTGTCCGGAAGATAGGGTACTGGTCTAATTTTCTGGTCTCTCAGTTGTTGCTCCTGAAACTTGGTATGGAAAGCCACAAATGCTTCCACCACTAGCCAACAGCTTATAATGCCATTTGGCCTGGTGAGACCACAACAAAGCCTCGTGGTTGGTGTTCCAACAATGGAAGCCTCTGAGGATAGGAGTTCCATACAGAACAAGTTATAAAGAATTTCTATCAAAAGATAGTGGTCCTGATAATGTAAAGGGGTACTGCATTGATGTGTTTAAAGCTGCAGTTAGCTTGTTGTCTTATCCAGTTCCAGTCTCATTCATTCTATTTGGAGATGGTCATGAGAATCCAAACTACAACGATCTTGTGCAGAAGGTTGCTGATAATGTGCGTGTTGCTTCTGTAACAGAATTGTATTCTAGACTTTACATGGTTTATGGCTATATTTTACTTGGATTTGTATGTTTTATGTTCAATAAGCATCTTAACCTACATGCTTTCTTCTTTAGTCCTTTGATGCAGCTGTAGGGGACATCTCCATTACAACAAACAGAACAAGGATTGTAGATTTTACACAGCCCTACATCGAATCAGGCCTCGTAATTGTTGCACCTGTCAAAGAGATTAACTCAAGTGCTTGGGCTTTCCTAAAACCATTCACCGTACCGATGTGGTGTGTCACGGGTGTTTTCTTTCTTTTTGTTGGAGCAGTTGTTTGGATTCTTGAGCATCGCACAAATTCTGAGTTTCGTGGATCTCCAAGGCAACAACTTATGACAATATTTTGGTCAGTATCCTTGACTACTTATGTTCTATGTATTAATAAAGCATATACAAACAATCAATTTATCGATTGAAAATCTGCTAAACCACATGTTTTGATAAAACAGTGGTTTGAATAATTACAGTGGTAAAATGAGGAAAAACACTTGATATTAATTGGTGGCAACAAATTATTGCAAATATTAAAGATATATTCTACTGCAATTTCTCTTCTGTACTGTTTATTCAGGAGTAACAATTTACAGGTGACCACTATCTCCATCAAATAAGTTGAATCCACAAAATGATCATGATGAATTTACAGTAGTTTAGGTTGTTTCTTTTCAATATGTTTTATCAAATATGAGTGGCAAGTGCTAGAATGAGTGCCTTAGAGAATGAAATCACCATATACACCTGCAGAACCTGCATCCAGATGAGCATGTAAAACTCCAGAATGCATCTGTATTTAAATTGTATACATGCAATTCATGTACAGTGTTATGTTCATGTACAGTGTTATAAAGAAAGCTACCTGTCTGCATCGAGGATCAAAGAGATATGCATCGATAATATAAAAGACATACATTTTGTGTATTATAGATATGATACCATTGGTGCTATGGTTATAATTTATTTTCTCAACCACGTGTCCCCTCCCAAAGAAAAAGTAAAAAAAAAAAGAAACTTTCTCCCAATTCAAGGTGGAACTCATTGTTGTCAACAAAATTTATTAGGAAGAAAAACAATATTTTTGTGATATCCAATCTTTAATTCCAAAGTGCAACAAGTGAAACTCTCCTTTTGTTGACTAAGGCAACAAGAGAGATCCAACAGTGAAGGCCTTTCAAAGGTAGCCAATTTATGGCCTTGTGTAGTTATATTTTGGTTCCATCTATCTGTCCCCAGTCCCGCCATGGAGTTCTGGTACAGCTTACAGATAGCAGGAATCTAACGTTTTATGACCCAGCCCAAGTAGTTGGGCTTGGTCCATTTGACAAGCCCAATAGCTTGGTTTAGGCCCAAGATCGAGAAGAAAAAGGAGAAGATGGCAAGAAGACTCCCCTCCCAAGTCCGGTGAAAGGATTTTAGTGCTTACCAGAGGCCTAGATCCAAATTATAAAAAGGCCTTTCTCTCTTCCCTCTTGGTCCCGTGCCTAATCTCCAATCAATAGCTAGTGAGATCCCTCAATTTGGAGCTAAGACTTCGAGCTTTCTGCACCACCAAATTCGGCCACGAGACCTCACTAGAGTTAAGGTAATGGCCTTAGTTTTCTTTCTTCTTTTCGGTTGATGGAGCATCACCTTTACATTGATTCAAACCGGCAAATCACTGGATTTTCTTGGAAGAAATCGAGCCCTTTTCCCTATTTCCTTGGACTATTAGTTATTTTTCTTTTTGTGGCCACCTTGTCATTGGCTGCCGATTGCCATCTGGAGGTCTTCTATCACTAGTCCTCCAACCATGGCCACCATTGCCGATGGAGGCTCCTTTGTCTCAAGAAGAAGGGGATTAGTAAAACCCTTATTTGACCAAATGAAAAAAAAGAGGAGAAGAAGAAGAAGAAAAGAAAAAGGAAAAAAGAAAAAGAGAAGGAGAGTTTCTCTCTCTTCCCACTCTCCTTCCCTCTCTCTTCACTTATTCCCTTACTTTCTCTCTCTAATTAACTTTTCACTTTGTCTCTCTACTTTGTCTCTCTAATTTCTCTCTAGATTGTCTCTCTCTCTTTCCATTGTCTCTCTAGAGTTGTTTGATCTGCTAAAAATCTTCATTGATTTTGATTTGAGTCTTATGATGAGAATTCTGACCCAAGGCCGCTGGATAGCAGCAAGCGGCACCTACTTTGGCCAAACTAGGTATCACTAGATTTGATCATCAATGATTTCTGTTGTACCCTAATTCAAGCATGATCAGATGGCATCAGCATGGTTGGATCGATCGGGATATCGGACACTTTTGCTTAACCAGGCTAGTGATGATGTTGAAGTTTAGAATTTTTATTCTGAAATAATCATGACACAAATTTGATAGAATATAATTTTATATATTAGACTCTAAGAGAGATTTTAGATTGATTGGATTTGTCGGTTGATTTCGCCCATAAGGTAAGTAATGATATGCCTTTTTTATTTTTTATTTAGATATATTATTTTTGGCATTGAATAATTTGTTAATAGATTTATATGTGATATGAATTTTATGAAATTATGTTTTGAATGAAAATTGATATGGAATTTTGAAATAATATTACTCAAGCTATTACTATAATTGTTTACTGATCTTTATTGTATATGTATATTTTGATTGAATTATGGAATATATGTTATTTGTAAAAGAATTTGGTTTGAGTTGGATTTGGGACTCTCAACTGGACTACGTTCGGGATCCTACCAATTGGAGGTTTTATGTTGGCACTTGGACAATTATTGAGCTCACAATTTTGTTTCCAACCCACCACAGGGTATAAATATGATATTCTAGTATACTACAAGATATAAGTATGGTATTTCGGCCCACTTCGTAGGGTATAAGTGCAGTTTTGTTTTGGCCAAACCATAGGATATAAGTGTGGTCATAGTCAAAGATTGATGAGTTGAATGAATTTTTTTTGAATTGAATTATTGAATATGACTAGTTTTGAATCAGTTTTATGATTATCTTTATAAATATTTGAAAGATATTGGAATTACTGTATTTATATTTTGAAAATGAATTGATTATGCTTTTACACTGATTAATGATAAATTATATTTTGACTATTGTATCTTATGTTATTGTGTGAATTATCTAGTTAAGCTATTCATTATTTATTGACCATCGAGCTTATTATCTTTCCTTTTTGCAGATTTGGATACTTAGTTTTAGATATAGATACTGCTTGGGAAGTAAGATTAGAAGCGAGATCTGACAATATCAACATAATTTAGATTTAAATTTATTATTATGTTTTAGAGGATTTTTAGTTAAGATTTAATTGTTGTAAGACTTCTAAATTTAGTTATCAGTCAGATTTGTTAATCAATTGAATTTTGGAGTTATTTAAATTATTTTTGCTGTGATGTATTGATATTGTGTTTGGAATGCCTTACATGCTTGTAGAAAGTATTCTCCATAAGTATGCGGTAGTTTCCATGACCTTTGGCTCACAATTTAAAATCAGGGCATGACATAACACATCTTTATTTTATTGTCGGCTTCAAACATTCAAAGTGCCACGAACATCTCATTCCATTTTCATTCTTAGATAGTGAATTTTGAGGCATTGATGGACTATAGCATAGACTAAGTTGTTCACTCATCATTAAAATATAAAAGCTTAAACTATTAGCAAAACGATCAACAATGTATCCTAGGCCTCGGAACACCCACTCACATGCAACCCAAACCATGCATGTGAAAGATAACATGTTAAGAATGACCCAAGTAAATGGGATTTGAACTCATGACCTCCAACTCCAGTTCCATGTTAACTTACCACTAAATCCCAAAAGCTTAAACCATCAAGGAAAGGGATCGACAATATATATCAAGCTTTAACTTGTTAGGGAGGTCTGGCCCAAGGACCGTCAAATTGTAACCGGACCCCATGCCAGTCGACTAGCAATATGGTTCGGTATCAGTCTATACCAATCCATGCCAGGCCGAACTAACAGGGCAAAGAAGGGGAGAGGGAGAAGAAAGAGAGGAAGAGAGGGGGAGAAGGAGAGGGAGAGGAAGAGAGGGCCTCCAACGGCTACCAGAGGCTATTCGAGCTCTTGCTGAGCTCAGTAAGGGTGGAGGGAGGGAAGGAGAGAAAGGGGAGATCCTTATTAGGTGTCTGGAGCCCTCTGCCGTTGTGATGTCTCCGATGGCTGGCGAGCCAGTGCCGAGGGACTTGAGGGCAACTGAGGTCAGAGGAGGGTCTTTGCCCTCCTCCAATGCGAAACAGGGGTTCGCCTCTGTTTTGCATTTTTTTGGCTTTTATCGCGTGAAGTCGATAACATATTTATTTTTTATAATTTCAGTTGCCGACTTCACACGATAAAACCAAAAAAATTTGAAGTAGCGATGAATTCTTTTTCGCATTGGAGGGCGGAGACCCTCCTCTGGCCTTGGCCATCCTCAGGTCCCTCGGTGCTAGCTCGTCGGCCATCAGAGACGTCATGGCGGCATCGCCGTCCGTTCAAAGGCCTCCGACGTCCTCTAAACACCCGATAAGGATCTCCCCTTCTCTCTTCTTCCCTCCCTCTACCCTTATTTAGCTTAGATAGCCTCTGGCAGGGCAGCCGCCGGAGGCCCTCTCTTTCTCTTCCTCCCTGCCGGAGGCCCTCTTTCCTCTTCCTCTCCTCTCCTTCTCTTTCCTCTCTCTCTCTTCATGATCTCTTTCTTCTCCCTCCCTCTGAGACGGCCGCTGTGCCCTTTTGTATGCCGAAACGGGACCAGTTTTCCACCGACATAGTTCGGCACGACCTGAACTGTGCGGTTTGGGACAGTTGGGAGAACGATGATCTGGCCTCATGTGGACCTATATGCTAGTCTGGTTTTGAACAATGCCTCTCTCCTTTCCTGAAGTGAATGGAGAGAAGAGAGAGAGAGACGTGATGGGTGTTGTTATTAAAATAAAGCCCTAAAGCACTGTTGTGGGCATGGTGGAGAGTGCAACTGCAACACACATGAGAGAGGAGAGAAAGTGGAAAGAAGTGAAGAAGAGAAGAGAGAGGAGAGAGGAGAGAGGGAAAATAATCTCCTTAAGTGATTTGTTGTCACCTCCAGATATTGTCTTCAGCATGTGGCATCAGTTCAGGATTTGGCAAGTGGTGTCGCATCATCTTGCTTGATATTGTTTCTGATCTCTCTGTATTTTCTCTTGTGATCCTCCCTGGTAATTTATGGTTAAGTGATATAGGTACGTGTTGTTTATACATGTAGTGAGTCTCTCAGGATAGGATTGACTGGCCTGCATGGTGGAATTTGTGACCTCTCATTGCTTAGTGGATTGATCTGACTGCCTCTTAGTTTTTCCCTCCTGAGATTTTTCCATGTAAAATTTGTGTAGCTACTTTATTGCTTGTTTTGTTCTCTTTTGTTGTTTGGGAATCCTGTTGACACACATACAGAAATGCTTTGTCATTACATGAACTTGCAAAAATTTCAGCATGACGTTGCATAGAATGAAAATACTTTTAATTTTTGAATCAATCTTGTTGGTTGTTGCTATTTTTGAGTGTAATCCCTTCTATATCCATGCAGAAATGTGTAGTTATGCATTTTTTAGTTTCTCTGATATCAAGAATGGTAATCAGATGTAAATCAATGTTCGAAACCTTGCAAATGTAAACAAACAAATATTATGCAATAATTGCTACAATAGCAACCCTGGTTTATCTTTTAGATGTAATGGCTGGGTTGTTACTTGCTGTGGATCTATGAATAGTGTTTCTTCATAATCAAAGCTGAGTATTTATGTGCTACTAACAGTGGTGATGACATGTTTCTTATGAATTTGGGACTGATTTGTACTTTTCTCTTTTCAGTTTGTTTCAAAATCATGCTGGACTTTGTCTAGATGTTGATATGTCTATTTGTTAGTAATTTGGATGTTAGCCTGTTCAGTCTCGATCCAAAATTCTGGCTGGATATTTTATCATTTGCTCACATTATCAAGTAATGGTGGTTTACATATCTGATACATTTGACTTGGATTGAAAACTTTTGTTAACCAAAAAAAAAAAAACGAAAAGAAAAAGAAAAAAAACTAATCTTATTCCAATTGATATGCCTTCTTTCAGGTTTCAATTCTGTAGGTCTATCATGAATCAAATTCTCTTCTATCTATTTGTCTCTTTGCTTATTTATTTTCTACTTTTTCGCTTTGAATACTCAAGAATTCATTCAGCTTTGTTTGTTTGCAGGTTTAGTTTCTCAACGATGTTTTTTGCTCACAGTAAGTAAACATCACCACTATACCACTTATGATTTCAGCTGCTGAGGGTTTTGCTTTCTTCCTCTGCACAAATCTCTTTTGCATATAGAAGTCCAAAATTCCTATGTTAAAGTTTTGTGGGGTCTGTTTCAGGAGAGAACACTGTGAGCACCCTCGGACGGTGTGTGCTGATCATATGGCTGTTTGTAGTGCTAATTATCAATTCAAGCTATACTGCAAGCTTGACATCGATCCTCACGGTTCAACAGCTCTCTTCTAGGATTGAAGGTCTTGACAGCTTGATATCAAGCACTGACCCAATTGGTTACCAGGTAGGGTCATTTGCAAAGAACTATCTGACACAGGAACTCAACATAGCTGAGTCCAGGTTGGTCCCCTTGGATACTCCTGAAGATTATGCAAGTGCTCTTGACCTTGGGCCAAAAAATGGGGGTGTATCTGCAGTAGTAGATGAGCTTCCATATGTTGAGCTCTTCTTGTCCAATCACTGCAAGTTCAAGACAGTAGGTCAGGAGTTCACCAAAAACGGATGGGGATTTGTAAGTATCAAAGGTTCATAATCCTTCATCGTGTCTCTCTTTCCTAACATATCATATGGTCTGAAAAAAGTTGATATCCTTTGCACAGGCCTTCCCAAGAGACTCTCCCCTTGCAGTGGACTTGTCAACAGCCATCCTTCAACTGTCAGAGAATGGTGATCTCCAAAGGATCCATGACAAGTGGTTAACACGCAACGGATGCACTTCTCAAGATACAGGAGTTGATTCAAACCGGCTGAGCCTCAAAAGCTTCTGGGGCCTCTTCCTTATTAGTGGCATAGCATGTTTAATTGCTCTCATGGTATTCTTTATGAGAATGCTTTGTCAGTATAGCGAGTATAGTAGCCGAGAGCAGGTTGAATGCCCCATATCCGAATCTGAGAGAAGCATAAGACGTCCAGCCCGCTCATCTAGCGTCAAGGATATTCTCTCTTTTCTTGACAAGAAGGAAGAAGACGTTAAGAGTGCTATCAAGAGAAAATCCAGTGATAAAGTGAATCAAAGTGCTCAAAGTTCAGAGGGACAATCCATGTCACCAGCATAGAGACATTTATTTTTGTTTGGGACTAATGGATGGACATGATTGTAGTTTCTGATCAATAGCCGTCATGATATGGTAAGAAAGGATTCTTATCACACCGCTACAAAATGAGCCTGGAGATGCTGAAGCCTTTTCTGGTTAGCTGGTCATCTTGATTACGTGGTAGAGCAGAAGGAACTTTTGCAAATTTGCAAGTTTATAACTAGAGATCACTTCGTGGCTTAAAATTTGAATTGCTCATGTGCATCAACCAACAGTTTCAGTCATTCTGAATACAACTTGCAGTGATTTCATTGACGAGAAATACACACTTAGCTGCCATGAAATATTTATCTATGTACCTATTGAAATGCAAAACGACCATGCAGATTATGTGAGTACGAATGTATTGCAACATTTGCTTAAATAAGAAAAGCTTGGAAGATGTATAGAATTTTGTGAATATGTTCTTTTCAACATCGCATAAATGGTTTCATGCATGTGTGTATATTATTTGTGGACATTCGGTGATCCTAATACTGCAACAACTTTGTACCGTATAATTACAGAACTGGTTCAAACTTAACCCGTCTGCGTTCCAATATATAGTTATTATCAAAGATGATCTTCCATTTAGGCTGCATATGTCTACTTCTGATTGTGATCTACTGCTATCCGCTTGTTAAATATTGGTTTTTGCTGATTTGGGAATTGGGATTTCGAAATGACCAAATTTCCGCCCCCCCCCCCCGGCCTCTCTCTCTCATGACACACGCAAACACACATACTATATATATATATATATATATATATATATATAT
>KE504799.1:1017068-1037067 GCA_000441515.1 Elaeis oleifera | reverse complement strand
ACACATGTTATAGCAGATAGATTGATAAAAATTCTAAACTTATATTAATCTCATATTTAATTGATCATATGTATATTTTATTAACTTAATTTTATTATTCACTTATTGTAGACACGACAGCTGGGTCATGTACTAGGATAACTGCTGTTGTGGAAGGCTATACACCAGTCTAGAAAGATCGATGATTACTTAGATTCTAAGTTTAGATGGATTACAGTAACTTAAATATTATTATTAAATTTTATATATATTCATATGTATAATAGTATTAATAATTTTAAACTGTATAGATGGATTATGCAGAGTACGTCGTAGCATGGCATGGTGAGGACCCATCCTCTCAATCCCTCCTTGATCTTGAAGATGGCTTAGGGCCATCAGAGGGGTGAATAGGAGCCGAGCCATAGGGTTCGGGTATAGCTTCAACCCTCTAGCAGCTCGCTGGTCTTCGACGTCCTCTTTTCTGACCTTGACGATCTAGACATAGGGTGATGCACATATCGAGGAGGTCATACAGAGATTTTTTTATCATAAAATTTTTGAGACGTCATCCATGAGATGATCGTTGAGATTCTCTAGGATCCATATCTATGCAATCAACTGAGCTCATTGTCATAGCCATCACAGTAAATAAATCAAGCAGTATTAATAATTTTTTTTCATATTTAATTTTATATTTAGAAGCTTCACATAGTTAGGCTTGAGTTTGTAAAAAAAATTTGGGGTCAAAAATCAATTTATCTATCTGATGGATGGGTTGGAGGTGTAGATATATCCATATCATCGAATAGGACGTATAGGAATAATCCATTTGAAAATCAGAGTAGTATATTGAAATATACCCCTCCATAATAGTTTAGACTTAAGATGGGAGAGAGGAATACACAAGGGGTTAAAATTCAATCTAACCATTTGAATAATGGGTCAAGGATATCTATAGCTCTGTATCATCAAATGAAATATGTAGGAATAGTCTATTTAAGAATCGAAGAAGTATATAAAATATACCCCTCCGTAATGGTTTAGACTTCAAGCGGAAGAGAAGGGATATCTAGAGGGTCAAAATTTAATCTAACCATCTGATAGATGGGTTGAAGGTGTCTATAGCTCTATATTATTAAATAATATATATAAAAATAATCCATTCGAGAATTGAAGGAGTATATCGAAATATATCCCTTCGTAATGATTTATGCTTCAAGTGGGAGGGAAGGGATACTCAGGAGGTCAAAATTTAATCTAACTATCCAATGGATGGATCAATAGTATCTATAACTCTGTATCATTGAATAGAATATGTAGAAATAATCTGTTCGAAAATCAAAGGAGTATATCAAAATATATACCTCCGTAAATGTTTAAACTTGAGACAGGGGAGACACTAATTACTTTAGTTTTATAGTTTCAATAAATTTAGTTCTAAAATTATTAATAATATTTATTTTTTATTATAAAAATTGAGACATCCGGCTCTCATCCATCTACTACTGTAGAGGATGTACAAGAGTAGAAGGAGGATCTCTGTTGATTATTTTAGTTTTAATGTAATATATTTAATTTTGATATTTGAATAATATTATCTTATATAATTAGATAACTCATACTTTTATATAATATTAATTTTTATTTATGATGGTGATAGTTAATTATTAGTTATTATAGTGTCTGTAAATATATGTTGATTGTTAATTTAATTATAATAGATAATTATAAAATAATTGCTAGATTTAAAAAACTCATTATTAGCTATGGCTAATCCATCACTAATTAATACTATCACTAAACATCAAAGCACAGGCAAGTGACATGTGTCCAATGACTATTCGCGATGGCTAAAACTTATTAGCGATGGAGTATATAGCAATCGCTAAATATTGAAACCACAGACAATCGACACGTGTCTCTTATTAGTAGCAACGATGAATAATCCACTAGCGATGACATTCCATCACTAATATATTTTTAATTTTTTATTTAAATTAAAAATAATCATCATGATATTATAGCGATGGATTTGTCATTGCTAATGTTTATATTAGCGATGGAGGTTCCTGCCATCGCTAATAATGGTCTTTAGCTCCAATTTTTTCTGATAGTTTATTGGCGACGGTCTTCCATTGCTAATATTATTAGTGATGACTTTTTAGTTATTAACGATGGTATTTAACCGTCACTAATAATCAATCTTGCAGTGACATAGAATGATCACCGCAGAAGATAAGAAGTTTATAGGGATTTTATAAGAGCAAAATATTTCAACTCAATAAATCATGGGTACTATCTCATAACTGCATGAAGGATACAAAATGTAAGCTTCACTAAAAAGATTTGAGTGATTTTAGAACCAACCTTCAAAAATAGTTATTTAATATTGACCTACAAACAATAGTTAATCATTTTCAAACTTGTCAAGCCGAGAATCTAGCTTTCTTTTATGCCATCCAATTAGATGCTAACAATAGTATTCAGAATATATATTTTTGGATTGATGGGAGGTTAAAATTGTCTTACCAATACTTTGGTGATATGATAACATTCGATACTACATATATGATGAACAAATACAGTATGCCTTTTACACCATTTGTTGGTGTCAACCACCATATGTAGTAAATTTTATTTGATTGTGCATTAGTTTGAGATGAATGCACTGAATTATTTATTTGAATCTTTCAATGTTTTTTAGAGATACTTTATGGCAAGCATCAGAAATACATATTAATTGATCAAGATCTAATAGTATGAGCATATTTTTTCTCATACTATCCATTGATTTTGTAAGTGGTATGTCTTAAAGAATATTAGAGAATGTCTATCTATTCTTTTAATACAAAGGATGGACTAAAAAAAGATTTTCAACATTACATCAATGCTTCCATCTCTCTAAAGTAGTTTGAGCATCGTTGGGATGTATTTATTAAGAAGTACTCCTCGGAGTTTAATACTTACCTTGATCACCTATTCAGTAGATGAAACCAATGGGTGCCTGCATACTTTAGACTTATATTCTTTGCTTCTATGTCTATAATATAGTGCAGTAAAAGTATACACTCATTGTTTAAGGACTATGCAGATAATCATATGAATGCTTTCAAATTTGTTACTTAGTTTGAGGTAGTCTTGGAGAGTAGGTATGATAGAGAGGATGATGAGGACTTCTGGACATACTATATTCAACCAACTTTATAGTCGAAGACCAATTTAAGAAGCATGCTCTTGAAGTGTATACAAGAATTATTTTTAAGCTTTTTAGGGAGCAACTCAAAATGACCATTATGTACCATATGGAGGAGGTAAAGAAGTATAAGTTGTATGATATAATTGAGATTGAGGCCTCTAATAGAAATCCAATTAAGAGAATAGCAAATCATGTAATATATATCATGTCGGAGGAGAAATTTTCATGCTGATGTCTAATGTTTGAATTCAACAGTGTTCTATGTACTTATATGTTAAAAGTTCTTATTGCTTTATGAATTCACCATATCCCTGCACATTACATATTAAAATGTTGGATGAAATCTACCAAAAAGAAGGTGCTGATACGGCACAAAGTGTATGTGAAATTTAAGAGGACATGATATCGAGAATTAAAAGATTCAATGAGCTATGTAAAAAACTTTTGAAATAGCATGTGATGGTTGCACCCTCCATGAAACATATAATCTTGTCATGAATGATGTGGAGTCAATTATTGAAAAAATTTGTTCACTGAAGAAGAACCTACTTAAAGAACAAAGTATAATAGATGAGAGCCATACTCAATTTTTAGTAGCGATGATGCAATGTAGCCAAGCAGAAAAAATAAATGATAATTCTATCATATTTAAAGATCCTTTAGTTTCTAATTATAAAGATCGCAAAAAGCTCAGCAAATTCAAGCATCCAATAGAGATTGCAACAAAAAAATAGCAGATATGCAAAAAATATCATCAAAAGGATTATAATATTCAAACATGCAAGATAAATGTTAGTAAAAGCTACATCTTCATAATTAAAATATATTTATTCAATTTTAATAATTTTTTTTGTGACTTAGTGGATGGTTGTACTTTATATAGGTAGATAATTTTGAAGCCTACATCAGCAACAGTTAATTTGAGAAAGAGGAATTCGATGACCGTGTAGGCTCACCAATATTTTAGATCACATGATTATAATTTTGTTATGATGGGCACTATTTTGAGTTTGATAGATGTTATATATAAATGATGTACATGATTTGTTCCATCATTAATATGTAAAGATATATGGTTGTATATGGCTATGAATGAATGTATGACTCCTACACAATAATATGATTTTCTCTATTAAGTGTTGTGTATCTAATATAATGTTGATGATTATGAAGTTCAGATATTTATTTTATGTGTTGTGTTATATTTTTTTTGACTTAATGGTGCAAGAAGATGACTTAAAAGCCTAGGATAATAAACATAAACTATCGTGAATAAATACAAACTCGAAATCCACAAGTTGGATGATCCAAGAGTCCTTCCAAGATAAACAACAAGAGAGGAGAATAAACATTAACTCCTATTGAAATAAACATAAACTATTCGAGGATAAATATAAACTTCAAATAATAAACATAAACTCATTTGGGATAAACACAAACTATCCCATATTGCTCTCTGTCTTTTATGAACCCACGGTAGAATAAACACAAACTGATACAAAATAAATACAAACTTTCTATAATAAATACAATTTATATATAATAAATAAAAACTCTGTGTCGATAAATATAAAGCATTCAGAAGAAACATAAACTTGAGGTCCACAAGAAGGATGATCCAAAGGTCCTTCCAGGATAAACAACAAAAAAAGAGGATAAATACTAACTCTTAATGAAATAAATACAAACTGTCCAAGAATAAATATAAATTATAAATAATAAATATAAACTCACCTAGGATAAATACAAACTATCCCAAATTACTCTCTATCTTTTTGGAACAATGGCAAGATAAATATAAATTAGTATAGATAAATATAAATTCTATATAATAAATATCAACTATATATAATAAATAGAAACTCTATAGAGATAAATACAAACCATCGAGAATAAATACAAACTCAAGATCCACAAATTGGATGATCCAAAGATCCTCCCAAAATAAACAACAAGAAAAGAAGACAAACATTAACTCCTACTAAAATAGACAAATTATCTAAGGATACACACAAACTTGCTCAGGATAAATACAAACTATCTCAGATTGCTCTTGTCTAGGATAAACACAAACTAATCCTAAATAAACACAAACTTCCTATAATAAAATATGAACTATGTATAATAAATAGAAACTTTGTGTCGATAAATATAAACTATCTAGAATGAACACAAACTTAATAATATTTGGAGCCATATTTATATTTATTTGGATGGTTTATTTGTCTCCATAGAGTTTCTATTTATTATACATAGTTTGTATTTATTGTATGACATTTGTATTTATTCTAGACTAGTTTGTCTTTATCTGATCATGGGTTCATAAAGGACAAGAGTAATCTAGGATAGTTTGTGTTTATCCTGGATGAGTTTGTATTTATTATTTAGAGTTTATATTTATCCTCAAATAGTTTGTGTTTATTTCAGTAGAAATTAGTATTTATCCTCCTTTCTTGTTATTTATCCTACGAGGATCCTTAGATCATCCAACTTTGGAACTATAAGTTTTGTTATTCTGGATAATTTGTTTTATCTCCATAGAGTTTTTATTTATCATACACAGTTTATGTTTATTATATAGAGTTTATGTTTATTCTGGATCAGTTTGCGTTTATCTTGCCATTATCTCAGCAAAAAAAGTAGAGAGCAATCTAGGTAGTTTGTATTTATTCTGGATGAATTTATGTTTATCCTTAGATAGTTTGTATTTATTTCAGCAGGAGTTAATGTTTATCTTTCTCTCTTATTGTTTATCCTGAGAGGATCCTTGGATCACCCAACTTGTGGACCTTGAGTTTGCATTTATTCTGGATGGTTTGTATTTATCGATGTAGAGTTTCTATTTATTATGCATAGTTTATATTTATTACATGAAGTTTATGTTTATTCTAAGCCAGTTTATGTTTATCCTGTCATAGGTTTATAAAGGATAGAGAGCAACTTGGGATAGTTTGTATTTATTCTGGATAAGTTTGTATTTTTTATTTGAAGTTTATATTTATCCTCAGATAATTTATGTTTATTTCAGTAAGAGTTAGTGTTGATCCTCCTCTCTTGTTGTTTGTCTTGGGAGGATCCTTGGATCATCCAACTTTTGAATGTTAAGTTTGTATTTATTCTGAACAGTTTGTGTTTATCTCCATAGAATTTCTATTAATTATATGTAGTTTATATATATTTATTATACAAAGTTTATATTTATTCTGGACCAATTTATGTTTATCCTGCCATTGTTTCAAAAAATGCAAAGAGCAATCTAGGATAATTTGTGCTTATCCTAAGCGAGTTTATATTTATTATTTAGAGTTTATATTTATCCTTAGATAGTTTATATTTATTTCAATAGGAGTTAGTGTTTATCCTCCTCTCTTATTCTTTATCTTGGGAGGACCCTTAAATCATCCAACTTTTAGACCTCGAGTTTGTATTTATTTTGGACGGTTTGTATTTATCTCCATAGAGCTTCTATTTATTATATGCAGTATATGTTTATTATATAGAGTTTGTATTTATTCTAGATTAGTTTGTGTTTATTCTGTCATTATCCAAAAAGATAGAGAACAACTTGGGATAATTTATATTTATCCTGAGTCTACTTGTGTTTATTATTAGGAGTTTGTGTTTATTCTCGGATAGTTTATATTATTTTAGCAGGAGTTAGTATTCATCCTCCTCTTTTATTGTTTATCCTGCGAGGATTCTTGGATCACCCAACTTTGAGTTTGTGAGTGCCAATAGCCGACAGTACCCCAAGAGCATGCAGACCCACAGCCTACCAAGAGATGGGTTATGCAGCGGGTAGTTAAGGGCTCCCATATCCTATGTAGTCCTTTTGTCCCACTATCTTCAAGTACTCCAGCTCCCATAAGAAAGTCCAGAAAGAAGTTAGTCATAGTAGGGACGACACTGAGGTAAGTAGAGTTGTAATTTATTAAAACATTCATACTTGATTAACATCCAACATATGAATGCGACATGCAAGATTTTTTTTAGACTAATCGTGACTTCTCCAGCTTACAGCTTCTGGATGATGGGGATCGTAGGCATATCCTAGATTTTTTAGAGTAAAAAATTGATCGGCATGCAGTCCTTATTTATAAAATTTTGATGTCTTTTGAACTGATTCTCTGTGGCTTTGACACTAATTTCGCCATATAGGTCATTGGTTTGGAGTGATGGCATCAGCATCATCAACCGGCTACAGATTCATGACATCCTATTTGAAAATTTAATAAATGATGATGTAAGTATTATGCACATAATTATTAAATAATAAAAATATATGCAAATTAATTTATATTTTTTGCAATGGACTATGTAGGTCATAGATATTTTTGGTTCCTCTTGTAGCAGCACGCATTGACCGATCCATTAATGTATTTGGAGTCTACCTTTATGTTGTGATCCTTCTTTGCAGTAATTATTTTGTATTATTCATGTAATATCATGTTTTGGTCTAGCACTATGTACCCTAACATATGTTTTATTTTTTTCTTTTAGAGCATGTTGATGAGCACATGAAAGGTTTTCGATAAAGCTATACGAGATTGCATGCCTTATTCATCGACTGAAATCATGCAGATGCTTGTGCTTATATGCTTATCATTACACTGGAATCTGTTTATTGTGGATATAGAGGACATATATTTCAGACACTACACATTTGTGAGTGGTTGAAAGTATAGAGTGGTAACTAGAAGAATTATGAGTAATGATCATGTTTATGGAATATTGTGCATACTCATGCATTGCTAACAATATGACTGATTTTCTATCTTATATTTGTAGGTGACTTAGTTGACTAAGACGGCATAAGATGTCTACTCTATTAATATAGGCAGTTGACTGCTCTATTTTGTTAACTACCACAATAGGATACCGAATAATTGTGCTAATAATTTGATTTACCAGTGTCTTTACATAATACACATAAAAGGCATGATACATGTAAACAATATGCTTTTTTCGAAATAATAGAATGTGCCAAATTATGTAATTATAAATGCCAACTAAACTATTCTTGTCAAATGATATTTCATGCCAAATTATATCCGTGCCAGCTAATGCACCGTGCCAGCTAATGCACCATGCCAACTAATGGTCTGTGTTAAAAATAGCTCGTGCCAACTAATGGTCTGTGTAAAAAATAGCTCGTGCCAACTACTTCACCATACCAAATAATGTATTATGCCCCTTATATTATTAGAACAAATTTTGTTTCTAATTTTCAGCCCCATATGTGCCAACACACATCCGTACCAACTAATGAAACATATCATTTGTTTGTTTATTGACTATAAGCATGAACTTTTTTGTAGGTTTGATTGTGCCATCTATATTATGTATTTTATGGAGAGTATGGCAACGGAAGCCTAGGTAACAATTATGGATGCTCGTGTGCCAGAGTTGTATGCTAGATATGCTGCGTAGATGATGTCGCGAGATAGTATTATTATAGTTTACTTTGTGCTAGCTTTGTGAGCATGTGTCTTGGCTCCACTCTTTATATGTGCACATTTGTAACATATTTGTATTCTATCAAAATATTTTGGGTTGTATTATGAATAAACTTATATGAAAACTTTTTTCTGAAATAAAAATTTAATTGCTATAATGAAACTATTATTTTCATATATGAAATATTTGTAATAGGTGAATCGAGTTTGTTCTCTGTGATTCTTGCTGTAACATAATAGGTGGAACTATTATTGCTACAATAGATTTGATGACATCTGAGTTTGTTCTCTGTGATTCTTTAAACTTATTTACAGACATTGGTATCATGTTTGTTGATAGGTTAGATAATTGTTCAATTTTATAATTGATGTGATTATTGTTTCCCAGATATTTTTGTGTTTGAAGTTATGATAGGTTAATTTGTGCTTATCTATACGAAGTGGTTTTTATATGCACTTTGGATCTTGAAATCAAGGACATGTCTGTTGTCATACTAATAATAGAGAATGAGAGAGGAGGATAAATTAATTTTGATGGAAATAAATACAAACTCACAAGAATAAATATGAATAACCTAATAATAAACACAAATTTAGAAAGTTGTAATGTTGTCTTGTATGAGACCATGGCAGGATAAATTGAAATTATCCTAGAATAAACATAAACTCCTTATAATAAATAGAAACATCATATAATAAACATAAACTCTGGGACAATAAACACAAACTATCCAGAATAAATATAAACTCGGATATCAAACCTTAGATAATCCAAGGATCCTCCCAAGAGATGAACATTAACTTCTGACAGATAAATACAAACTATGCCAGGATAAATATAAATTCCATATAATAAATACAAATAAGCTTAGGATAAATAAAATATTGGAGGTTACTCTCTATCTTTATGGGACCATGATATGATAAATATAAACTATCTCAGAATAAATACAAACTTCATATAATAAACACAAACTCGATATAATAAATACAAACTCTATGATGATAAATACAAACTGTCTAGAATAAATACCAACTTGAGGAATAAAACTTGGATGATCCATGGGTCCTCTTAGGATAAACAACAAGATATGAGAATAAATACTAACTTCTAATGGAATAAACATAAATTATGAGAGGATAAATATAAACTCCATATAATAAATATAAATAGGTTCAAGATAAATACAAAGATTAAGGTTCGCTCTCTGTCTTTTATGGAACCATGGCAGGATAAATACAAACTATCCCAGAATAAACACAAATACTATATAATAAATGGAAAGATGATATAATAAACATAAATTCTACAGTGATAAATACAAACTATCTAGAATAAACATAAATTTGAGGAATAAACTTGGGTCATCTATGCATGGATCCTCCCCAAATAAATAATAAGATATGAAGAAAAATATTAATTTCTGATGAAATAAATATAAATCATGTTAGGATAAACATAAACTCTATATAATAAATATAAACAAACCCAAGATAAACATAAATATTGGGAGTTGCTCTCTATCTTTTATGGGATCATGACAGGATAAATACAAATTATTCTAAATAAATATAAACTCTATATAACAAATACAATCTCAATATAATAAACATAAACTTTGTGATGATAAATACAAATCGCTCAAAATAAATACAGACTTGGATGTCAAATCTTAGGTTATCTAAGGATCCTCTCAAGATAAACAACAAGAGAGGAGGATAAACATTAATTTTGATAGAATAAATATAAATTATGTGAGGATAAATACAAACTTTATATAATAAATATAAACAAGTTCAGAATAAATCCAAACTTTTGGGCTTGCGTTCTCTATCTTTTATAAGATTATGACAGGATAAATACAAATTATCTTAGAATAAATATAAACTCTATATAATAAATAGAGACTTGATATAATAAACACAAACTCCATAATAATAAATACAAACTATCTAGAATAAATATGAATACAGTTTCAAAAATTATCAAGTTTCTATTTATTATGTGGTAGTTTATGTTTATCATCGTAGAGTTTATGTTTATTATATCAAGTTTTTATTTATTATATGGAGTTTGTATTTATTTTGAAATATTTTTATTTATCCTAGTATGATTCCATAAAAGATAGAGAGCAAGCTCCAAAGATTGTGTTTATGTTTATTATATGAAGTTTGTATTTATCCTCACATAGTTTGTATTTGTTCTATCAAAAGTTAGTATTTATCCTCTTCTCTTATTGTTTATCCTATAATGACCCTTAGATGACCTAAGATTTGATATCTAAGTTTGTATTTATTTTGAGTAGTTTATATTTATTGCTATAGAGTTTGTATTTATCATGTCAAGTTTCTATTTATTATATGGAGTTTCTGTTTATTTTGAGATAGTTTGTATTTATCCTATTATGCTCTCATAAAAAATAGAGAGCAACCCCCAATGTTTGTGTTTATCCTGGGCTTATTTATACTTATTATATGGAGTTTGTGTTTATCCTAGCATGGTTTATGTTTATTCCATCAGAAGTTAGTATTTTTTCTTATATCTTGTTGTTTATCCTGGAAGGGGACTCATAGATGATCCAAGTATTATTCCTTGAGTTTATATTTATTCTGGATAATTTATATTTATCACTACAAAGTTTGTGTTTATTATATCAAATTTCTGTTTATTACATGAAGTTTGTATTCATTTCGGGATAGTTTGTGTTTGTCCTACCATAGTCCCATAAAAGATAGCAACCCCTAATATTTATCTTTATCTTGGATTGATTTTTATTTATTATATAGAGTTTGTATTTATCTTTGCATCGTTTGTGTGTTTATTCTATCAGAACTTAATATTTATCCTTCTTTCCTGTTGTTTATCCTAGGGGCATCTTTTGGATGAACGGATTATTTAGGAGAAAATTTTGTGTTTATTATGGAGAGTTTCTATTTATTCTAAAAAATAGAATTTAAGATGGATAGGAGTAATACATTCATTTAGAACAATATATAACCATGTATCTTTACATTTTAATGACTGAACATTATATATATTACTTACATGGGTCAGTTTATATAAAAATACTTTGCATTATACATAATATATTGATTCACAACTATGTACAATCATATATCTTTACATCTTAGTGATTGAACAAATCATATACATCACTTGTATATAACACCTATCCAAGTCAAAATAGTGCCCATCATAACAAAATTATAACCATATGATCCAAAATACTGATGAACCTGCACGATCGTCGAATTTCTCTTTCTTAGATGATTCACCCCTAATGCAGGCTTCAAAATTATCTCTCTGTATAAAATACAACCATCCAATAAGTCATAAGAAAAAGATTCTCTCAAAACATAACACATAAATTAAATATGAAGATGTAGCTTTTACTAATGTTTGTCTTATTCGAATATTATGATCCTTTTGATAATATTTCTCATATATCTATTGTTTCTTCACTGCAACCTCCATTGGATGCTTGAATCTACTGAGCTTTTGGTAATCTTTATATTTAAAAACTAGAGGATCTCACTACGAGAAATTTTACTATTAGCGATGGCTCACTGTTGCTAATTGATGGTCGAAACAACCCTAGTCACTACTTGCCTCTATTAGCGATAGCTTTTTTAGCCGTCGCTAATAACTACTATTAGAGACGGCATTTGAGATGACTATATTTCATAGCTATTTATTTTTATTTTGAAACCAAATTTTAAAATTTTTTAAAAAAATTAGCAACGGCTATTTTGGTACTAATGTCATCATTAATACCATCGATAATAGTTAATTTATTTTAAAAAATCTATAATAATATTTTTAAATATTTTAATTAATTATAATCAATTATAGTTTTTAATACTTATTATAATTAAATTTAAAGATAATATGATAATTATAATAAAAAATTAATTATATTATATTATATTAAAAATATAAATTTTATAATTTTATAAGCAGTATCAAAAAATATAATATATCAAAACAAAGAAAATCAGGTTTGATCCTCCTCATCATCCTCCTCCTCATCCTCCTGCTCCTCTCCAGCAGCTGGTAGATGAGAGTCGGATGTCTCAGCATCTTAAAATAAAAAAATAAAATATTATTAATAAGTTTTGATATAGAGACGTATCTTTCAATACAATGGCATATTTTTCAATACACTCCTTCAATTTTTTAACAGATTATTTTTATATATTTTGTTTGATGATATGAAGCTATAAATACCTTCGGTCCATTAATTAGATGGTTAAATTAAATTTTTATCTCCTAAATCCTATTTTTGAATTATTAATAAATTTTAATATGAAAGTGTATATATCGATACGAAAGTGTATATTTCAACGTACTTCTCTAATTTTTGAATAGATTGTTCCTACATATTTTATTCGATGATACGAAGCTATAGACACCCCTGACCCATCAATTAGATAGTCAGATTAAATTTTTAGCTCCTAGATCTCCTTTTCCGGCTCAAGTCTAAATATGTAAAGCTTCTAAATATAAAAATTTAAATAAGTAAAAGAGTTTATTAATAGAATTATCTAATATGATGGCTGGAACAATGAGCTCAGCTGATCGTGCAGCTATGAATCTCGAAGAATCTCCATGATCGTATCGCAGACAGCATCCCGAAAGTTCTCAGATCATTGGTTCAAAAGCCTCTACATGACCTCCTCCATATGCGCATCGCTTCAAGTCTTGGACGTTGAGACCTGTGAGGATGTCAAAAAATATCGAGCTGCTGGAGAGTCGAAGCTATGGCCAAGTCCTATGATTCGACTCCTACTCATCCCTTTGATGACCCTGAGCCATCCCTCAAGGTCAAGGAGGGACTGAGTGGATGGGTCATCATCGTGCCGCACAATGATGACGTACTCTGTGTAATCCATCTATATAGTTCAAAAATATATTAATTCTAATATATATATCAGATCCTATAATAATTTAATAAATATAATTTAAAATTCTTACCACGATCTATCGTAACCTAAAATCTAAATAATCATCAGTCCTCCTAGACTGGTGTGTGGCCTACCACAACCGTAGCTGGCCTGATGGATGACCCAGCTACCATATCTATAATAAATAAATAATAAAATTAAATTAATTAAATCATATATATATAAGAGTTTTATATTTCTAGTGAAGAGTTTTGGTATAAATTTTTTACTAGTTTGTCGGCCACAATATATGTGCCGATGGAGCCGCCCTTGTGCCTAATCGGATCCTGCTGGATGGTTCGATTTTGTCAAACCCTCTGCCACCTACTAGAACACTTCTCGCTACTCCACTGATCCCAGAGGGCCTCCCATACATCCTTCCGCATCCAGTGATCCCTATAGGACCTCCAGTCTGATGGTGATTAGAAATGAATTGCTTGATGGCAGACTGCCTGAGGCTGTAGAGGCCATCTCGGAGCCTCCATGTGGCCACCTCATCGAAGGTCCGACGGCCAGCCTCCTCATCTTGGGGAGTCTCAAATTGGATAGCACTCCTGCAAGATAAAATCGAAGCATATATTAATAAGTAGAATACAAATGTACTATAAATTTAAAATTAATATTTTTGATTTATCTGAAATATCTCTCAGGCTGCATCACGAGCTCCAGATGGCTAGCTAGAGAACTAGTTCATCGATCCCGGCATCAAGCGTCAGATGATGCTGGTAACCACATGAGATACTTTAGGCTCTCTAAACGTATTGCAAAATTGATTTTGAAAATAAATGTTAACTTTAGAATGGCTAAATTCTAAATATATTAATTGAAGTTATAGTACTTACGGATAGCTCTGAATGTGGATGAGCTCTCTATCTTTCGATCGAGTTGGAGGTGCCATGAGCTGGACAGATCCTCGACCACGGCTCTGTGTTTGAGAGTCAGTCGCTACAGTGTGTGACTGTGATGTCATTGGTGACCTCCTATCGTTCGAACCTGAACATAAAATATCTAATTAAAGAATGTTATATTAGTTAGCAAAGAACAAAATAACATAAATAAGAATATCTAAAATATTAGAGTTTACTACCTAGTGTGAGAGGTGCAGAACCATGCGAGCTGGCTGCATGAGAGATCTCTCCTCCAGAGCTCTCTTCTCATCTATGATGACTCTGATCTCGAAAAGACATGATCTATAATCTCTGAAAATAAAATAACTATGTATCATATTGGATTAACTGTGTACCAGAATAAAATAACTATGTATCATATTGGATTAACTATGTACCAGAATAAATAACATGTACCATATTTATTTATCTGTATATCATGATATCTTAACTTTGCACCATATTCATAAAGTAACATGGTATTTATATGGTTGGAGTAGAAACAATATTATAATGGTTTGATTAAGAACTGTGGTTGACATAATTTATCTAGTTTTTAAAATACTTTTATATCAATTTATCTATATTTTATTTCATTGACGGGACCAGTAGACCAACATATTATCATGTATTACTGGATGAGAATCACTTTTCTGCTGATATATTGCAGATGCTAACTAACAATCTTATATAACATCTGATCTCTCTAATGGAGGATCGACATCAATTGATAGGTCTAGAGATAGGTCTGCTGTGGTGCACTATCTATCACAGATCAAGGACAAAGTTAAAGAAATTATATATGGATGGCAATGCAAGATTTAATTATATAATTATGGATGACAATATAAGATTTAAAATAATATATTTTATCCATCAATAGTCCAATAGTCGGTAACTAAGTTAATTGAAATTGAAAAATTAGAGTAATCGATATGCCTTAAGCCTAAATCGATATGAAGGGGTATATTTTAATATACTGCTTTGATTCTCAAACGAATTATTTTTATATATTTTATTCGATGATATGAAGCTATAGATATCTCCAACCCATCCATTGGATGGTTAAATTGAATTTTGAACCCCTTGTATCAATCGCTTCCGTCTCAAGTCTAAACCGACATAGAGGAGTATATTTCGATATACTCCTTCAATTCTCGAATGAATTATTCCTACATATCCCATTTGATGATATGGATGTATCTACACCTCTATCCCATCCATCTAAGAGGAAAAGAAGATCGCTCAGATCTGGCATTAAAAATAAGGCATTACAAGTTCCTCTGCACCTTTAACCATGAGGTGGCTGCAAGTGGTTGTTCGCAATGTAATGGACCATCCAAACTTGCCCTACAACTATAATAACAAGAATAAAATACATCACCTCCATCAATCTCTCTCTAGACTCTTTACATTACAAAAATTGGACTATTAGCAACGGCTAATAGTCATCCCTAATAGTTGATTTGTCGTTGCTTATATTATTAGCGACGGCATCGCATTGCTAATTGGTGGTCGAAAAATCTTAGTCACTAATTATCTTTATTAGCGATGGATTTATTAGTGGTCACTAATAATAAGTATTAGTGATGGCATTAGCGATGACTAAATTTTGTTACTATTTATTTTTTTATTTTAAATAAATTTAAAAAAATTTAAAATAATTAGGGATGATCATGTTGTCTCTAATACTTATTAGAGATATCTAAAACCATCACTAATATCATCGATAATATTTATTTATTTTTAAAAAATATATATATTGTTATTAGTAATAACTTGTCATTAGTAATAGTTAATTTATTTTTTAAAAAATCTATAATAATATTTTTAAAGTCTATTTAATTAATCGTAATCAATTATGGTTTCTAACACATGTTATAATTAAAATCTAAAAATAATATGATAATCATAAATATAAAACTAATCATATTATATTAAAATATAAATTATATAATTTTACAAGTAGTATCAAAAAATATAACACATCAAAATAAAAAAATCAGCCCAGATCCTCCTCGTTGTCCTCCTTCTTGTCCTCCTACTACTCTCCAATAGCTGGTGGATGAGAGCCGGATATCTCAGCATCCTGAAATAAAAAAAATAAAATATGATTAATAAGTTTTGATACAGAGATGTATTTTCGATATGAAGGTGTATCTTTCCATATATTTTTTAATTTTCGAATAAATTATTCCTACACATTTCATTCGATGATACAAAACTATAGACACATCTGATCCATCAATTGGATAATTAGATTGAATTTTTAGCCCCTAGATATTCTTTCTCAGCTCAAGCCTAAATATATGAAGCCTCTAAATATGAAAACTTAAAACAAGTAAAAGAGTTTACTAATAGAATTACCTAATATGATGATTGGAACAATGAGCCCAACTGGTCACGTAGCTATGGGTCCCAGAGAATCTCCATGACCGTATCGCAGACAGTATTTCGAAAGTTTTAAAGTCACTGGCTCAGAAGCCTCTGCACGACCTCCTCCACATGTGCATCGCTCCAAGTCTGGAACGTTAAGGTCTGTGAGGATGTCGAAGAGTATCGAGCTGTTGGAGGGTCATAGCTGTAGCTGAATCCTATGACCCAGCTCTTACTCACCCTCCGGTGACCCTAAGCCATCCTCAAGATCAAAGAGGGGCTAAGTGGATGGGCCATCGTCGTGCCGCATAATGATGTACTCCATGTAATCTGTCTACACAGTTTGAAAATACATTAGTTCTAAACATACATATCAGATCCTATAACAACTTAATAAATACAGTTTGAAATTCTTACTATGATCTGTCCCAACCTAGAATCTAAATAATCATCAGTCCTCCTAGACTAGTGTGTGGACTCCTACAACTATAGCTGGCTTGGTGGATGACCCAGCTGCCATATCTATAATAAATAAATAATAAAATTAAACCAATTAAAGCTTACATATAAGAGTTTTTATGGTTCTAGTGAAGATTTTTAATCAGTCTATCGATGACAATATGTGTGCCAATGGAGCCATCCATGTGTCTGATCAGATCCTACTGGATGGCCTGATTCTATCGAGCCCTCTACTATCTACTGGCATACTCCTCGCTGCTCCATTGGTCACAAAGGACTTCTCATATGTCTGCCTGCATCCAGTGATCCTTGTAGGACTTCTAATCTAATGGCGACTGAGAACTAGAATCCTTGATGACGGATTATCGTAGGCTGTATAGTCTATCTCGAAACCTATGTGTGGCCACTTGCTCGAAGATCGGATAGCCAACCTCCTCATCCTGAGGAGAAAAGAATTGGTAGTACCTCTGTAAGAAGAAGCAAATATGTATTAATAAATAAAATACAAATCTATCGTAAATTATTAAATTAATACCTTTGACTTACTAGGAACATCTTTCAGGCTACATCATAAGCCCCTAACGGCCAACTGAAAACTCATTCATCAGCCCTAGCATCAATCATCAGATGATCCCGATAATCACACAAGGCACGAAACTCTCTGTAAATGTGCTACAAAATTGATTATGAGCAATAAATATTAGACTTTACAATGACTAAATTTAAACATATTCAGTAAAGATATAGTGCTTACGAGCGGCTCTAAATATGAATGAGCTCTCTATCATCCGATTGAGTTAGAGGTACCGCAAGCTGAGTAGATCATCTACCATGCCTTTGTGTCTGGGAGCCAGTCACTGATACGTGTGATTGTAGGGTCACTGCTGACCCCTTGTCATCTGAACCTGAGTGCAAAATATCTAATATAAAGAATGTTATATTAGTTAGCAAAAGATAAAATAACATAAAATGAGAATATCTGAAGTGTTAGAGTTTACCGCATGGTGTGAGAAGTGCAGAATCCTGCGAGCTAGCCGTATGATTGCTCTCTTTTCGAGAGCTCTGTCTTTGATTGGCACAGCTTAGACCTCTGAAAGACATAATGTATAATATCTAAAAATAAAATAAATAGATTCACTAATTAATTATATAATTATAGATGGCAATACAAGATTTAAAATGATGCAAGATAAATAATTAAAATGGATCAAGGATTATATACTTAGCACTACTAATCAGCCTCTTCAGATGTCTGGTACCCTTCGAATTCTTCTTCCGATTCTTTCACTTCTTCCACCTCTTTCTCTTCTTCTAGTTCTTCTTTTTTCTCTTCTTTTCTTTTTTGGATAGGATTGCTCTTTAAAACAAATCAGTTGGATCTATCTCCTCATGTTGGCCATCATGTACGAAAATTTCTGGAGCATCCAACTCGACATCTGAAGATCAATAAACCCTAATGTTTCATCATCTTGAAAGTATTCTGACAATTGAGACTCTTCTTCTTCTTCGAGCATGTAATGAATGGCTCAAGACTTAACTATACATACAGCCCACCAATCTTCCTTCCTCCCTCTTTTGATGGAAAATGAGTATAATATACTTGAGCAGCTTGTTGGGTTAGCACAAAAGGGTCATTGACATATGCTTTTGATCCATGTTTGATTTCATAAGTCCATATCATATATTAACCTTCATACAATTATCGGTATTAAACCATCGGCACTTAAACAGAATGACACTATTAACACCTAAGGGGTAGATCAACTTGATCACTTCTTCGAGGATTCTATAATAGTCACTCTCTGCCTCTGCCCATCAGCTATCTTTTATACACACATCACTATTTATTATATTTTTATCTTCTCCATATTGCTGTGTGTAAAATTTGAAACCATTTACGTTATGGCTATTATAATATATCACGTACTTTATTGATCTGTAACTTAATGGTCTTAACTTCTTAGATATAGATTCATTGCCTTGCATGACTTGTATATTATAAAAAAATAAATTAAAAAATTAAATTAAATAAAATGATAATGGTTGCTTAGCAGTTGATGGAACCAATTTGTAAAGTTCTGTAAGCACTAAGTAAAAATTTCTTCCTCACTTTTCATCAGGTTATCCCATCTCAAAATCTCATCATATTACCTATACATGCATAAGATAAGTATAGGATGATAAATGATTAAAGAGTTGAGATTGTGATAGATACTTGTCATGCCCAAATTCGAGATAAAATACGGCCATGCTACCGGAGGATGGAGCTCACGATAACACGAAGCCAATCCATCATAATCATCTAAAATTTATCAAATAAAAAGATTCAATTTCATTATTCGTCAAATAATTGAACCAATATTGGTTCAGAGCATCTAAATCCAAAAGCAAGTACCAATCCAAATCTCAACATTCATAAATAACTTACTATAAGTTCATGATCGTCATATATCTAAACCTCATTTACAAAATTTTCAAGCTTGCATCGTAGATCTCCAAATCTGAATTTTTTTTACCGGTCCTAACCTTATTCCTCTATTCAAACAAAAAGAAACAAAAAGAATATGAGCTACACTAGTCCAGTAAGTAGAACTTGCGCTTCCTTATCAGATCAAGCATAAATTTTTTTTATGATAATATAATATTTAGAAAATAACAGATAATACAAATAAAGCATTTCATAGAGCATATACTAAAAC
>KE504799.1:944702-971072 GCA_000441515.1 Elaeis oleifera | reverse complement strand
AAAAGACAACTACTCTCTCTCTCTCTCTCTCTCTCTCTTCTTTGCATTTACGATACATTGAGGGGAAAAAATAAGATAAGTATGTCACAATCAGTAAAATGGTAGACAAGCCGAGACAGGAGTCCAAGACAATTGCCACCAGTCCTATCGAGCCCCTCCTTGTCCGCCCTCTAAGGACCATGATATGGCACCATTGATGTTAATCATGACCTTATTTTCTTTCTCCATCTCCATCTCGACTTTACATATTTCTTTTAGATTTATGTTTTAGCAATCCTATATCCTCTCCTTACTATTTGTCATTGACAGCTGCTCTAGCACCACTCTTGGTTAGAGTTTGTCCAAGTTTATTGGGATGGGCTGTTTTTCTCTTTCTTTGTTTTCCTTCTCTTTTCCCTCCCATGATATTTTAGTGATATCTATATCGCAAATTATATGATGATAACAAACACTTGCAATTATTGGGACTTAATTTCTGGAAGCTGATAGTGCAAAACTCTTGTTTTCAAAAGCAAATCAAGGTGAAAATATTCTGATGATAATGTCCATCAGAAATTAAAGAAATCATATTTATATGTGAAAGCAATTGGATTCCTATGAACTATCTTGTACTTTGATGAGATTGGGATGAGAAGGGGGAAAGCCTGCTTTTAAATTTGATGTTGATGTGAAGGATGCCAGAGTGGGACCGATGAAAAAGGATGCAAAGAGTGAGTGATGTCAATCCCCTTGGTCTCCTCCCATTAGCATTTCCGTTCCCTTTTAGGTTGGATACGTCAAACCCTAAAAGCAAGGTTTTAAGTTTGGTTGAGATCACATCTGTTTAGGCAGATAAACCAAATTGACCCTGAATTTTGGGTTTAGGTCAATTTCATTGGTTTTGGTCAATTTCAGCCAAAATTTATCTAGGTGCTTGTTTAAAGTTTTGATTTGCTGTTTGCTATTATTATTGTAGTCATTTCTTTTTATTTAAATATATAAGCTATATAATGCCAATTTAAATAGATTTTCTTTCTTTTTCTTAAGTTGAGAAAGAGTATAGATACATACGACCAAAGCCTCTAATATGGTCCTTAAAATAGTAGTTTACAAAGATTATTATAAACAACTAATTATGATACATTTCACAAAAAAAAATACTTTGTGTAGAATAAATTTAGCATTTCATAACTCGATGAATTGGTCGACAGGTGTCTCATTATTTCATCATCCCTATCAACACTCCCATCCATATTGTGATGAGACCAGTATTTGCATAATCTGCCTCAAAATAATGTCTAGTACTGAACAGAGAAATGTAATTTATTTTATGCACTTGTCTCATTAGTTTATGAAATTTGTTATTTAACGAAAGAGAGTATATTCATCTGATATATTTAAAGCATTAGCATTAATACAGTTTAATGCAGCCTGAAAAAACCAAACTATATAAATTATATTCCTAAATAAGTTAAACACGATTAAATGATGGGAAATAACTTTCCTTGATTTTCTTTCTTAATTTTCTCTATTTTTGAATTTTCTGACTTTTTAACTAAAATCCGATATACAGAGAGACACTTGAAATTGCGAAAACCAAACTCTACCTGCAAGACCGAAATTGAAAATGAAACTGAAACATAGTGCTGTAACCTTGTTAGAGGGATAATTCCTTTGTCTTATCTCAATTACTTTATATTTTCCCCTCTTTCCCTCTATCTTCTTTGATTTTGTTTGAAGCAAAGAGAACACACAAGACCTTTCTCTTCTACTCAATTGAACTCTTTATTCTGTGTTTCGTTCATCTGTGTGGTATTCATTAGTTATTCAGTCGATATCTCGTAAACTCCATGAAAGGAGATGTAATTAGAACTTGGCTTTAAGATTTGATCCTAATACCGTCTGTCACCTGTGGAACACTGTCCATGCTAGATGCCTCCTTTCCCCTCTTCCCTTAGCAATCCATAAAAATTGTAGCCACTAACCATCTCAAGAAATCTGCACCCCAGATTTCCTCAAGAAAATGGGAGCCATGACATTTCTAAGTTTTTACTAAATTTTCAAATTTTAGATTCTGGTCAACTGAGGAAGTTCAATCCAACAAGATTTGGATTCTAATGGGAGAGAATGGTCTGGGCCCAAAAAAATTGTTTCCTCTCTCATTCCCTACGTCACAACACTTCTTTGCTCGCAAGTACATTCAAATATATTGAAATCAAATTTCAGTACTTTACCCAAACTTTCTATTTTATACTTAATGTGCATTACGGTGCCCACTTGCTAGAACTCAAGTCCAAGGATAACTAATCATGGATTCAGATATTACTGGCTATTATTTGGTGATGCAAATGGGCTTCGATATTATCATTTAACGTGATACTTCAATTTAAATTATGCTCATATTAGCTTCATTGTCTGCGAGGAGCAAGGCTTTTGCATTATAATTAAAACTCTGTGGCTCAGAGTTTGTGAGAGTGCCATTGGAATAGAGAGCATGCTCATCTACTCAATTCTTCACCAAACCAGCATAAACAAATGAGCTCTTCTTCTTTTATAAAATGCTTATCGCACATCCTAAAACAAAACTGGTTTACAAAGATCAGCTTATATTTTTGCAAACGACAGAAATGTGTGGGTATAGCTTGGCATAAAAGAGATAGGAATGCTGACAGTACTTATGCTTGGAAGAAGTTAACAAGTCATTAGTTCCATCTCCTACAGGGAAAGATTAGGCTGTTGCAGGGATAATTCACAACATTCTGGGTTGATAGATATGAAGTGACTATTGGCTGTTATCAGATTTAGACTTTTAATGTTGGCTAGCCTCATGGTGGCAATATCTGTCAAGCTTGATTAGTATGCTGTGATGGTTGAATATATTGATACCAAACCTAAATCATTTCTGTAGTACTGAATATGGTTGGATAGTTTTTTTCTAGTTTATTCTACTGCTGATATTGTGTTTTATTCATTCAGGCTACTCTAATGGCAGAGCTGATGCTTTCAGGCAAGGCATCAGACCGGCTGATTCAAATGTATTCTCCGTTTCTGGTTTTCGCCCTCTTTGCAATACTACGAGGACTTTTCTCTCACCCTCGACGCACAATTACTGCTGCATCTCATTCCTCTTCTGCTAGGAAGAAGAGGGCTTAATCAAAAACCAATTGGTGCTTTTCCATTTTGCACCATTCCATTGCTGAGAAATTAGTTAGGATCTTCAGTTATAGTTGAGAAACTGGGGACATGCAAGAAATTTCTGTTTCAAGTATTGTGCTAGAAATAATTTATGATCACCTAGATGATTTTGCCTTTGAATTTTGTTGTAGTTTTTCTGTCTTTAGTTCTGACCAGTGTTTTAACGACAGAGATACAATGCTCATTTAACAGGGCATCTATGATTAACTTTAGAATGTCGTGGTAAATTGTTACAATGATTTTAATGACATTAACTGTCTGAACATTTAAGAAACATTTACTACAAGATCATGGTCTTCAGAATTGAGACGGGGGATATGCATAAACCGTCATTGCAATTCTCCTCTGAAAATCGGTTAATTTACAGAAAACCAGCAGAGTGAGCAATCATTAGTTTACAGGCTCTCTGAATCTTCCATTCAAGGAAAGCAGTTGCAAGAGGACAGCTCCAGGTCCAGCGAATCTTCCATTCAAGGAAAGCAGTTGCAAGAGGACAGCTCCAGGTCCAGCATAACCCGGAGATCGACCAAATTTGTTGTGTTCTTGGATTTAATCTCAGATCTGGTCTGGCTTTGTACTTTGCATTTGTCGTCCTGGAGTCCTGCCTTGTTTTGCCCGAAAGTCATATATTTCTAGGGAACTCAAACGAGGCTGAAGTCCATGTTAATTCTCAAGTACTTGCCATACTGCCATGGCTGGTCTGTCATGCCTGCATCTTTGTCATGCAAACTTACTCCTTGTTCATGGTTTTTGATTAATGTAGATCTACAATTGACTACCTGGGCACTGTAGTATACGGTGACGGACATGGGATGGCCCGAGGAGTTGGCTGGAGCACTTCATTTCAGTCGTCGTTGCCCACTTGCCTCGGCATTGGGTCTTTATCATAGCCACCAATGTAACTGCAAACATGTTGGTTTGATTAGAAATTGGATTCAGATATGATTCAGTTGTACAAGAGCTAACTTTAGGTTGAGACTGATGAATCGTTTCTGATTCTTAAGCTGGAGTTGCTGGCATAAACTTCAGGCTGTGTGCTATATTCCAGACTTAGGTAATGGTATTCTACTTTGCTTAGGTTCCAGATCCAATTTAGTGCAGTGGTCAGTATATTTCACTTCTTACTGAAAGGTAGCAGTTTGAACCAATAATGATGCTACCAAACTAGGTTCTCAGAGTGGGAGAACTTTGTTGATTGTAATGTTTGCTCATTTATTTGACTCATTATTTGGCTTTTCCCTTTCAAATACAGCGACTTTGGTTGGATCGACACCAAATTAAGGCAGTGTTTGATTGTTAGAAACAGAGCTGCTTTTTTCTTTTTTGGTAAATCGGATGCATCAAATTAAGCTAAACATAATAGATACATCCGTCGGAATCAGAAAATAAAATATTTAAAAACTGAAAAGGAAGGTTAGCATGATATGTTCTCGTCTTTTCATGTGGTGCAGCATGATATTCCTAAATGCCTGAGAATGGAATGTTAATATCGAAAGAATATAGCTTAGTACGCACCTTTCAGTTTAAAAATACACTTTTGGGTGGAACAAGTTTAGCCGTGTGATCTTATAAGGAGTAGAATTAAAAGAACTTGCCTCATCCAACCAGCATTTAATACGTGTCATGCACATAAAAAGGAGGATGGATGGATTGAATCTTAGTCAACATCTTTTATACATTATGCTTTTGATTGCTAACCTAAAGACCCAAGCAAGGTGTGAGCATTTGGTGAAAAAAGGAGAATATTAACTGAAATTGCTAGCAGAAATGCAAGCTCTTAGTTATACATTATGGAGATGACTTTTCAAAAATTAATTTATCTAATCTATGGATATATAACTCAGTTGGTTCTGCACCCGACATAACCTGTCTTGATCAAAATACAGATATCATTCATGTATACGTAATACATACATGATATAATATTTAGGCTGGACCAATCTACAACAGGTTTTAAACCTATTTGGTGGTTACCATCCGAGCAGTGACTGAAACAAACCCGAGTCATTACGAATTGCTTGACACATGGCATGCGTAACTAAATGCCACTCACAAGTACACCCTTATTTTGATTCCACACCTACAATCACCTCCCCTAAAACCTAAGATCTCTTCGTTATGGGGCAAGTGTGACATGTGTCTTGCCATGAAAACAGTCTACTGGGCTTTAACCACAAAATAATGAACTTTAATCCAAGCACAGGAGGTCATGGCCGGTTCCTTGCAGGCATATGTGATTAATCCTAAACTCTAACATGATAGAAAAGAGAAGGCAACAATCGACTCCCTCAAAAAAGAATTGTTCTAGCACATTCACAGCTTTGTTGCCACCAAGGCCTTCAAGCTCGTCTCCTGTGGATCACCCGCTTGAAATCACCAGCTTGAAAGAGAACTTTGCTTAAGCCAGTGACTCATCACTATGAGACAAATTGTTCCCCTTCTTCACTTCTTCAAAAAAATACACAATTCAGACGCAAACCTAGTGATAACTTAATGAACTTCTGCATGATGCAATGATAGTCATCATTATATAAACTACCAATTATATTGTGGTTGTAATCACTGTTGTGGTTCCAAGCCAAATGCCTAGAAGAGTAGAAGATTCTGTTTGCTGAAATCTTATTCTTTGGTGCCTAACCTTCCTCATCTACCTATTCATGATCATTTTGTCTAGCATTATCTGAAGAGCGCCGGTTCAATTGCAGGACCTGGCAAAGTAAACTAGAAGATAATATAGATTGAAGTTGAAGACAAGATGTCAGAATAATGCACGGTATCATAATTTGTTTGGTTGGAAGATTTGGTAAGAGTCGTTGATCCATTTTGTGCTAACAAGACTAATACACTGATCACAAACCTCCACACATTTACTTTCGCAAGTCAATTAACTAAACAAAAGTTTCCTTAAATGGTTTAAAGCATCTAAATAGTCTAGTACCAATTGATAAGCTGTCAATTCCTTTCTAATTTTTTTAACTACTCTTTCCTTTCTCTACCTGATTTTTGGTAAGATTTCCTTTATCTGTTTAATGAAGTAAGATGGTTCACTCATGAGCAACTTAATGACAATTTGTGGGCAACTACTATGGTGATGGATTCGTCTCATTTCTATTAACACAAAATAGAAATTTAGAGATGGTTGTTGCCTCCACTTAACACCTGTCAGTATCATAGTTCTTAGTTCCAACTGCATTAAGACACCACGCTACTGTTTGGTGTGGAGGGCCGCATCTTACTAATTATTTCCCTTTCTAAAGTGGATTAGGTGGTTGCCAATGAAGAGCTGTCCCAATCCACTGCACTCATCATTTTGGTCCTTAGCTTGGTAATATTTCTGGAGTGGTATATGCACCAACTCCCATTTCTTGGACCCTTGTTTTAGCTACTGTATATGTTCAATCTTTTCTCTTGTAAAGCCGGTAGGTATGGGTCAATGAATGAGATTTCGGTTTCCACAATCCGACAAGAAAGATTAGCATTTTTTTTTTTTGTTTTTTGAGAAGAAGACAAGAAAAGATTAGCTGAGAAAGAAAGAAACAGACACACAATATCTTCATGCTACACTTGGGCAGGTCAAGTTATGGCTATCACTTGATCTCATTTAAAGTCAGGTGGCATACAAAGGACAATAGATTATGAAAGATGTGGCACCATATATGTCACTTCTTATGCAATTTTTGGTTGCTATCAAGCTTGTGAAATGGTAATCTCTATTTCGCTGTGCATTAAATAACTTTTATCAAGTTTGATTTTGCATGAATTAGTTTAATTAACCTAAACTTGTAGACATCTTGGAAGTCTTCAAATCATGCATGAAGCATTGGCCATTCATACGCCGATAAAGTTGACGAAGGGCCTGTACTGTATTACCAAGAAAATGTGTTTCTGTGAATTTTAAACAAAAACACTTTGAAATAATTATATTATCTGAAAAAATATTCCTTAAAAACCTGAAAAAATGCTTTTAGGAGAAGCTAGAAAACCTAGCTTCTGGTTCTGTTTTTTGCTTTTTACAGAGTGGACTTCTATTTCCAAGTAGCAAGAACCCTCCCACATATCAAAACGCCATCCTCTCCTGCATGACCTTCAAGATATCAACAAACACCTTACTATATTTAACGATCCTTAAAAACAAATACAAAGTTAAGCCATGGTTTACAAACTCCAAGTTCTTGAGACCTCTTGTACCAAACACATTAAAAGCTCCCTCAGCACCGGACGCCACAACTAGCCGTCACTTACGTTTAAAATCTAATTGTAACATGTAATACTTTGTAGAGGAAAGGGAGCATATTTTGCCATCTCAAGTTATAACTCAGAATGGGACATTCGAATTTGACACTCATATATATATCTCTTGTCGGTCATCATTAGCATCTTATTGGCCCTTTTATTTATTTATTTAGTTTTTGACATGGGTACAAGTGCCACATTAGGTGGTGTTATTATGATCTTGGACTTTGATCATTCTGATTCCTTTTCTTCAAGCGGTATTGTTCATTACAAGGACCTTGAAGTACTGATCTGTGGGCTGGCTGGAGAACTATAGATTGACAACAACGTGGACCAGTTGATAAGGTATCTATCTATTCTGAGTTTGTGATACCTTTGTCTTAGCATGGGGCCTAACTTTAAGATTGATGTTAGTCCACCAAACATAAGAAGAAGGAGAGTTAATTTAACTTGTGGCAAAGACCTTTCCAGAAAGCAAAGCATCACGAGCACTCTTCAATTCCCAAGGTGCCATCTTTTGGAAGCTTTTCTGAAAAGCTGTGGATCGGACTCAAATGGACCAATGGACTCAAAGGCGGTGTGGTGAAGTATTCTCCACTCCACGGCGGTAGTTTTCTATAGGAGAGATAAATAATAATCCTATTAAAATATGCCAAAGTAATAATTACACCCTCGGAGAATGGATGAGGTTCCTAGGGGATGATTTATTAACATCAAATTATATTATTATGCAAAGTAAAAGTAGAATTATCTTTAAATACAAATCTACGACAGATATTTATTATTTTTGATGCAGTTCAAAACTGCAACCTTTTTAATATAAAATCTATTTCTGATACTGTTCTTGAGTAACATTGTGCACCGTATGGAAGAAGAATATGAGACGTGGGTAGCTACCTTGCCTTCAAGAAAAGCGGCCAAGAAAACTTGGTCATTTCGTGTGAGCATAGATGTGAAAGTTTCTAATATTTCAGGGCTAGCTGAAATTACACAATGTTAAAAAATCTGGATGCAGACAACATCTTTTTTCCTTTTTTTTTTTGATGAAAAATGCACCCCATCTTGGTGGATCAATTATGCTATTGGAACTTAGGTTGGTCTTTCTTTCCTTATTCCGTTAGATACCCAAATCCTTCTAGAGCAACAATATTCTATATCAATGATTATATTGCCATATTTCTTTAGAAAAGAACGTAGACAAAGATTCCAATTCAATCTTAATTTAGATATTATACTCCACTAGTCAAAATCAAGATCTTGAAGGATTGAAGTCCTTATGTTCTGGCAAGCAAACCGATGTTCCTTTGTTATTTTGCATGGAGTCGAATAGGAATGCAAACTTATGGTCCAAACAATTTTCCTCGTAACACAATCATTTAAAATTTACCATGCAGTAGCAATAATGGAATGAACAAATTCAACAAATTTGAGTTGAATATAGTGAGATTGGATAGGAATCGAGATGGTGAGGTTCGACATGATTCGAGGTGAAGAGAAAAGCCGGCTGTGACTGAGTTCGAATAGAATTTGGGGCTCATCAAAAAAAGAAGATTCACTTGTCGGAGTTTGTTCCATGGAGTATCCTTTGATGCCCAAGACAAAAAACTTTAAGAAAATAGTGGAAAGAGATAAGAAGGCGTACATATAGGTCTTCTTGAGCATTGTTTACATAGAGAGCAATGGTTAACATCCCTTACCAAATTAGAAAGAAATGTCCCTTAACCACTCGATGGCAATCCGTGCACCATGATTAATGGTGCAAATCATGCGATAATGGCTCAATCATGTGGGATAAGTTGCAATATGCTCCAAAATTGATGGGATCATAATCATGTCTTTAGTGAGTTTTAATTACTTTTAATGTGCTTTGAATTGGAGTTACGTTCAGCCAATCTAATTGGGTTGGTATGATGGTTCTGATCGACAATTCAACTAATGTCAAGGTCAAAAGTTCAGTCGAGTGCAGAGGCCAGTGGCTTCATTGATACCTAGGCCGTCACCTTGGTTGGTTGCTGAGGTTTGATTGAGGAATATATTCCGTGGCACTCATGAATGAGTAGCATTCCATTGGATGAGTATTAATCTTCATCCAAGGTCAGTTGGTATGTCCAAATAGGTCTATAAATAAAAGATTATTAATTAATAAATGATCTTCCATAATAGTATTTTTGTTAGTAATGTAAACAAAGGCTAAGAAGTGTCATATTTTATTTGAGGGGGGGGAGCGTGGAGGATAAAAGAAGTGTCTTATTCAAATTTAAAATTTGCTGAAATGTAACACCTACCCTATTTTAAGCTGTACAATTTAAATCAATAGGCGGTTAGTCCAAACATCTGACTAATTTGTCTTGAAATAATCGCCATGGCTGGCTCTCGATTCGGGGTTGGTGGTGCAGATGCCACAAAGAACTTTTATTGCCGGGCTTCTAGCTCGAGTTTTGATGGTACCCACCTCAAGAGGGGCGTGTACTTTTGTGTATGGGTGAACCGAATCTCTCAGCCTTTTTTTGAAAACAAAGGAAAAGGGAGCCCTTCTCTTCCACTTGTCCTTCGATTCCCAAGCCACCCAGCTCCAAAACCTAAAGTCTGGGTGCTACTTTGTGTGCCTCACAATCCATATAATTACAGGACCACTGATCTTTGTTTAGCACCCATATAATATATAAGATCATGCAATATAAAAACACCCATAGTTTTACAACGATCTTTGGCTTTCTTGGTTTAGATTTACGTCAAAAAAGTTATATATGTTTTGGATGTTCCACAGGCCAAACTAGCAATGGGTCGGATTGGTATATCGAAATCAGAAAGACTCCATTCATGCTTGATCTAACCTCCCAGAAAGTTAGACCTAGTAATCCACACCTGACTAGCCTAGCGTTGCTTGCTATTTGTTCTATACCTTATATAAAATGATTGCATAGCTATATAGATGGACCTTCCAACTTACCTATCTAGTCACACAGGAACACTGGAAGCTTGTGATAGATATAATGATTGGTTGATATGTTAAACAAGGTTGCATTATTATAAGATTATATAAAAAAAAAGTTTGCAAGGAATTTGTATAGTAATTACCTCATATGTGATGCAAATTGCAACCTTCCTGACTTATTCAATGATAGGTGTTTAAGTGCTTAACTGTGGCATGACTCAGAAGTCAAATACCCCAACCCCTAGCTAATTAAAATCAAAGTTCTGATTTGTGAGTTTGTTTAGGTTAGTGAATTGAAGTATAAATTGTCACCCAATAGCTAGTACACAAGCTTTATAGCGAATGGGAGTCTTTCTTTGAAAACAAATTACTATATATATATATACACACACACACGAATCATTAGGAGATGCACCTAAAATCCTAGGATTTAAAAAAAAATAAAGTATTGTAGATATGTTTTGACAAAGAGCATATATGTGATTGAAAAGCTAAATAACCACCATAGTCTTTTCCTTTTTTTTTTTTTTCCAAAGAAGAACCACCGTAGCCTATTTGTAGTGCAAAATATTTCATATAACCTGTATATCACAATTTCGGAAAAACCCATTAACTTTCTATTACTGACTATATGTTCTTGATGAAGCAAACTAATTCTGGAAGAATCCTTGCCGAATTCTGTAATAAAGGAAAAACACAATTAAACTATGTGGTTATTCCTCTCTAACAATCATAACTGTTGGTTAAACTTCGAAATGATGAATATGTTATACTCTTTTCAAGTTAGGAAGGTTTCATCTTCTTGGATATTTTCATCGACATGCACTAAGCGACGAATTAATGACAATTCATCAGGTCTCTTCCTAAACATTTGATAGCACCTTTCTGAAAATTGCCATCTAATTGTCGCTTAGCAGCTAACACATTTTAAGAAAAGTTGGTAGCAACTATTAACAGTACTTTCCCACTATGGTTGTCCAGTTAGTTTCTTTGGTTCTCTATATTTTGAGTTTTATCAGATCTTCCATATTTTGCTTGCATGTCCGTTAATAGGGAACTTACCCCTTTAAATTCCCGCCACTCAAAGACTTCCATTTGTTTCCAAAATAGGCTGCATTGTACTCCTGGTTAACACATCCAACAAGCAACATGACCCCAAGGAGCACTCCACCTGAAACCCAAAAAGGTTATAACCTAAAATGACAAAAAGGACCAAGTTCCTTTCGTTGGAGTTTCCAATTTAAAAAAGATTTAAATAAAAAAATAAACTAATCTTATCTTCTAAACTTTAGTTATTTAGGTATGTTTGGTTGGGAAGAGTTGGACTCTAGGATTAGGAATAGAAATGCTTGATATATATGCTTTGATGTGACTCACATTTTAACTGTTTGATTGAAAAGAGTCTCATTTTTATTCTAATTTAGGAGAATAAGAATGTCCTAATTCTTCAAAATCCAATCCATACTCTTTTTTAATATCTAAATTCTTTAGACATGAACCAAATACATTAGATGAAATGGCCATTCTATTCTCATTCTAATCCATTTTAATTTTGATTTTTGTTGCGGTAGATTTCTGATCGCAGTCGGAGACGGTTGGAGTGGGTCAAAGACCATCAGAGTGGCGTTTCTGCAAAATAAGTTTCGATCGGAGTTGACTCTTAGGTGACCCTCCGATGGTCAAATCAGGAATCTGGCACAATAACTCTGATTTCAGTCGCAAGCCAAATATATCCTAGAAATACTTTTTCTTGGTTCTATATCAGATGTGAAAGCAAGTCCTCTTATTTAAATGGAAATCCCATTCCACTAAGTCCAAGTCAGACTTTAGAGGAATTGGGGTGATTAAATTGTCAATTACAATGTTTTCGAAACATCATCCCCTCTATCATCAACTAAAAGAGAAATTCTTTGTCCACTGTTCTTGATAGAAAAAAAATATGCTGCTTCACAGGATTAGGCCATGTAGCGCAATTAATATATGGGCAAGCATTTAATAGAGCTCCATTTTTTTCTCTTTTTTTTCTGATCAAAATATTTTTTCTTTTTATTTTATTTTACTCATATTTAGTCAGGATGTCATAGTAATAATAGGATGTCATAATAATGATATGATATCATGTTGTATCTTATATATAATTATCAAGATATTATGAAAATAACAGAATGTCATGATAATGGTATAACATCCTATTGCATCCTATATATAATTATTGAGGTGTCATAAAAAATAATAAGATGTTATAATAATGATATGGCATCTTATTGCATCCTATAAAAAAGGTTTATAAATATTATTTAGAATGTCATAACATTCAATAAAAAAATATTTAATTAAAAATTTGAAAAAAAAATTGAGCTACATTAACTAATTATGCTATGTGATCCTATTTGGTGAAACGGTGTATTTTTTTCCAACGAACGCGATAGACAAACAATTACTCTCAACTAAAATCTAGGGGGGAAGGTTGATTTCATTTTTTCAATTTATTTTTTTTAAAATAAAAAACTGTTACACCTTTAAACATAGGCCCCTTCTTGCCCAAGAAGCCGGCGTTTTGGACTGCCCAAGGTATCTCTCCTCTCCTATAATCGGTCAACCGTCCCCCACCGCACGCAGTCTCTCTCATACCATCCGATCGTTACCACAACAACAGATGACAGAGAGAGAAGGCCAGATTAAAGAAGAGGAGAGGAGAGGGCACAAAGAGAGAGAAACGAAAACCACCAACAATAACAAAAGATAACTCCTCCTCCCTCCCCTCTACCCTCCCTTGTTGATGGCCAACCCTGGCCTTCAACCCTCCACCATCGCCACCACCACCACCACCACCTCACCATGACTCACTTCAGCCGGAACTTGCTTCGTCTCGACCACAAGTTGGCCTGCTTCGTCCAGCTTGCCGTCGTCCGCCGCTTCTTCCACCTCCTCTGGGACCGCCTCCTCTCATGTTCTTGTGGCCGCGCCCGGTACCGGCGGCTCAACGGGTGCTCCCCGCCGCAGCTCATGGTGATCGAGGACGCTGCCGTGGCGGCCGCCGCCCCTGCCGCCGCGTGCAGCGACGTCGAGGTGGATTCCGATTTGGTGCCGCTGAAGGTCATTCTCCTCGGCGACTGCCATATCGGAAAACAAGCTTCATGGTACCAAAGTTTTGATGGATTTTAATTAATTATATAATTTTTAATTAAATTTTGGATTACACTTAATGCTAATTTATTGCGTTGTGTTAATTTGATGGTTGTTCTTATTGGCAGGTTAAGTATGTGGGTGATGTGGAGGAACAGAGGGGGTTGCAGATGACAGGACTGAATTTGATGGATAAGATTTTAGTTGTTAGGGGAGCGAGAATTGCATTTAGTATTTGGGATGTTGGAGGTTTGTTCTTTATTTTATTTTATTTTGGTCTTCTTGTTTTCTCTCAACACTAATTTTGTTGTTTCTTATTTACTTAGTTTTTAGTTCAACTTTCTCTTCCATTTTATTTATTTTTTTCACTGGTATTTTTAGGCGATCGTCAATTTCTTGATCATCTTCCCATTGCTTGTAAAGATGCTGCAGCGATTCTTATTATGTTCGATCTAACCAGCCGTTGCACTCTAAATAAGTAAGTATTGTCTCTAATTCTATCTATTTATTTATCTATTTATCATCTAATTCTTAAGTTTGAATTTCTGGTTTAGAGTAACATATTTATTTTGCGGTCTGGTTGAAAATTATGAGATTGGGAAATGGTCTTTGAGTAGAAGTTTAAGGAGGGCTTTAGATTTGTCAATATGCTAATCAATTCCATGTTTTGTGGTACTAAGTATAGCAATAAGAAATATGTATTTCATCTGAACCAAGTAATATATTTCATAGGTATGATGTGGATAAGCTTTGGATCTGCAACCTTATGATTTTTGTCCTTTATTTGGTTCAGTACTATCGGCTGGTATCAACGGGCAAGAAAATGGAATAAGGTATTCAAATCTATATCATCACTGCCCTAGAGCTTATGTTTGCTTAAAGAAATTATGATGTTATTATATTCTGGTAAGTTGTTTAAGCTGATTATATGAACTATTTCCCCTTTCTCCTGGATTCAGACGGCGATCCCTATCTTAATAGGAACAAAATTTGATGACTTTGTTCAGCTTCCTCTTGATATGCAATGGACAATTGTGAATCAGGTAATCTAAAATTTCATTTCCTTATGTTGATTGATACATATGTTAGATGCAAAGCCCCATATGTTTTGAGTGTCTTAAGGCTAAGCTTCCTTCCTACTGGGTTTTTTTTTGGGGGGGGAAGAAAAGGAACATTTTTAGGTGCCATTAGGATGGTTGAACTATATGATTTAAACATGAAGGGAAAGTTGCAACACCTATGTATATGGCGGGCCTGATGAGCAAATATGTCCTTTTCATCTGAGAATGATTATACAACAACTGCCTAGTAATAATATTAGACACATGCCATGCAATTGAACTATGGACCTAACCCACTCTATGGGAAATGATGGCACAAATCAACAGAAGTGGCAGATAATTGAAACAATCATGCCACAGTTAGCTATACTTTTCTGTATTAAAAGGGAGAACAAAACAGAAGAGACAATTGATGTATGAAACTAGCAGAAGCAACATGTCCCATGAGTAATGCACCTAATATATATGTCAGATTCATGTCATCTGATTCCTTCAAACCTCTAGTTCTACTCAACCCAACGTTAGTGAATTTAAATTGGCTGTCAAATTGGATTTTCCTTGAAAAGCTACATGCAAAGCAATATTATATGATTCAAGTTCCATCTGGGAACAAATGGTAATTATATGGATATTTTTCTTTATCTTTGGGAGCCATGACTTCTGTGGTGGATGTCGAATCGGAACCTATTTGGTTGCATTGATTGTCTTCTTTGATGGAAATTGTATCAATTGTCTCGATCAAATAGTGCACATTTTCTGTAAGCCTTGTCTCCGTATCAAAAGCAATTGAGCCTTTCATTCATCGTGATGTGAGTATTTGCATTTAATACTGTTGACATTAAGTAGGCCCCTGCTAAGTACTTATGATGCGAAGCCATGATTTCTTCACTATAGCAACATGTCTTAGAAATTATATACCTGAAATAAATAATCACAAACTGGTCCAAATATGAGAAAGAGAAATGCATGGACCTTCTTGGACCACCGAAAACACATAGTGGTCCTCAGCTTGATGGAGCTTTTGTTCTGAACCTCTTCAGACGTGGAATACACAAATTTCAGAATGGGGTCCATTCCTTGAAATAATTGAGTGTCCATCTGTTTGGTTTGTGTTTTCCACCCGTTCAGGCCGAAAGAGAACAAATTTGATGCATTACAACACATTTTCTTTTAACTTTGTCCCCATGTCAGCGGGTGATAGGTTGATAGCTAATCTGCGTCAATGAAATGATCTCTGATTATTTTCAAATGGATTAATGAATGACAGCCAAGTACCTTTCTTATCTTGAACAGCAGTTGAAAAATATCTGGTCATTCTTTGCATAGTTCTTCAATAGATGTTCCTCTTTACCATGAATTCTTCACTTGATTTGGAGCTGTCTTCAATTCACATAGAATTAATAAAGAAAGACAATTTGGACAAAAGTATTGGGAATTGATCTAATAGAACCTTCCATGATGGAAATTTGGTTTTAGATGGAAGCCAATGGCAGAGTGGGACCACGGAGCAGGCCTGACTTGACTGAGTTCAGGCTTACTTGTTAATTTATATCTTTTTAAAGAGAAATATTTATCTGCAATTTTATTATTTTTATAACTATGGTTTCTGATAGAACTAAGCTGGCTTTGTTGTTGTTCTTTGGGCAGGCCAGAGCATGTGCAAGAGTGATGAATGCAACTCTCTTTTTTCAAGTGCCACCCACAACATAAATGTGAACAAGATTTTCAAGTTCATCATAGCCAAGCTCTTTAACTTGCCATGGACTGTAGAGAGAAATTTAACACTTGGAGAACCCATCATTGATTTCTAGGGTTCTCTCTTTCTTTTTCTTCTTTTCCTTTCTTTTCTTCTGCTTTCTTTTGTTAACCTTTTGTCTTGCAAGTGCAAGATTGTACATAGCAAAAAATTCCATGATGCCTTGGTGTTTATCCAGGTGCTTGATCGTAATTTTCACATCATTCCTTTAAAACTAATTGGTGGTACAATCATTAATATTATAAGGAAAATAAATTTGATGCAGCATGTCCCCAACATTGGTAACTCCTTTCATCATTACCATTAGTTATTGTTACTTGTTTCTTTATTTGAGGTTGAACATCAAGTTGTTATTTCCAAATTTAGACACTAGTCCATCATCTACTTTCAATATAACCAAACTGAGATATTGAGGTGTTTCATTACCTTTTTTTTGGAAAAATTACTGCTGATAAAGATGCTTACTAATGGTGGTTTGCCCCTGAAAGATTTTGCTTTTAATGCCTTTTTATGCTAACTGCCAATTTAGCCTAATAATTAGTCCATGAGATTTGATAATTGCCATTACTAATATTTATATTTTAATGATGTAACTTATCAGCATCTTTTAATTAGCAGCTGTTATAAGGGATGGTTAGTGAGTGGACTACAAGGCCCAAATATTAATTCATTCGAATGCTTCCCTTATCCTCTAGTCTTCTCTTCTACTTCTCTTCTGCTTTCCAACCATCCTCTCTTCCTCTACTTTTGCCATATCTAACATTGAAAGTCGAAAAGGTGTTTTATGGAAGAATAATTGTTTGGTATATGGAAGAAGCATAAGCCAGAAGGTGGCTTTTAACAGAATCTAACAAAATGGCTTCTGGCTTTTGCTTAGTGAGCTTACTCTTGGTTTTCCAACTATGACAAGTCCATCTATTTTAAATCTGCTATCCTCGTCGAGATATGCTAAACATGTTTGAGAATAGGACCAAAGGGATTTAGCATCTGAAAAGGGAAACCAGAGTATAATTGAAGGATTAAGAAAACATATTAGACTAAGGGCCTGTTTGGATAATTGGGCCCAAAATCTTATGGTATTCGTGGCCCAAGCATAAAAAATAATAGACTATAAGCAAATCAAGTCATTTATTTATAAATATCTAGAACCACTTTTTGAGTGAGCTAGCCTTAATCCCATAGAGAGAAAAAAATAACCTGCTGAGGTCATTTTTTTCTCCCTATAGGATCCAAACTAGTCTACTCAAAAATGATTCTAGATACTTATAAATATAGGGCCTGGCCTACTTATAATCCAATAGTTTTTATGGTTGGGCCACGAATCCCATAGGATTTTGGGTCCAACCATCCAAATAGATCCTAAATATTTTTTCTTTCAAACACTGACTGAAATGTCTTGGAATTTTGGATTTTAGCTCTTTCAGAAAGAAAAACTTCTATAGTCGGATCGATCATGGAAGAAATTATGGTCGGACTGTCATCATTTACCACGTACATATATTGAAACATCCATAAAAAAAGAGACAGTTATGTGATGTTTATCTAAATTATTCAAATACTCTTAGGGTTTATCCATTCTTCTTTTCTTAGTGTTTTAACACGCATGCGTAAGCGCGCGCACGGCCACCTATCTTTTGATGGACATTTTTGAAGCATGTTCGATCATAATTCTTTCTATGGTCGGCCCAACTATAGAAGTTTTATCCCTTTCAAAAAGATATACTGGACTATCGATTTCCATCTGGTAGATACAAGCAATATGTAGGTGATCCTTCGGCTGGGTTTCATCATTTGTAGGCACCTGAGAAGCAACAGAATATAGAACAGCTTATATTCATCCATGAAGACATGAGATTTATGAATTATCTCACATATATATCCTTCAGAACATTAGTAGGGTAGAGATTCGCGGTTAGAGGGCGAGAGCGCCTCGCCTTCGCGACCTCCTCTTCTCCGTCGAGAGGTCAACCAGGAGCGGCGACGCGGCCCTGAAATCAAGTAGTTCAGGGGCAATGACACTTTTGCTGGGAAATTTCGAAGGTAACTGACTCAGAGGTAGTTGTGCTTGAAAGTATGTTCCAGAAGGTAGTTGGCTTCACAGAGAAGGATATTCAAGATTCTATAGATCGTTGGAAATTTGCCTTAACAGGTAAATTTCTCGGTCATGGCTTTCCTGTAGACTTTGTTGAAAGAGAGATGAGGGTCATATGGCAAATCACTAGGGATTTTCATGTTTCTATGCTTGTCGAGGGTTTTCTACTATTTGTATGTTCTTCAACTAAAGAGCAGAAAAGAATTCGTGCCCAAAGACCATGGACCTTGGCTAGACAAATTTTAGCATTAGAATCTTGGCGTCCGAAATTTCATTCGGATTGAGATAAGATTTCTAAAGCTAAAATTTGGATTCGCCTACCTAAGCTGCCATTAGAATTGTGGGACTCTGAAAAAATTTGCAAAATAGTGGCTCAAGTGGGACAACCTCTATTTATGGATCAATGGACGTTAACTTCTTCTAGGATGGGATATGCTAGGATTTGTGTCCTCATGGTTCTAACTAAACCAATTTGTCCAGGAACCAACGTCAGAGTTAAGGATGTATTATTATGGCAACAATTTACTAACAAAGACCTCTCTGATATTTGCTATGCATGTGGGAAAATAGGTACCACTTTGGAATCCTATGGATGTGCGAACTCAGTTGGAGCTATGGACCATTTGGTCTTTGGACCTTAGATTCATGCAACCAGGGTGCCAATGGTACCAATCTCAAATCCCCAAAGAGCTAAGCCCACTGTTGGAGATAAAACTGATAAATCAAGTTGGTTAATGCCCAAAAAAACTGTTTGGAGATCCCCCTAGGGATCAAAGAATGGTAAACATTGATACTTAACAAAATCCAAATTTGCTCTTTTGATGAATCTGTATTTTGAGGAGACGGGTACACATTAACCTATGGAGGATGTGCAGTCTATAGTTTTTGTTGCTCAACCAATGAGGGATGGTGATAAAAAGGTAAAGAAATGATCCCTCCAAGCCAAAATCCTCTCCATCTTTATCCGGTACAAGTTCTCCACCCAAAGCTAAAATTTAGTTAAAGTTCTGGCTTCTCCGCCAACTCTGAGTCAAGGAGTCCTTCCATTCCATCTTCGAAGCAATAGTTTGAGATTGCTAAAGTATGGAAATTGGTAGAACCTATTCCTAACAAAACTGAAAATTTTCATATTAATGTTGTTGAACAAAAATCTAATGTGCAGATTGCAGAGTCAAATATACAAGCACACGAAGTGGTGGTTCAGCAGTTTTGACTTACTCTTCTTCTGCATCAAGATACACCTCAAACAAAGAAGTTAAGAAAATTCTGTCTGATATAGGTCCCTCGGAGGTGGGATCTGAGGGAATGAATGGGTTATCTTTTTCTAATCTTTTGAAATGAGGATTATTCTGTGAAATTGTAGAGGTGCTGCAAAGTCCTCTTTTGCAAACCATACAAAAATGCTCTTGCATATAAAGAGACTAGATATAGTTTGTTTTTTTGAAACCCGATTAAAGAGTGATGCGTATCATCGAATAAGTAGATTTTAGGTCAAAGATGGGGTGTTTACTTGATCTCGGTTGTTGGTTTGTTAGGGGATATATCATTGCCTGGCATAAGTCTCTAGGAGAAATTTCTTTTATGCATTTGGATAGGCAGATAGCTTTTGGTGTGATCTCTATTCCTAATGAACCCAACTGGATAGTAGGGATAGTATATGCTAGTACTACTTATTTTGAGCGATGGAATCTCTGAAATCAGGTGCAGTCTGTGGTCTCCATGGGATTTCCTTTATTACTAGTGGGAGATTTTAATTGCATCCTAAACCCAGAAGATAAAAGGGGAGATAGACATTTTCGGATTGATCATGAAATTAGAGAATTTAGAGCTTGTTTGTGTCAAACTGGGCTTCTTGATATAGCTTTTATTGGTCCTAGGTATACATGGTGCAATAATCATCTGGGTATGGCTAGGGTCTGGGAGAGAATAGATCGCACGTTTGTTTCTCTAAATTGGTTGGCTTTATATGCTGAATCTATTGTCACCCATCTTGCTAGATTTGCTTCGGATCATTGTCTTATATCTATATCGTTATCTAATCATCTTATGCGAGGCCCTCCTCCATTTAGGTTCGAAAAATTTTGGTTATCATATAATACTTTGAATGATATGGTGCGTCAAGCTTGGCAGGATGAGGAACACACTACTCCATACAACCGCCTCAATAAACTGCTTCAAAATGTGCATGTGGCTATTAAAATTGGAAATGCAGATTTGGTAATTTGTTTAAAAATGGCAAAATTTTATATTCACAAATTTATGATTTACAAATGCAAAAATAAATTTGGGAGGTCTTACTCCTTATCTTCATGAACGGATGCTATGTTTGTTGGCTGAATATAATGCAAATTTGAATAGACAAGAACTTCTTTGGCAACAAAAATCCAAGCAAACTTGGTTATATGAAAGTGATGCGAATACTCGGTATTTTCATCTTTCTATTATTATGCGTGGACATAAAAATAGAATCACAAAAATATTTGATCCTCAGGGAAATTGTTTAACCAAGTAGGAGGATATCAATTGTTTGTTACTTTATCACTTTAAGCATCGTTGACAATAGGATGAAAATATATCGCAATTAGATTATCCTTTGCTAACCCCTTTGATTTCTTCTGAACAGAATAGGGAACTAACTCATCAAGTTTTGGATAAAGAGATTGAAAAGGCTCTCAAGAACATTTAACCAATAAAGCTCCAGGACAAGATGGATTTCCTGCGTTATTTTTTTAGCACTTTTGATCTTTGATTAAAATTGAGGTAATATCAGTAATCAATCATTGCTTTTCTACTGGTATGTTTTCATCTACTTGGAACCAAACTTTTATAGTTCTTTTGCCAAAAAAAATTAATCTTCAGACACCAAACGATTATAGGCTAATTAGTTTATGTAACACTATATATAAAATTTTGGCAAAAATTTTAGTAAATCAAATCAAGTATGTCCTTCCATGTTTGATTTCTGAGGAGCAAGGTGCTTTTATTCCTGACCGTAATATTTTCATGAATATTCTCATCGCTCAGGAATTAATACACTCATTAGCTAGGGCTTCCAGATCACATGGCTTAATGATGATAAAACTTGATGTGGAGAAGGTTTATGATCGTGTTCACTAAAATTTTTGTTAGATGTATGCCCTAAAGTTAATCGGATCGATACATTAATTCTTTATAGGACATAATTTTGTACTTGATCTAATTAATTAGGACAGTTAATTTCATTCATGTAGTGTATGTGTCCATGAATCGTCTAAGAAATTAATAGATGATGACACATATTTTCAAGAATTGAAAATTTGAGACATATGTCATTAATGGTTAATTTCTAAATTGCTCCTGATCAAAGGATCATCATGGGGATGGTGATTAATCCGATAAGATTGATGCACAGATTGCTTCCCTTAGGGTAGATAAGTCTCAAGTCTACAGTATGAGGGCACTGGAACGAGAGTGCAGGTGGTTGTTAGAGAATAACGGTACTGAGCGTGACCAGCATAAGAAGTCACTTGGATGTCTACTCACTCGTCAGTAACTTTCTCAATGTCATAGTGATGTAACTAGTTTTTAGACCTGTGGTGTCTCAGCTATTCACAATGAGGTTGCTGTAGTTTGACTGCACCATAACTCAGTCTCCTAGCCATATAGAGCCTTGAGGTGTATGTTGGCTACAGTAGATTCATTATAGGAATAGAGTATGCATCTAGATGGGATCTATCGATCTTAGCAGTAAGGAGTAGTTTTATGTAATTTATGAAATTGAGTTTAGAAGATCTTAGCCAGAACAGTGTGAATGATAGAAAAAAATTTTCATCAAATTCCACAAATGAACTCAAGTCGAATAAATCTTACATATGATAGACGATGAGATTTGATGATTTTTCATGACCTCCATCTTGTTGGGATTCACGATAGAAGAACTGAATCACACGATAACTACACCTAGAGGTTCATCTTTCTATTATGCTGGATTGCCACTACATACTGCTACTTGTCACTAGTGGATTATAGAACTAATGATAATTATATTGATGGTCAATAATTCTCGATTGATGAGTTAGAATCATTCTAATCTATTGAAAGAAGTTTTAATGATATTTTGATGGAGATCAAAATATTTTTCACTATCAGATAGAATAGAATCTATTAGGTCATACATAAAGAGGCCCTGACTGATCGAAAAGAGTTCCATTAGATTGGGACTCTAGAGTCTCACTGGATTGAAACTCTATCAAATTGTAAATGGTCTCAATTATCAATTTGATTGATGATTGGACTAAAATATAAAAGTTATATTGAGGGATTGCCAAGAGTTAGCAAGTTATAGAAGGACTAAGTTGCAATTATTGCTAATTATTTGATTTGATCAAATATGGGTTGAATTAAATCAGATCTAATCTGATTAGATTTGATTTAATTTGGGTTCCTAGATCAAATAGGATTTGAACTTAATTCCTAATTGGATTTGACTCAAACTAGATTCGAATTGAATTCCAATCAGATTGGAATTAAGATAGGAAACCAAAGTCCCATGGGACTAGGATTCTCTTCCTTTATCCACTTCTATATGGGATGCCCAACCTACTTTTACTGTGGGATTTATGGTGCAAATAATGATGGCGCACAAGGGGAGAGGGGCGGCCCATTATGGAAGAATCCTTCATCTTTAAGGACTCTAACAAACCCTAACCATCTAGTTTAAACGGCGAAGATATGGGGTGCCTCTAAATGGATAAGATAAAAGCTTTAGTGCCCCATATGAGAGCTTAGGCATGGAGATAAGGGGACGTCCAAAAGGTTGTTGGCGTAAGAGAGATGATCAATGCAAAAGGAAGAGCATGGTGTGGGATTCAATGGGAGGAAGACTGAGCTCAAAGAGAAAGTCTCTTAAGAGCAATGAGTCCTAGAACCTATTCATGTTGAGCCTGTACATGTAGTCCCTTCATCTTAAAATCTCCTATCTTACTGAAAGATACTTAGGTATTTTAACAAGAGGACATCGAGGCAGAGTTCCTCGAAGGAGATAAGGAACATGAATTTGATGTGATTAAATATTTTATGAGGAAAATATGTGTTTATAAGAAGGTCAGTGAAAGTATTGTCATGATATCCTCGTATTGTACGTGGATGACATCCTCCAGATTAAGAAAGTTATTCCTATGCTGACATCGATTTAAATTTGGTTGTCTAGACAAATTCTCCATGAAGGACTTCAAGAAGCATCCAATAAAGATTGATGAGATAGATTTGAGGGGATGCTAAATCTTTCACAGAAAATATGCATAGAGGAGGTGCTAAAAGGGTTTAGCATAGATAACTCCTAGAAATATTTTACCCTTTAGGCATGAGATTGATTTCTCCAAGAAGATGTGTCCTGACACATTTGAGGAGATTCAGCACATGAGCTAGATCCCTTATGCTCGACTAAAAGGAGCCTCATCTATATCATGCTATGCATACAAACCGATATAGTTCTTGTTATGAGTGTCACGAGCAGATATCGGTTAAATCCAGACTGAGAGTACTAGATAGCTGTGAAGAATATTTTCTAAATACTTGAGAAGCACTTAAGATATATTCATGATCTTTGGGAGAAGAAGAAAATGTTGAGGATAAAAGGATTCATAATTCAGACTTTAAGTCTAATGATGGTAGAAAGTCTACATTAAAATATGTTTCTTATGTAATGTGATTGGATAAATTGAAAGAGTTTCAAATAATCAATCATTATAGATTTTAGAAGTCGAGTATGTCACTACTTATGAGATAGCTAAGAGGATATTCTGGTTTGTTGTAGAACTAGATGTAATGTTACGAGATGACATAACATTATTTTAGACAACGATGGCACCATAGCTCTAGCTAAAGAGCTAAGATCTCATCAGAGTTTTTAGCACATAAGAGCGATGATTCGCGACTATTTGAAAAGTAAGACTTCAAGGATCAGAGTAGACCCCATAGAGACATGGTGGGCTCGCTGACTGAATGATTTAGCCAGTCAGGGCTAAAGCACATCTTGAGAAGATGGGGCTTAGGTTGTAGCAGATTGGCTTAAGTACAAGTGGAAGATTATTAGATGTATGTCCTATAAGCCAATCGGATCGATACATTAATTTCTTTTAGATTAAAATTTTATACTTGATCCAATTAATTAGGATAGTTAATTTCATTCATGTAGCATCTGTATCCATGAATCATCTAAGAAATTAATAGATGACGACACATATTTTCAAGAGTTGAAAATTTGAGACATGTGTCATTAATGATTAATCCCTAAATTACTCACGATCGAAGCATCATCACAGGGATGGTGATTAATACGGTAAGATTGGTGCACGAATCACTTTTCTTAGGATAGATGAGTCTCAAGTCTACAGCGTAGAGACATTAAAGCGAAAGTGCAAGTGGTTATTAGAGAACAACGGTACTGAGCGTGATCAACGTAAAAATTACTTGGATGTCTACTCATTCGTTAATGACTTTCTCAATGCTATAGTGGTGTGACTAGTTCTTAGACCTACGATGCCTTGACTATTCACAATGAGATTACTATAGTTTGACTACACCATAACTCGATCTCCTAGTCATACGGAGCTTTGAGGTGTATGTTGACAGTAGTAGATTTATTATCAGAATAGGATGTGCACTTAGATGAGATCTATCGATCTTAATAGTAAAGAAGTAGTCTTATGTGATTTATGAGATTGAATTTGAAAGACCTTGGCTAGGCAGTGTGAATGATGGAAAGAGTTTCCATCAGGTTTCACAAATGAACTCAAGTCGAATAAATCTTACATATGATAGACGATGAGGTTTGATGAGTTTTCATGACCTCCATCTTGTCGAAACTCACAATAGAAGAACTAAATCATATGGTAACTATATCTAGAGGTTCATCCTTCTGTTTTACTAGGTTGTCACTATATGCTGTTAGGCATCATTGATAGATTATGGGGCCAACAAGAATTATGTTAATAGTCAATAATTTTTGATTGATAAGTTGGAATCGTTCAATCCATTGAAACGAGTTTCAACGATATTTTGATGAAGATCAAAATATTTCTCACTACCAGATAGAATAGAACTGTGTTATATATAAAGAGGTTCTGACTGATCGAAAAGAGTTTCACTGGATTGGGACTCTGTCAAATTACAAATGATCTTAATTATCAATTTGATTGATGATTGGACTAAAATGTAAAAGTTACATTGAGGGCTTGCTAAGAGTTAACAAGTTATAGGAGGATTAAATTGTAATTATTGCTAATTATTTGATTTGATCAAATATGGATTGAATAAATCAGATCTAATCAGATTAGATTTGGTTAATTTAGATTTTCTAGTCCAAATAAGATTTGAACTTAATTCCTAATTGGGTTTGACTAAAACTAGATTCGAATTGGATTCGAATCAGATTGGAATTAAGATAGAAATCAGTCTCATTGGATTGGGACTCTCTTTCCTTATCCACTTCTATATGGGACACCCAACCTACTTTTACCATGGGATTTATGGTGCAAATAATAATGGCGCACAAGGGGAGAGGGGTGGCACATTATGGAAGAGTCCTTCTTTAAGGACTCTAACAAATCCTAACCACCTAGTTTAAAAGGATGGGATATGGGGCGCCTCTATATTGATAAGATAAAAGCTTTGGCACCCCATATGAGAGCTTAGGCATGGAGATAAGGGAATATCTAAAAGGTTGTTGGCGTGACAGAGAAGATCAATACAAAAGGAAAGCATGTCGTGGGATTCAAAGTTGTTGGCGCCCCCTCTTTATCTCTTCTTTCTTACAACCAAAGGTTGGTTGTTGTAGGTAACTTCTTCTCTTTTTTATATCCAAGAGTTGGGCATGTCTCCCTCATCCTCTTCTCCAGAGATGTCCAAGGGTTGGACATAAATAAAATTAGATTTGATTTGATTTTTTCTCTCATTATTGGTCTATGAGATGGATACAAAATTCTCATCTTCCTCTTCTTACTAACTATGTTCC